>JAUBNY010000185.1:1437140-1483294 GCA_032275445.1 Crypturellus soui
CTGTGCCCCGTGCTCTGGGTGTCCCTGCTGGAGCAGGGGGTTGGACTGGATGATCTCTAGAGGGCCCTGCCAACCTCGGCCATTCTGTGATTCTCTGATATCCTGGGATGTGGGAGCTTGACAGTCATTCAAAATCCGTTAGACTATGTATTTTGAATTATCTTCCCTAAATAAGAGATCAATGAGCTATGTTATTTTTTCAGCAGCATATAAACCATAGAAATGAAGCAGATTTTCTATTAAAAGCTATTGACCTTCCAAAGTTAACCCTCTCTATATTAATGATCAGATCAGTAACAGCTAAATTCCTGGTTAAAAATGAGTAAACTGAGAAAAACCCTAAGAATTAGACTTTAATCTTTTCTGTTACTTTATAATGTTGACTGCGATCTCTGCATTTCCTGCTGCTCAACGAACCAACGAATCAGCTTATTTTTTAAAATTGTTAAAAATTATCAGAAGAGCTGATGGATAAATTCAGGATATGCATAATCAGTATATTCTTTGATAGATGATTGTTCCATTTTTTTGGTAAGCCTATTTCTGGCAATCATACAACTCAACACTTTGCTTGAGGGGCAATAATGCAAAAGCCAGTTTTGACAATATCAATCATTTTCACTGTTCTTTGTAGAAAGAAATGCCTGGGATAAGACTAATTTTGAATTAGTCAAGAATACCAAAACACAACAATAATGGAACTATTCTGATATTACTGGTATTACAGTTCAGTTCACCACCATGCTGGCAGTGGCCTCATTGAATTCTGAATGCAGTGCCCACAACAGTGTTTTAATATGTTGACCTGGATGTGCATAGCTTCTTTTCAGCCACTTAAAGCACTTGGCAAGCAAAGTCAGCTAGGTCTTCTAGAGATGGAGGAGCTCGTATATTTAAGGGGAATACATATATATCCCCTTTATATATGTAATTTGTGCATTTATGCCAAAACAAAACTCCCCCATACAAAGAAAATCTAATCACATTTTTACTAAAATTGATCTATCACATAAGAGTATATTTTTGCAAGAAGCAAGAACTCAAGACTACAGTTTATATTTTTAGCTCTATTTTCTCACTCACCTGAAATTTATTACATCATGTGCAGTGAAACTAGTTCTGCTTTCAGTTACATACACTGAAAAAATCCTACAAATTCTGTACCGCTGGACAATCACACGCAACAGAAGCATCATAAAATGAAATACTATAAAATAAAAAGGACATAAATCCCTTGAAAGGGCATGCTTTGCATGTCCATTTGAAAACAATTGTGGATAAACAAAAATAAGAGGAGAGTACGGATTGTAAATGTTTAATAAAATATGACTCAGAGTTTGGGTTTTCCTTGATTGTTATAAAAAATACATACAGAGATGGAATATGAATCCAAAAGAGCATTCAAAGGTCTTCAATCTCTTTTTAAAATAAGCAAACGAAGGGAAACAAAAAAAAGCATCTATAAAATGGTGAAAATGAAATGAGCAACTGTAATATGCACTCAGTGATGCTTTCCTACCAAGGATTTTAATTTAACAGAATTTGTTAAACACCTTCTTCTGAGAAATAACTTTTAGAAAACAGAGGGTAAAATGTATTCCAAGCAACTGACCTGGGTATTTTAAAATGGTGAACTAACTATACAATACATTTTTTTCTTTATACTTTCTTCTTAATTTTATTTCACATGAATATATAAACTTCTCAAAATACACATTCTCAGACACAAATTTGGAAAATATATTTAACAAGTATGTGCTATTGATGAAATAACCAAAATTTAGGCTTTCCTAGGACTGCCAGCATGTCAACACAAAATTCTCTGCAGTAAGGAAAAAAGACAAACTAATGGGCAGTATTTTATGCTAACACACAGTCCATAACAATACGTACATTCTGCATTTTTTAAAATGCCTGTTTATTTTGTTACATCTTTATGCAAGCTTGTTACTGGAGGGGTTTTGTTTTGTTTTATTTTTTTTATTGTTCACCTTTAGCTGTAGTGTCTTCTCTAAGTTTTCAATCTTCCTTTCAGCTATTTTAAGCTTCCTTAGCTCCTCTGACTCTCTAAAAGAGCTCTTTGGGGACAGAGACCTTGAACGTTTCACAGGTGGTTCCTGGAGAATAAAACAAGGACATGGTTGAACTAGTTGGAACACTGGATTATGAAAGACATGCAGAATTAAAGAAGAAGTAATTTTGAATACTAATAATGAATTATAAAAAAAAAAAATCTGCATGGAATACCAGAGAAATAACAAGCAGAATTACCACAGCGCTACCACTAAAGGTTTCTCTGTGACTCGTTAATGAGAATATTCATTTACATTTACATTGTTTCTTTCAGAATAATGATGTCCCATTAGGGAAGACTAAAGGGTTATAGACTCAGAAATGCAAGAAACCTCATTACAAAGGAGGGGATAGAGGCTGGTCTAATTGCTCTATAAGGGTCCAAGGTTACACTTGATAGGACAACCAGAAACAAGAGGGAAAGGATTTTTTTCCCTTTGAAATAGTTTAACACACTGTGAAGTTGAAGGAACAATATGCTTGAGGAATATAAATACAACAGACAGTAGATCTTATACCATAATGACCATATGGTCATTAACTATAATGTGACTAACTAGAGACAAGAATATGTGTTTATATTATGTACAGCTTCATATAGCAATCTGGAGAAAGAATATGTGGAAGTAAAACTAGGCAGCTTTCTTGTTCATTCTATGTCATATGGTCTTATGGCAAAGAAAGAAACACCTCATGAAATTAGTCTTTTCAATTTTTTGAATAACTTTAGTTAAAGACAGAGAAATACTAATGTATACATAACTGCAAGGCAAAATATAAAATTTAATAAATTTAAACTAATACTTAAAATTGTGGTTATTTTTATTAGATTCTATCATTTACACTGCAAAATAACTGATTTACAACAACAAGAGTTCGTGATAAAGTCTTCTTTAATATTAAGTATTTTGACACGTCTGCTATTATATTAAAGCTACCTTAAAAAGAATCTTAATAAGGAAATGGCATTTTTTAATCATAATCTTTCAGCATTAAATGTTACAAAACACTGTAGTTCATGCTTTAATTTTAAATTGAATGAGTTTCCAAAAAGTAGAAAATAAAAAGTGTCAAAATCTACGTATTTAAGAATCTAAATAGTACTAATAATCTAAGTTTTGGTTGTGTGAGAGGTGATTCTTTTGCTTCAGAAATTTGTTTCTCTGAGAAGAGAACAAACATTTGGAAATACAAAGTTTGGAGAGAGTTTTATGATAGCATGTGTCCTTTAACATTTGGATTCCAAATATTTTTATATTCCTGTCAGTTCCTTAGAGGAAAATTGAAGAAATAGAAGAAAATTGAAGACAGTTTTAAGGATCATTTACAGTGATATTTCCAAAAGTATTTCCAAAGTGTTTTGGGCAGTTCACTATTGTACTGCCTAAGAGAAGATCTCCTTGAAATAGCATGGTCACTACATTTTCTTTCTAACAATTTCTATTAATTTTAATTGATACTGATATTAATAGAAAAGCACTTAGTGCACAAAGCAAGGCTCCTTCCAATTGTCTAGAGCCAAACACCCCAAAACCAAAGTATGAAAAACTTCCCGTCACCCTCAAACCCCAGAGTTCGTAAATAAAATAAATATCTTAACTTAAATTGGTTATCTTCCAGATTTCATAACTACTGCATACCCTATATATTTTCCCTAAGAATAACTTATCAAAAAACAGCAAATTAACTCCTGGTTAAACTTCATCTATATACAGGGAATACTTGGAAAATACAAAATTTCTCTTAAATCAAGATCAAAGCAATGAATTTGTTGTCACAGAGAAGGACAGCAAAAGAAAACAGGAGGACCAAAGACAATTTAATTAGCAAGTGAAAACAGAGAGGGGCTCTGAAGAGGTGAAGAAATACAATGATTTTGTAACAGGTTTTCTTTATGTAACAGTGTTTTTATATGGCTTCCTAGGATATGCTGTGAATCTTCTTACTATTGAAGTACAGGGGCAAGATGAGCAAAAGTATAGACTATATTCTAATTATTGACAGACATAGAAATAGTGCCCTGTGAGAACAGGTAGGATCAGCGATACACACTACTAAACAAGCTACTTTTGAATCTGTTTTCACCTGTTTAGTGATCAGACTAGAGGTCTGTGGAGAAAAAGAGCTTGGTCTGGGCTCTGGAGCGGCAATCCTTGCTATGGAGGCAAACAGTTTAATTTTCTACCAACACAGAAAAGACTGTAGTAAAATATTGATTTGATTGCCTGGGGCTGCTGCAAAATTCAATCTGGAGGATGGCATCTGTAATAATCTTCTCACAACTACAAACTTTGCTGCTGCTGTTGCCAGGTTTAAGGATTCAATTTGTAATTCAGTCCTTAGATTATACAACAAGTTTACACACATTTTTATTAAAAATATACACATTTGCAGAGTTCTAAACATTTAAAAAAATAATTTAAAGAATAAATAGAAGAACATTCTCAGAGTATTAATTGAAATCAGGAAAGTGCAAGAACAAAAGACTTTCAGTGAAATGATTCCAAAGTGTGCTTGCAAAGGACTAAAACAAATAACAGAATAAACAGAAATAAACACACTTTTCAGTATTAATAGAAATGAGGCTTTGTGACACAGGATGAAATGTGAAGAAACAGCAGGTAAGTAGATGTGACACATATATGTTTAACTATTAATGAAGGAACAAGAAGCAGAAAGAGAAATATGCTTTTTAAACAACCTCCTATTGCAAGTCTGCACCATGAAAGGTACTGTGGGGAAAGACACGTAATAGGCAAGTCTTTAAATTCAACATGTTATGTGTTGGATAGAGTCCCAAAACAGAAGGAAAAAAAAAAAAAAGAAAAAAAGAAGGAAATTGGAACTCTTACAGAAATGTCTTGGAGAACTCTGCAACATGTAGATCAGAATCAGTGTTCACTATCATACAGCACTGAAGATAGTGGACAAAAATCTTTTAAAAAAATCAGCTGAAGAAATTGAGAAACTCTAGGAACTGAGCCATAGGCTGAAAGAGTGAAGCCTCAGGTTTTCAGGCAAGAAAAAAACAGATGGAATTTTTGATTAACTATGTTCAACACTAACTTTATCATTATTGCAAGTTAAATTTGCTTTTTAGGAAAGAGATTTATTACATCTTGAAATTATATAAATACTTAGAAGAATCCTATACAATGTATAACACTAAAAGATGATTGTAACTCCTATGCATCATACAATGGCAAGTTTGAGGTCTATTTGGCAGTATTTAAAAGCTTAGCTATAAAAAAACAAGGCCTGTGTTACTGAATCTGCCAGTAAACTTGTGGATGGCAGATTAATCAGGTAACAAATCATAACTCATAGAGTTATAAAGTTTTAGTTCCAAAAAGAGCTCTAGGAAGATCAAGCAACTGCCTCCTAAGTCTTCATACAGAACAGCAATCAGCGATACCTCTTTCCACAGAGACTGGAATAAGAGGGTTACAGTTGCCTCTAAGCATGCACTTAACAACATCAAGAAAAATGACACTGCACATGCACATTTAACAAAGCTTTTAGCCACCACATCATCTGTCTCACAGAATAAGTTGTTTTCATAGCCATATATCACTGTAGGTGTGGGATTTAGGTTTCTGCAATTCATAAAGATCAACTCTAGCCTACATATGTGTCTAAACACATTCTGTAGCACATAGGCAAAAAGTGGCCAGTGCCATGGCCAAATACCCCAGTGTTTTTGCTTTGTCGCATGACCAAAGTTTTTTTGAAAAGTTTTTTTACTCTTATCGTTTAAAATTTTTGTTTTTTTCTATAGTAGAAAGTATTCAAAGACCTGTCATTTTAATGAAAAGTGAATCCAGGGTTAGGAAAAAAGTGCTGGGCATCCAAGGTATTCTTCCTCCAAATTATGTGCTAATAACTCCTGCCTTGAATATTTTTGTTCTGAATGGGTCAACAACAAGGTAATGGCAAGAACCTCTATTACAAGGGAAATCAGTTGTAACAACAATGCACTCCATCAGGAATGATTATGTTTTCTGAATATTTGGTGATCCTAAAGCCAAAATATTTCTATGTTTCTTTTTACATCTTGCCTAAATAGAAAGGCTAGGTAGACATTTCAAATTATTTCCTAGAGTTTCAGTAGAGACTAAGGGCACACGTGGAAATGCGCACATGAAAGAGTTTTAAGGTAAGTACTAAAGGACCACGATTGGATCTGCATATCAAAGTAGAAAAAAAAAAAAAAGGATTTTCCATAATAGGATTTAAATGTTAGGATTGGGATAATTTCAAAAAGAATAATTCTTTTTTATGTGTGTGTGTCATATACAGTGAAGATCAGTCTGGGACAAACGTATCACTCATTAATACTATTCTGCAGGAACAAATAGTTACCTAAAGGAGGGAAATGTGGCACAACACAACCTGATAATAAGCTCAGGACAACTTGATATTCTGGACAGCCTCAGAATCAATGATACTTCTTTTAATAACTCTATGAAGTAGAGTCCACATTCCAAAAGCTACAATAACCACTCTTTCTTCCCACATAGCCAACTATTCATAGTATTCATTTATGTATTCCTAAACAAATGTGTTAAAGTATTTCTTGCCCCAAAATAAGTATATGATAGCAAATGCTGAACAGAATACTGGTAGAATAAGCCATACAGTTTTTCAAGGGATATGGTACAAGATACCAAATTTTGGAAGAAAATGAGATTTCTAAGAAAGCAGAACTTGATATGCCAGTGTTGTGTACTTATCCATACAGAAAGGCATTATTATTTACTTCCTTGTAGTATAAGCTTCTTGCAAGTTTCTTATATTCTACCCAATCACTATTAAAAAAATGTAATGGGTAAGATTTTGAACAAACTGGCAAGGGAACAGTTTCTTCTAATCTCAAAAAACAATTTAACTCTAGAATTATTTTCTTATCTATCTTCTTTGTTAAATTTTATAGTTGTTAATGCTACCTGGAGCCTAAATTTAATAAGTCATAATGGAAGTGAGAGTGCAGCACAATACAGACTAATAAAAGTCTAAAGTATAAACTTCAAAAGGACATAAGTTTTATTCATAGAAAAAAAATACTACTTTGAAAAAGTTCTGCAATAGTGACTGTATTTTTTGTTTATATTTCCCTCATTTTCCTTCCAGAGAAAGACGGTCATTCTAGTAAACACAATCAAATACTTAATAAATATTCATTTTAACAAACCTACAAAGAATTTAGCCTTCAAATATTTCATTTAATTAAGAATCCCTAATTCGGTATGTAATAAGGTAAAACTTTCTACTCCCAACAGCTACTTTAACAAGTCTTTGGCAGATAACACAAGAACCATTCAAACAAGCTTCCAGAATTATAAGCAGCATAACAAATATCAAAATTATTATCTGGACCCTTGAGCAAAAATGTTTGGCTTTATCAGCCTCACTTAGACACAAATACACAGGACAATAAAACTATCATACCTCATGCTTTCTTCCAGTCTGTACATTGTTGCTTTCCAAGGTATTTGTCATGTGCAGACTGTGTTCTGATAGGCTAAGACTTGCTTTTCTCAATTTTTCCTGTAAAAGCTCTATTTCAGATTTTTGTGTTGCAATAAGACACTCTAACTCACTTAATGAAGGCTGTTGAAATACCTAGAAAACGACGATACAGTTATATTACATAAATAACATTAAAAAAATCAACAGATCATTTAGATGAAATTATCTAAAAGAACAGAATATTACTTGTATTACAGGAATGTGAGAGAGCAGCAAATACTAATGCTGTTGGAAGTTATGTAATGTATGTATTAAAAAATCAAGAAGAGATCCATAAATCTTAACTAAGTATTTGCACAACAGTACTATACTTTCCAAATCCAAATATGCAACATTAACAACAATTGTTTTATGTAGACATTTCTTCTACACTGATTTATTTCACTATGCTATTAAATTAAATGTTATTAAATTGCTATCATGTAGAATGAAAATTTATTGACAAAATATTTCAACTCTTAAACTTATTTCTCATAAAATTTCAAATTTCACTGGCTTATTAAACAAGGCAAAAAAGACTTAAAAGCAGTATTGTATCAGAAAAGATACTTTTAGTTAGAAACTCTCCCAAATGTAAAGCTACAAATTCTGCCCATGATATCCATGCGCAGAATGATCCCTCTTCTTGATCACAGTGTTGCTCAAGGCACATATGTAATTCCATGAAATCATTCCCAGTCCTTCCCAGCTATCAACCATAAAAATTCCCTCACATAACATAATACGGCCACAGGCAGGTCACCTTCAGCCTGTTACAAAAGCTGTTCAAGAGATATTCCCATTGGTACCTGCTATCGTCAAATCACATCCCCATTCCCAACAGCAGACTCAAGAATGTCCAAATGATCAAGTTCACATGGCTTGATGAATTTCTCCTTCTCAGCTGAGTTTACAGTAACTACTTGTGTGCACACCCTACATCATTACAAGCACAAAGCCAAATACTATTAGCTTAAACTACTTTAAAAAGAACACTCACATCTGTGGCAATCAAAAAGCAAAATGCATTAGCTTCAGCCTCTGCACAGTGCTCTAAGGCTAACGACAGATATTCAGCTTCCAAGCACCTGTGCCAGATGAAAAGAGTAGAGTTCCCAAATGGTCACCACAGGGAAGCAGCAGGAGATCAGCACCCAACACTTCTGCTGAAAGAAGGGATGGTGCAAACCCCCATCCTTATCCTTTTCAGTCATAAGGCAGATCAGTTTAACAAGCCAGTGCAAGTGGCCTGAGTTGACCCAGCTGACCTTGTGTGATGTCGGTTACAGCAAACTCATAAAACTCCTTCTGCCAGCAGAGCCCTCACAGCAGTGACAAGTAGCTGGGAGACAGCCTTCAATCAGCAAAGCTCATCCAAAAGACAACTTCCTCAGGACCACCTGCAAGTTTCATCTGACACGTGCTTGCCCTGCTCAGCCAGCTGTGATAACCTGACTGCTTGCAACTGTCTCAAGAAGATTACTCATATTTCAATAGAACAGAAAAAAACACAAGTAAGCCTCGAGTAACACAAATTGGGTGGACTGACAAAAATCAGAGATACCAAAATATTCTAAATTCTAAGCCAATTTAAGACAGAAGAGAAACTGACTAAAAAGCATGATTAAAATCTTTCTGTTAACAAGCAAGCACTCTTGTAACCTTGGTATTTGACAAAAACAGAGAAAGGGGCATGGCTGCTTGAGTTCTTGTTATGCAGTATATGGAGCTTCCATTAAAAAGTATTATAAACTTAGTTTCTACAAGTAAATATCACAATAGAATTGCCAACCATTTATTTCAAGAAACAAATCACTCCACATTCAGCAGACAATCATGAGAGAAATCACCCATGATCTTGCTTACTACTCCTTAAATAATTTCTGTGGCTTATTTTGTGATATACTTTGGAACATACTTAGCTGCAGATGACATTTCCACTCATGATTAGCAAAATGCCATTTAGAACTACAATAAAACTCTACACAGAGGGAAAAAATAAAGAAAATGTGAGGAGTAGATTAGCCATGCATTGAAAAGAACATTTACATAAAACTTGTTTTTTTCACGCTTTCATTCGACCAAAGGATTAGGACTACACAAAAGGGAAAAGATCCAACCTTGAAGAGAGAAATAATGTCTACAGATAAAGGAAATTTATTCATATTTAACTTATATGTAGGATTTTTAGTTGAACTTTTCTTCATTAGTGACAAACAGTAATACACATGCCACCATGTCAAATTGCTTTCGCTTCTCAGACATACATAAAAATAGACTTCTAAATGTAACTTACATCATATGGCTATACTAGTAATCAAAAAAAGAATCAAGAGTTTTAATTTGTTATAATCATTTTAATTATTACCATAAATTATATCTTAAAAAATGCTAGCAGTCTAGAACTGTTAAATATTGTTGACCAAAAGAATTATATATGTTTAGCTTAGTTTATGTAAAGTACATAGATTAGCTTCTATATTATTGTTATTCATTTCTTTCTATTCTTTTTTAAATCAACAATGAAACACACACTGCTGTGAAATAAAAATCCGTTGAAGAGTCACAAAACATATACAATCCCAGCTCCTCTATATCAATTAAGATTTGCTATTGACTGAACTAGAACCCGTACAAGAACATCATTCACTCTTTTTTTAATTCTTTTCCTTTTTTCCAAATAAATTTTTCTTAAGAGACCTCTAAAAATTACCATGGTTATTTTAAATGAAAGCACTACAAAGACATATTTTTTGATAAAACCCCTATGACAGTGTTTGTGTACATGCATATACATGATATTCCTAGAAATACATTAAAACAGTCTAATATCTTAATTCTTGCCTCCAAAATGTCTGTACTATGTCAAAACCACTCATTAGATCACTGTTACCCACACAGATTTACTATATAGCTTACATGTTAGAACTGATTCTTCTATTTCATGATACATTTTTGTTTGCTTGTCTGTAAGCCTTTGTGTTCACAAAACTCTTGAGTATGATTTTTTGAGATTAGAAAAGGAAAAAAAAAGGATTTTCCTAGGACTGAAAGCCAAATAAAATTTCTCTTTCTCATGTTCTGTTTCAGGTTCATTCACATTAAACTTTAAATTACCATCATTTTATATACTGGAGGTCCTTGGTCAAAAGAAAAATAATCAAAACCAAATCCTTTAATGAAAACTTTGTTGTTGTTGTTGTTTTGTGAGAACTTTGCTTTCTGTTCCAAGATTTACACACGAGGAAAGACAAAGGAAAAGCAGAGTTCTGTTTTTTCAGATCCTGTGAAAAGAATGCAATCTTTTCATTGGTTTTCACTTTCTAGTTTTACATCTAAACTCTTTATTTTAATCTAAGAACAAAGGTAAATTTTACAATGAATAAGGGCAAAAAAACAAGTAACTTGCACTGTTATTTAGCTCCTATTAAAATCCCAGTATTATTTGAAATAAGAATAATACAATGTTTCAGGACTTAGAAAAATTCAACATTTAAACTATGAAGAATGTGGTTTAGTTCCAGAGTACAGTTCAGAAATCTACAGTCCAGAAAAAAGAAATGAAAGATACATGCCAACCTGAACCACCAGCTGCTATCTCAAAATCAATATTGTGGACCTGTGTTCTCACCAACTGAGATACTAACTTACCTCAAAGAGTTTCACAGGTTTCACTAAGTCTCAGTTCCTAAAGTTACCTCAATCTAGAAGTAAAATTCCTGTAGGACAGATTATTCCGTTTTATTCGTATGATAGTTTACAGATAATACTGAATTTCTGCACAACTGCAAGCAATATGTGCCATGGACTGCAAATGAATGTTTTCTCTGAAGTTCAGGCATCTTGTATTAAATGCTGTCAGCACTATATGGATACACTAGTAGAATTATTCCCCAAAGGAAACATTTGCAATATACCTGGAGAAGGGAAATCACTGCTCACTTTTCATTGCTGTTCATATTGTGGGCAAACAGTACCAAGCAATGTGGGCAAAATATGTTCTCTACCATACTTTTGCTCTAGACTACTTTTCTGAAATGGCAAGAAATAGCAGGTGCGAGTAGAACAGTTATCCAACTTGGAAGTAATTTTGGAACTAATAATATGGTCCTACCATACTCTTCCCCTACCATACTCCTTCCCCTCTCCCTCTCTACCTCCTTAACATTGTACTAATTTTGACCTACCTCAAGCTGCACTGTCACAGTACCGGAAGAAAGCAAACCTTGCGTGATCTTTCTGTAGGCAGATGCAAGCTCACTCTGCTTGAACTACAAACCACTCAAAACCACACACGTACTTAGTATGGACTAGAACATCTTTTCTCTCAGCAACACATTCATACAGTTTATATATACAGCTCAGACTACAGAAAGTCAGCACACATTTACCAGCAGAGCTTAAAGAGGAAACAGCCTTTTAGACCCCAGACAACCAACTCATCCTATGGAACACACACCCGGGTTTTCTGGCAGTGAAACTCCTGCAGGAAACCACCAGAAGCAGCTTATTTATGAGAAATAACACACTGTTACTGAGTCTGCTAGCCAGGTAGTCAAGCTAGAGGCAGTGCTCAGCTCGGCATCCTTCACCAGCTCCTCCTCCCCTTGTCCTTGTGAACACAGGCTCATCCCTGTCACTTAGGTCATACTCTAGACAAAGTCCCCCACAGCAGAGGGCAGACACTGAATGCAGGTTGCGTCAGAAGGCCTCATGGAAAAAGAGGGTCTGCCTGCCTCGCAGACAGAAATAAAATGGGGGAAATGCCAAAAAGCAAAGTTTTGCAAAAAGCCACTGAAAAAAAGAACCCACACACTTTAAAAAGGTGGGGGGATGACAGCTGCTGTACACCAGGAATTTAGATTCAGGAAAAGGGAAATATAAGTGCCTAGATGAGGGGAGCAGTGATAAAGAGACCATGGTGGTAAGACAAATAAAACAGTAATTATGGCAAATAACTGTCTAAGAAAAATCCTGAACCTTGTGGCAGCACAGAGGGCTTACTGCTTGTGAAAAGGAGAGAGCTCAGAGGGCTGCTGCTTTCAATTCTGTCAGAACTGATACAGCACAATGAGTAAGATTCAAACACAGCCCAAGAGGTTGGGCTCTTTCGACCTTCAGAACATTCAAAATCATTAGCTAAAATGATCTGTAAACGCGTCAGTCTTATCCTCTTTTCTTGAAGCCCTGCATTATTATTTTTTTTAATTTTACTTCTCCTATGATTTTCATAATCCAACTACACAAGACATGTATTTTTTTGTCTTTAAAGGAAAACCTTTCTATAATGCAAGAGAAGTGAAACTTTTCATCAAATGCAGCCTCCCGAAACCAAGCCTGCAGCTTTATCTCAGGTGCTCTGTGGACTCTCCAGAAGGATAAAAAAAGAGGCAAAGATTTTTCACAATTCAAATAACACTTTCCAAACATTGTGTTTGTCATCTTCCAAAATCCCCACTTTTGCCACATGACAAAATTAATTCTGATCACATGACGGAGGAGAACATTGTGGAGGAAGGACACTATCCCTGTTTGGACAGTATGTGGTTCATCACATCAGAAAGACTCCACAAGTCAGATATAAATGATTCAATTAAGGAAAATTGATAACAATTAATTTTGTTATCAAATTAACACTTCAATTTATTGAGGAAGATTGGCGCAGTTATGAACTACAAGCTAAGAAGAGAAATTTATAGTCCAGAAAACCCATTAGAATAATCTTAGAAAAACTCAAGATAGGATTTCATGAAGCCTTGGGGTTAAACCAACCACTGATTTTCAGGTGGATTTGCTAGTGCAGCAACTTTTCAGCTGCAAGCATATAGCAAAACTGGGCAGTTTCTCATAAGACTGGACAGAGCAGCAGCAAGCAAAATTCTAGATAAGTTAAAATCATTAGTACTACTTACTGTAATAGATTACAATTAACAAACGGTAGAAATAGAGTAAAATACCACAGAAGGTGTCATACATGCTGGTAAAAGGAAAATACTTTATATATTTGTACACTTAGAAAGAATACTTTATCACCGTGGTTTAGAAGTTTCTCTCAACTAACTTTTTTGTTTTTCTTTTTTCTTTAAAACTGTTGCAGGATCTCCTTTAGAGTTTTTTTTTTTTTTTTTCTTAATCTTGTTAATTAGTTACTGGAAGATTTTACTTGAGTAACTACACTAAAACATACTAAAATAGACAACTTTTCTCCAAAGATTTTAAGATTTAAAAATATAATGATGCTCTGAAATTTACTAAGAAAGTTTTTTTTTTTCAATTACAAATTCAGTATTAGAAAGCAGAAATTTCTATTTTTGTGCATCTGCTGTGTGGGACTATTCTGAAAAAAAAGTAACTGTCATTTGCTGAACTATTACACTATTATCACAAGTAAAAATCAAAACGTGTGCACTAATGTTGTAAACTAGGGACTGTGCTTGTTATGCATTATCATCTCTGTACATTAGAACCTCAATCATACTCAAACAAATCCACTAAAGTGTGGTTTTCAATCTGCTAACTATGCATTCCATAATAGCCTGTAATTATTAAAAACTGACAAGAAAGCTACGCCACCTGTGTTTATGTGAAGCCAGGTAATGAAAAAAACAACAACGCTGTCATCACCTCTCAATTCCTGATTGCATTATCAAAACTGTAGCCGAGTTTGGCATCTGGGTGTGACCTTGTTAACTGCTAGGGTAATTAAATTTATTCTATTGGGAAAAGGGATGATAAATTATTAGCAAGAAGATTTTGTTCACATTTTATTAAATTGGCCTGTCAAAGGGTCGGCCAAATTATCAAGGGCCTCATTTATTGGAGGCCAGCCATATTGCCACATCTGTTACAATTATTTATAATTTCAGCAGTTGAAAACCAACTGAGTTAGGCATCCGCCATGTAAAGTAATTTACAAATTATCTGATGAGGGAGTGTTTTAGCTTCTCCCTCATTTCTAGCCAGCAGAAAGCCGCGCTGTAATTACAGAACACGATTAGGTTCTTTGGGGAACTTATCTTGCACTCATAGCCATAGTAAGATGCAGCAAGAACATATGGAGGAGCTTGTGCTTCTACTCCCTGAAGCTCGTGACCCGCCTGCCGCTGAGCCCTTGAGTTGAATTTGAATGAGAGTGCCATGGCTAATGTTCTACACATGCACCATTTATGCCACAAAACAAATCGGATCACTGTTAATTATGAAGCAGCTATAATCAGGCCTTCACATCTGTGTAATGTGAAGCGCAGTAGGCTGTATTCCAATAATGTATGACTACCTTTGGGTCGCAAATTGCGAGCCATATTGCCTCAGTAGTAGTTACTGAATTCAAAGTAAGTCCTTTGATAAAAGCCCATCACAAAGATATTTTTATCCATTTTTTTTTAAACACAAGCCTTTCTTTATCAGCTATTGACCAGAACAGTTAAAGCATATGGCACAAGTTCATTAATGAACAGTAGCACACAGCACTCTAATTTAATGAAACCACTTGAGCCATAAAAATCAGATTTAGTTAATTCCCTCTTTCCCATTTTTTTCTTTTCTGCATCTAGCCTATACCCTGGACTCCAACATAATGTCATGGGTGATCTTGCTGTAAAATATAATTATTTTCTCGTACATTTATAAACAGATTTTAGATTTTAAGAGGCTACACATTCTGTAGCATGGAATGGGTGGGAGGGGTTGGGGGGAAGTAGAGAGAAAGAAATGTCCAAGTACTTTCCTCTGCCTAACCCAAATTTTCACCTGATATCAATTAATAGCACATCTATCATTTCTATTTTAGAAATTACTGTCTGGCAGCTGTCTTCTAACAAAAAAAAATTCTTTATCCAGTGAAAAATCTTTCTGTGAGAAAGCAGCTAAACAAGCTGCACCCAGATGGCAAACCAGCTACAGTTTAATTAATCCACTAAAAGCCATTCAGTTTTCAGTAAGGGTAATGTAATTTTGAATAATTGTAGGAAAAAAATCACTAAACGTTCTTAAGTTTTATTATAGCGGCATGAACACAGCCACTATAGAGTAGTTAAAGTTGAGTTGCTGTTTCCATTATAAACCTCACATTTTCTGTAGCTTGGTCCTTTCACATTACTGTACAGCAAAAGTAGATATATGATTTGTCAAACTAAATTATATGAAAATTAAACTGCTTTTCAAAAGTGGATGCAGACTTTTTTCTGTCTTTCACAATCACAAGAGCAGATGTAGATTACTTTTCTAAAGTTTAGTAAGCATCTTCCTAAAGTACAATTTTTTTTTTTCTTTAATCATTTCATAAGCAGTAGAGCCACTATTCCATGTTTTGCACAGAACACATGCCTGCATCACGGCACACCCAGAACACTGCAGGTGTAGTCCAAAACTACTATAGTAGAATGCACCCAGCTGCATCCGAAACTGCTATTTATGATGATCAAGTGCTAATAAACTGTGATCCCAACAGAAAAAAATGACTTCACAGACTTTGTTAGAGAGCTAATTCCACACAGCTTTTCTACGAACAAAGAGTACAGTTTGAAACACAGACTACAAACTCCTTCATATGCTTCTGTACTATCCCAGAATTGTACAGTTCATACACAGAGGTTTTCTAAAAAAGGAAAATAACATATCTTTGTCAAAAATGGTATTCTTCCTTCATGTCCAAATAAATGAAACAGATACAATATATTTTAAGTGTAGCTTTATAACAACTGGAAACTAACAAGTGACTGTGAGTAGATCAGGGCTAATCACTGACATGCTTATGTTACCTTAAAAAGAGTATTTACCGCTATACAACTGCATAAAATTTGCTCTAAAAGTTGTAACAAATATTAAAAGTAATCAGGAGCATTGAACACAGTGTATGCCTTTAAATTTAAAGTTTAAAAATCTCTATATGCTAGTACTACAGATGCCAGTACCTTCCCATTACAATCATGTTTAAATGCAGACCAAATTTAACTATACAAGTTACAACCTACTTACAACCTTTTTTTAGCACCAGTAATATATGTATATGGAGTATATGGAGTAATAATCTACATATAATGATTTTTGCAGTTTAGGAGAATAAAACTATTTGAAAAAGGTTATTAATCTTTTTTATCAACAAAGACTAATGTTTTACAAATGTATGTCATGTTACTTAAATCAGACAATTTTAGTTCGATTTTCTTTTTTTTTTCGGTCAAAGCTCAAGGCTTCAAATGTGCTCCAAATGCCTTTGCCTTCTAGAAATAACACACTACAGTGTTACATCATTTTAAATGTTCACTATGATTTGGTGATATCTTGTCTTACAAACAAGTATCTTTTCATTACAGTTTTTGTTATTGGTTTAGAAAGATACATTTTGAATAAATTTGTAATCGATTTCAACACATATTTAAAAGATTAAATACTTCTAAAAAGTAGGCAATATGCCATAGTGAGTTTTCATTCATAATCCAAGACCAAGAAATGTTTTACACAAATAAATCATAGAGGCTTTCCTATGCTAAAGCTTAAACAAGTGCAACATTAAACACATTTGAGAAAGAATCATCTTTGTAAATCGGATGATCCCAATATATAGAACATATTTACAGAGCTGCACTTGAAATGGATATCTAACCTGTTGCTATACTAAAAAGAAGTAGCAAGAAAACTAAGCTTCAGACTAAAATTTTAATATTTATAGTTCAATCAACATAAATCTTTTGAAGATTATAATATATGAGATTAATAAATAGAAAGCACTGACATAAGAAAAACAGAAATTCAAACTCTGAAAACATGGCTTGGAGGATTTCTTCCCAACAACACTGGATGGAATTCGTCTTGAAACATTTTAATTACACATTTCTCATATCAATCTTTCTCAACTCAACTTAATTTACAAATCAGCATGCTTTATAATAACTTAAAGTAATACTTCTGAGCAATTATTACTTTCATCATTTTACCATTATCTCCCATTCTGTGTGTTTTTGATAACTACATAATGAGAAATAGAGGCATTTATTAAGTTAGAAAGTGTACAACTGCCAGATGTTACTTCTACAAATAAAAATATTTAATTGCCTGTTGATTATTGTGCTTCGATCTGTTAGTACCATCTTTGATGTGTCAAGCACTTTAAAGGTAAAAAGTTAAGACAGAAAGGAACGCTTTGGTTCAGTAAACATATTTAAATATTTACCATTCATATGGGTAAAACTTATGGTGTACTAACTGTATTAATAAATGTACGGCATTCATTTCAGGTCTCAAAGTGAAACAGAATCAAAACAACAATTGCAAGACATGAAATTAATCAACTCCCCACAGGCTTATATTTTTAAGACTATGTAAAATGCTTTTGTTTTGCTCTTTTTCACTATTTAGCATAAGCACAGATCTAAGTAAAAAAGTCTTCCAAGTTCAAAAATGCCTAATCTCCTCTAACAGAAAAAATGTATGTGAAAACTGATGAATGTACACATACTATGTTGTAAATGGAAATTTTCTGTAATGCAGATTCAAATTCTTCATCAAATTCGACTTAATCAGCTAGTTTGCTTTCACTAATACAAGTGCCACACTGACTAGACTAGACTAGACTAAAAGGCATATTTTACCTTTAATATGATAACCTGGCTAATAATACTAATAACGCAATACTGATTCCTGTCTGTGTTCCAGCTTCAACAGTAATAAAAATCCAAATCAGAAAAAAAAGTCTGTGTCATATATGCCACAATAATCTATAAATTCTCTTGACTAGCAAAGGCTGTAAAGGGGATACTAGTGCTGCTGACAAAAGCTGTTAGCTTCTTTGGAAAAAGAAACTTTCAGCCTAAAGTTGATCTGAATAAGCTCAAGAAATCAGTACTTTATACCGGAAATCTAATTTATATTTAATTTCTCTTTCCTCTCCCCCTAAAAGGATGGGCAACAGGAAAACTCAACAAGAAGTAGATGCCTACACTGTTTCAGTGTCCTGTTAATTCTATTCTAAAGCCATTTTGTTTGGCTGATATTACATCCCCAGTCAGCACAGTAAACCAGGATATTCTTTTAATCACACCTAACTTTAGAACTTCACAAGTGACCAGGTTTTTGGCTAACTAAGAGATCATATATGTAATAATACACAGTCCATTTTTTTTTTTCCAAGAAAAGACCTCACCCATAGAGAAACATAATCATCATCCCCACCGCTATCCTTCCAACATTTATGTGAGGCAGTAATAGCTGTATGGAATATTTGGCTGTCATCAAAATGCAGCCAACAATTACTTTTATTACACATTCCCAACATGCACACTCTGGCATGTCAACTAAAGCAAGGTTACGTGTCAGTGAAATATAGAACATTTGCAATAGGAGAATCAAAGACTGTTAATCAAAAGAAAATATTAAGCATGTAAAGCACGCTGCTTAGCATCTCAATTTTCCTTTGGACACAGCAACTATGGTTAGCTGCTCTCAGCTACTTACATTTCCTGCACTGTGATGCTACTTCAGTAACAATAATCATTTGTCTCATCACAGATTGGTCTAATATTAATCTACTTAGAAATAAAATTTTACACACTGTTCTAAACAGTATAGTGTGTTCATCAGTATAGTTTGTCTCCTTTTGCTTCTTATCATGTGCTGCAATAACATTGATGAATATCTGGCTGAGCTCATTACACAAAGACCGCACAAACATTTAACTGATATTTTTCCGCACAAAGTTAAATTGCATCCACATTCACTTATCAAGAAGCATATATTTGATGTAATCATTTAAACTAACATTTATCTGACTATTCTCTGACAAATATACTCCTTCAAATACAATAAGAATAATTCAAATGCCACTAGAAGGAGATAGAGAATAAATATATAAAAGAAATAGCAATAAGTCATCTCTGCCATATGTGATTCATTTAAAAGATCTAAAAAAATTACAGAAGAATTTCTAACTGTAGTCTGACATTACCTTCTTAAAATGGTCTTAAATCTACTATTATAACATTTACTGAAGTTCCCTGAAGAAGTAATCAAGAAAAATCCAACTGAATACTCCACCTGTATTTGAAATGGCTTTCAACAAAGTTTCACACTAAGAGTTCTTAAAAAAAATGCTGTATTTTAGGGGGAAAAATATTACAGAATATGTGCTTTAATTACACAGTCAGGAACAACGAAACATATAAATGCCCACAGATAAATCCAGAAATACCACAGTTTTTTCCAGGAATTTGTTTTCCGGGAACGTGATCATTTTAATTTTAATTTTGATGTTCTCTGTTCTTACAATTAACAATCCAGCTGCATATTGACACTGTCTTTCTACTATTTTTCCTAGGACACATACAAATGAATTTCAAAAGCACTTTCTATTACTAACACCAGCAGAAGCAGTCATGTTATTGTACTAGCACAGTTATACAAATTCTCCCCTGCTAAAGACTGGAATTTCCTATAAAAGTGCCTTGTAACTTACACCAAGCAGAGATATTTTTATCATTTTAAAAGTAATCTCACCTGTTCTTCATATCTTGGAATCTGATGTACCGCACTTAGCGCATCACGAGTCTGCTGAAGTTGCTCTTCTAGCTGACAAATCTTTTGATCTCTTCCAAGTAACTGATCCTGAAGAGAGGTATACTTGTGCTGCAGTTGGATTTCATTTGTTTTAACAGTTTCAAAACATGAAGTCAAATCATTATAGAGCTATTGGGGAGGTAGTAAAACAAACAGACAAAGACAAGGTTAGAAGTAACATCAGTGAAAATAACCGTATGAAAAAAGGAGGTGATGAGGCCACAAAGATCCCACTCTTTCCTGGTTTTGATCATTCTTCATATTTGTTGTCCTCCTGCCTCCATTCAGCAAAAACGCTGTTTGCATTTAAAAATAGTAACTATAGCAGTAATATGAAACTTTAAACAGAACTTAAAGAAAAGTTTTTCTAGAACAAGCACTATTTGCATTGGAATCTTATGAGTTTCAACTGTTTTTAATGGTGCTTATGAAAGGAGACAGGTATCTACAAATACAAAAAATCAATATTTATTTCTTGATGCATTTATATAAAACACAGAGAATTTTAAAAAATTTAAAAAAACCTCTCACTGGGAAAATTTATCTTCCAAAGCAGATAACTAACTATGCTGTATACAATTTCTATCTTGTGTAAAATAGTTTCATCTTTTAAATCAACACTTAATATGGCTCAGATAACACATACCATGAATTCAGTAATGCCCACTGCATTTTATATAGTGTAAAGCTGTTTAAACAAGTACTCTGTGGGAGGTTTTTTGACATGAGCTATGAAACTCAAATTTATTACCAGAAATTTTTATCCCAACTGTCATTCAACTGTTCTTGCTGAAGCCAGAAAATCATACATATTCTGTATATATTCTTCTATCCCTTATAACAAATGCACTTCATACATACCAAGTATTTCTAGAACTACATGTAAATAACAATTAGCCTACATGTTATGTGTTAAATAAGAAAAAAGTACAGAGAACAATAATATTTCTAAAGAAAAACAGAAGATCTTCACAACAAATCCCCATGCTTACTTTTTTCCTTCATAAAAAAGTCCACACACTGCTGAAAAATATGTGTTACAAAAAGTTTCAAAAAAAAATTAAATAACAGCTCAGATTTTGAGGAAATAGTTGATTTTAAACTTTATTACACAAGCATATTTTCTTTGATCTCTTTTCTTTCCAATCCTTTATCCCTTTTTGACTGCACATATTTCTCAAAATAAACAATTTTCCATCTGACTACTTAATTTATTATGAGTTAATCCATACAAGAATGTGCTTGGTCAGCTGACATTTCTCTTTAGAAAACTCATTTCTGCCACTAAATCCAAAAGAAACTAATTAAATATTTAAATTAGATTTTCAGAATCTCTAAATAATTTCTTAGGAACAATTTCTAAGGAACAATGACATGTAAAAATGTCATTTTACTCTTGACAGAATCACTCTGCCAGCCTTACTTCATTTGCTGCACCTGTGTCTCTTTCTTCCTCTCTTTCCTTCTGCCTGTTTATGTGATTTAAATGGTCAACTCTATGGAAAAAGTATCAAAACTTAGGTTTGCAAGTGGTTTGCCTACCACTTTAAGGGAAAATCTGGTAACAATAAATCCCTTTCCTTTTTCCTTCCTCCTGTGCCTTCCTACTCCCCAAATCCAGTGGTTTTCCACTCTCGAAATCCACTTAGGACAAAGCAGATTATTTCTTCCTTATCTTTAAACATAACAGAAATGCTACCTCTCAGGATTCAATGAATTCTAAGGCCATATATTTTGATATGTTAATCATTAATGTGAATCTTAAAAGCTTTTTTTCAACAAAATATTTTAACTACTAAATCTTTTTCTTTATTTTAAAACCTTTCACTACCTTTGAAAATGAAAGTTCAAAATCAGCCAATCACTTATGCAAAGCAATATCACAGAGGAAAACAACTAGTTCATTTATCAAAAACATGCATTTTTAGATAATATCCTTTCACAAGAATGGAATATCAAGACACGGTTACTTCCAGCTATAACTACAGAAGCTCATTAGCTAGATCATACTGGTATGACAATTTGCTTGTTTTATGACTAACAGCACTTAAGTGGTTGTAATTATAGCATTTGAAAGGTAGCATCCTAGTAAGATGAATGGAGAACATCAAAAATATGATGCTTTTTTTTCTAGCTGGCACGGATCCTTAGCAGCCACATCCCCTAATGTACCTAATGGGTATTTTTGATAGTCAGCATTTGTCAGGACAAGACAAATAGCATGTCTTTTACGTGCATAAAGTTTTCCAACCTTTCATGCTTTGAAAACAACAAAATAAACAGATTTCTACAATAGTCAAAGCTAGCTAAAAGCTACGTGCAAGGAAAATTTATAGCATTCATCTTCTGTTACACTGAGTTTTGTGTAAGTTCTCTAAACTTTGATTTTCTAGTTCATGGGGTGAGATTTGAAAAAAAGGGTATTTAACATCAGGATAGTTCAAAACCAAAAACATATCTGCGCAAAAAGAGATAGCTTTATCTAGTCTTCAGAGATTACTGGAGCAGCTTTCAAAATTCCACTTGGCTCCCTAACTTTTCATTTATAGCCACAATCACTGTTCTGTGGATGAAACGCATGCTTAATGTTTATATGGGATTTTTTTTCTCATTTTCTTCCGACTGCAGTCACTCTGCAGTAAGTAACAGCTTGTATTCCAGAACAGAAAGAATTGCACAACATGGTCAAACAGGTCTACCATTAATAAAGCCAGAAATACATATGAGGAGAGCCAAGACGTAAACTGAAAATCAGAAGACTAGACAGTAAAAAATTCCCCCAAAAGACAAAAATGCAATGAATTATTTATCTCAGAACCAGCAAGTGTTGCAGAAAATGTGAATGAAATCTGGAGTCTAGTCTATGAGAATGTGTAGGTGAATGTCAACAGGTTGAAACATCTGCCCTAGATAAATGAAAAAAAAAATTGCAAGAATTGTTAAGGAAAATATTTAAAGTAATTCTTTATACATTATATTAAATTTGTTAGGTAGAAAAAATGCAGCACTCAGTGACAGAAAGCTGCATTCTACAAAATTTACTGCATGGGTTGTACTTTGAAACTGTCATACCTTAGAATCATACTTTTTTCAATGGGCAACATATACTATGACAGGTAAATATATTGAAAAACAAATGAAAAGATATTAAAAAAAAATATAAGTATGCAGTAACAGATTTAGTCTATATGCTGTAACAGCATTACTGAACAGTCAGGAAAGACCAGAATGTTGACTTAGAAAAGATAATATCTGCTCCTCTTTTCCATGAACTGTAACCATTTTCTATATTGATTTAACTGATTTTTACCAGAAAACACTTTCTTCCATTTCTCTCTTTCCTTCCTTCCTTCCCTTCCTTCCCTCATTTCCTTCCTTCCTTTCTCTCTCCCTCCCTTCTTCCCTCCCTCCCTTCTTTTCCTTCCTTCCTCCCTTCCTTCTTTCTTTTCCTTCTTTCCTTTCTTTCTTTCAAGAACATTAAGAAAGAAAACTTCACAGAAAATGAAGTCTTCTAAAGAAACTTCATTAGAATAACAGGTATGCTTGATGTCATCAAGTCATCTAAAAGTACTAGGACAAAGCTAGGTTAATGGGTCTTCTGAAATAACTGAAAGACATGATTCCAAATCCTGTGATAAAACACTTACCAGTCTAATAATATTGGGATAAGATTAAGTGCTGAGATACATTAAAGAAGATTTGGGATAAATGGGATGCTAAATACATAATGTAGTTACTGAAAATGCAGAAGACAGAACGAAGACTGAGATGGGAGAATGTGATGACAAAATTAAATCAAGCCAAAGAAAGCTGAAGAATTCCAATAAAACCTAACAAAATCAGATAAGTAACCAGTGTTATCCAATGTATTATGCCTCTATTACGTATTGCCCAGAACCCAAGTGCAGCTGAAAAGAATCTGTGGAGTGAAACAGCTGGCACTAAAGCCAACATTTCAATTATACACGTTGGAGGGATTTATATTAAAATAGGTTTAGACAGATCTTGTGGATGGGACATTGATTAACAACCAGGACACATTTTCCACTTTCTTTTACTCCAAAAGAAATTCAGTTAATGTTCTCATAGATTATTCTGCAATATCAACCAAATACACATATTGGAGATTGATGGGATATTTCCTTCAGAAGTATACACTCTTGTGAGTAATTAAACATTAAGGTAGATGCACCCATTAAAATGCAACACTAGCCAATTAATATACGCAGAATATAAAATGAATATTCTCTTTTACGGAATGTTGTTACCATAAATGCTCACCATTAAAAAAACACAAATATTCTGGTCTCATTCCACAGATTAGAAGAAACGCACATAGTAATGTGCACATAGTAATGGTATAAATGGTTAAAAAAAAGAAGAAAAAAGGCTAACCTAAATTAAGATATGGTAGAACTGTAAAAGAAGCTATTATAGCACCATGACAGAAATTCATGTTATAAGATCGTATTGTTCATGAGCATTTGAAAAGAACAAGGACAGAAACCAGCTGGAGAAGCTGAAGAGGCACTCCAAACAGGGACAGTAAACAGCACACTCAGTGCATTTAGTAGTAAAATGGAAAAGCAGCAGTAGTGCATTTTTTTTTTTTAAAGAGAGAGCATTAAAAAAAATTAAAGGAACAATAAAGGGAGGGAACGGATATAAGATCAGACAGTATGGGTTAACTAGTAACAAGTAACAATTAGTAACATGTAGCTAGTACAAGACACAAAAAATATTTTCCTCAAAGTTCTAGTGCTATGTAATTACAAATGCTATAACTGTTCTGGAACTGCATGCAAAATAGGCTTCTTTAGCTAGATAAAGGATCAAATATAAATGGAGATATAATAAAGCAAAAAAGGCATTTTGGTCCTTTGATTTGTGTTGCTACTATGAAAAGTTCAACTCTAAAGTCTACTTACTTCAAGGAATCACCTGCTTTTCTGATTGAAAAAATAAATATTTATGTCACTATTGTAGCTTTTCAGCATCCATTCATCTTACCAGTTTTGTGCAACTACTTGTGCTGATATTATCCTCTAATGCTGGGGCTTGTTGTTTTTTGGTTATTTTTGAATACATAAAACTGACATAATTCTCTTGTAAAGAATGTACAACAGCAACTACTTCGCTGTGAAATTCTACCAAAATTCATTTAGATCTCCGGTATAATATATTGTCAGAGAATAATCAGAAGGTTTATGAAGAATACCAGTCCTAGATAATCCAAAAAAAAAAAAAAAATTCATATTGTATATGGTTAAAATTCTCTATTGTGAGACCAGTCTGTTTAAGATGGAAAAGTCAATGGTATTTAGATATTATAACTTGAACTCATATCAAAATAGTTTTAAAAAATATTTAAATATGCTTAGTATCAAGATTTTTCTTCCTTTCTTCATGTTTTGATCCTTTTGCACCAAGAACTTGCCACTTGACATAATGTCATCTACATTTCTTACATTTTAAAATCTACTGCATCATTGTCAGAAACATTAGCTAATATGCAAACATTAGTGACAAATTTAGGATTAGGGATAAGCTGTTTCTTTTTTATATTATATTTTACAGTTCCAGATCTGCAAAAATATTCACAGAAAGCGCAGTATGCACTAAAAAACTCAGGACACAATTTGTTCAAGGATAATAATGATAGTGTGTGAGTGTAGTGTTTAACATCACCCTGAGAGCACCATACCTCTACAAAGGATTTCTTCATCTTTATTTCACAGCATGTCTGATGCCTACTTGCTATTGTGTGACTGACTGTATTGGTATTTGGTATGGAAGAAATAAGTAGAATAAATAGAATAAGCTGATTAACATGCCTACCAACAACAGAAAAGTATATCAGAGCATGAACTATAGCATGATGTTACATAAGCAAATTGGACTGAAATAAAAAATGATTCACTTATTACTGATTTGACTTAGGTATATTTGATCAGACAGTTAATGTCTCTTATCTCTTATCTTGTGTGAGATAACATATATAAATTAATGAATAAGCTGCATTATTACTAATATTTATAGACATACATGACTGTAGTTTTTACTTTGTGAATTTAATCCTATTTGCATAAAAATATAATAATCATAACTGTGGCTGCTGTTGTCCCCTAGAAGACAAGGTAGAAATGGTGAAATTTGACTTTAAAAGGTTAACTTATTATTTTGCTTATGATTTCTCACACTTGAAGGAAGGTACTCTCTCTCCATACAGTGACTAAAAGAACTGGCAAAACAACTTCATCCACAAAATTAATCAGAACATATGAAAAAGTATATTAGCCTATTTTCTAAATACTTGTATATATCTACAATGTCTCATAATTCACAATTGTAACCGTGCTTTCCAATCAGGCCAAAATCTGGCTATTGAGCTATGCTTTTCTTCATCTCAGACATCCATTGTATCATTATCCACCAGGATACAAACCTGCTTTCCTATTTAATGTCAAAGAATAATATTTCTGTATGACTAATACAGCCTTCCATTAATAGATTTCTAATCAATATGATTAACATGATTAGGAAAGAATCTAAAGGCAACATCAGACCAAAGGGAAGTACTGCACTATGAAAACAAAGGCCCTAACTTGTAAATTTAACAAAACTGTGGTAAGCTGGCTAAGGAGTTCAGAATCTGTTCTTGTCTTATTATCCCTAGTATTGATTGAAGGCTTTCCACCTTGAAATTGCCAGTGAGGACAAATCTATTGAGTCTCATTAAATTCAGCAAAGTCCCCTGAGTTTTTGGGACCGCTTAAACAGATACTATACATTTTAGAAAAATATTCCCTATCTTTGAGGATAAGATATCTTTGTAGCTGCAATATCAAACAGATATCTATTTGTTTCCGTAAATGGTCTCACCTAAATAAGTTACTGTAGAATACAGTATCCTTAAAATTTGCATGAACAAAGAAGAAAAAGAAAGGAAAAAGCATGTGTATGCCAGTGAGTCAGTACAACCTGATGAGACAGATTATACATCTTCACATTTGTACCCCACCCACTGTAGCTGGACTTGAAATTTGTTGGAATTTGTGGTCCTCAACAGATTTACACATAACCCAGAGAAGGTTCACGACCTTTATCTAGTTTATCAGAAATGCAATTTATTTTACTCAGCCAACTGTTTCCTACTACACATTAACATCAGCGCAAAGAGCAGTTTTTCCTAAATGGTAGATTGTTCAGACGAACCATGTCAGCCAACCACATTGCCTGAGCTACAGCATACACTGCCTATCTGACCACTAACAAAGAGGTCATTGATCTTCCTGTAAGGGACAATATATCATAGGATGTACACGCTGATAGGCTCCATGCCATCTGGAGCAATAGGAAAACATTCCTTTGTGAATATGTCTATGGAATAGCTGACACATCCTTATCTAGCTGTTGCAGCCAGCATATTATTAATGCATGGGAGACAAAGAGAACGCACAAGTGTCTGGAATAGTTTTCTTTCCTGTTTCAAAGAAAATGCAAGCCTTTGTATTATTTTATGGTTGCTTAGTTTTCCAAAGGTCTACTCTGACTTCAGCAGGACTGTACCTCAATTTGGAAACGATGCTACTTTGAAGCAGTTAGAGTGGACATTCTATGAGGTTTATTAATCAAAGCACAGAACAGAAGGTCCTGACACTGGGAAAGACTCCTCCCTTTCCTCTGCTTAAGTAAGGTTCTCTCATCTCAGTTTGACACACATAGAAGAAGGTCCATTGCATTTGACTTACAAAGCACAACTTCTCTGAATATTTTTACAAAGAAGAGAATGAACAGACTGTTTCCAGATGCACTTGATATTTTGACCAAGAGAAACACTAAAAGATGGCTTCCAGTTCCACACTAGTCATTTTTGTTGGAGTAAATGGGTTGTCTTTAGATGCTTTAAAATGAAAACCTTAGTCCTCCATGTTGGAAAAATACTGAATTCAGCACCTTTTGGGGCCATCTGTGAATTGCGACATTTGGCAGGAATCAAATAACTTTGCTCTTTTTGTGCCATTAGGTAAGCCGCCAGAGCAGGTTTTGTCTTCTTTTCGGAAAGACTAAGAAATGTTAACTAGTGTTCCGATGCGGCCCTGAATGCCGCCCATACCTAATTTATAAGTTTCTCATGATAGCTACATAAGAACAGATAGAATCATCCATTTTTTCCCTAATATAAAAAAGTATTTTTCACATAGCAAGTTAATTCTTTCCAAACTGATGTAAGCCCTGCTGTCAAATCCAATACCATATGGGTGCCATGCCATACGGGACAAAGTCAAATGTCTGTTTTTTGAAAAGGCACTCTCAGTGCAAAGTTTGAGAAAACATTTCAAAATTGCTAGAACACATATAAATGTTGTACATATCTATATCTTCTACCTTACTGTTCTTAAAAAGGAAAGAAACACATTGCCTGCATTTTTAAATACAGAGTGAAACCCTATCTTTCTTATAAGACTTCAAAAAGAAAAATTCTGTATAGTACACATGTGGTATTTCTTCTGACTATCACTACTCCTAGCATTCACCAAATAAAAAAATGTGTTCTATAAATATATATATATATATATATACACATAGGAGAGAGAGAGAAACGTGCTTACAAATTTTTCAATTGAATAAAGCAAAACAAAAACTTTTAAACCAGAAAGACTGTTTAAGATTTACAAAAAGAGGTGATTTATGAATGAAAGCAATGTAAAAAATCTAATCAAATTTGAATTGGAGAGGAAAAACACAGAAAACAAATTGGGCAAAGTAGTTGTTATGCTTGGCAATTCACTCCTATTTTTATTCACTCCTACTTTTTAAAGGCTGATTAATTGAACATTAACAAGTGATATGCTGGGTTACAATTAGGGCAAAAGAACCCTGATACTCTACCAATCATATTTTGGTAAAAACAAGAATCTGTGGAAGCATGAACTCCACATAGTGCTTTAACTATTCTGCCTATTGACATGGGGCAGGTAGATATTAAAATTAACTTAAAAAAGACATACTTTCTGATATGAAATTGTTTCAGCTGTATGGGCGTCTTCTTGATCTTTCAGTACTTTTTGTGCATCTGTATTGAGAGTCTGAAGCTGCTGGATCATCTCAGCCTGCTGTGCTGTATACTCAATGTTTTGTCTGTAAAGATTCTGCAGTTCCAGTAACTCCTTCCTGTGAAAAGCAAGCAATAAAAAGAAAACAAGCAAAGAACAGCAATGCTCTCCTTTAAAAATCTGTGTTTAGATAACTTTATTTTAGATAATGAATATCCTATATGTAATTATTTTTCTATTAACTGCCTTATAAGCACTAAAAGTTACATATATAGCATTTATTGCATCCCTTTGAAAAAGAAGTCTACAAATCATGTTTCAAAAAAAAGTCTTTAAATTTATGCTTGAACACTCTGATGCTTTAAACAGTCATGGTGTCGAAGGGTTTACAGTTGGACTCTATGATCTTGAAGGTCTTCTCCAAACATAATGATTCTACGATTCTATGATTACTGGATTGACACTTTCTATCAATCTGTTAACTTTAGCAGTTATATGTCAAAATGCAAAACATTTAAACTACAGCTCTATAAGGAAAATTTAATCTTTGTTTCTAAAATTGAAATATCACAATAAAGATAAAAGTTTTACTTAGATTATGTAATATGTGCGATGTTATTCTATGTTTCAAAATGGACCTGGTATTTGGATGCTTCTGATAAATTATTAAAGGATATTCTATATGAGAGCACAGAATACCTCAATAACTACAAAGCACGTGAGGAGACTTTGGAATGTATTACATAACATGACATAGTAAAATAAGAGTTAGAAATCCTACAACTTAGAATCGTGCTGTAATGAAATCTGAGGATGGATCTATAATAATCAAGCTGCTTGAAAAACTTACTCTATATCTAATAGACATTAGAAACTAAGGCAGAAATTAAAGATCAGTAACTCTTAGTCATGATAAACAATTACTGAAAGCCTCAAATATTTCTGTATTGCATTTCAGTTGACTATTAGTCTTTTTTATATATCTTCTACTTAATTCCCTGTTTAATGCACGAGAACATTTCAAATAAGTGTTAAGTAGAGATAATGAACTTTTCATCTGTCACTCCAGGTCATTTACTTGTTGAGCACTTGCAATCACAGAATCTGCAAAATGATTGAGGTTGGAAGGGTCCTCTGGAGATTATCTAGTCCAACTCCTCTCTCTGCACAAGAAGCCTGACCTGGAGCACATTGCATGGGATTGCATTCAGGTGGGTTCTGAGTATCTCCAGAGAAGGAGAAGAGTTTTTTCCTCAAATTCAAGTAGAATTGAATTGTAAACAGAATGTCCTATCACTGGCAATCACTGAAGAGAGTCTGGCCTCATCTTTTTGATACTCTCCCTTAAGATATTTGTTTACCCTGATATTGTCTCAGACTTCTCTAGGCTAAGTAGTCTTTCAGCCATTTCTCATGACGAAGACGGCCAAATCCTCCACTCATCTTTGTAGCCTTATGCTGGACTCTCTCCAGTAGTTCCATGATTCCCTTAAGTAGCTCAGGATATCACTGGCCTTCTTGGCCCCAAGGGCACACTACTGTCTGAGGGACAGCTTGCTGTCCACTGGGACTCCCAAGGTCCTTCTCTGCAAAGCTGTTTACCAGCAAGTCAACTCCCAGCCTGAACTGGTATATGGGGTTATTCCTCCCTGAGTGCAGGACCCTGTACTTGTCATTGCTGAACTTCGCAAGGTTCCTTCTTGCCCATCTCTCCAGCCTGTTCAAAACTCTAAGAACGGCAGCACAGACATTTGGTGAATCCATGCTGACTACTAATTATCACCTCTGGTCATCCATGATTAGGGATGTAATCCAGGAGGAGTTGTCCCATCCACTTTCCAGGGATGGAGGTAAGGCTGAACAGGATCTTCCAGCAGCGTCCTATGGTCATAGAAACCAAAACCTTGTTGGCAACAGCAGCAGCTCAGCCAGTTGTTAATCTGTAAAATCCATCTGCTTCTCCTCACATCAGAAATCCATTTCTGATGGCCTCTAGTTTTCCATTGGTGCCCTCATGGAAGGGCAGCAGAGAGTAATAGTCAGATATGTGCCCAATTCTTGGCAGCCTTTGTATTGACATCTTATATTTGAGCTCCTAGCAGTCAACAAACCTTGCTAGAAAAGATGTCAGCTAGATGCCTCCTACCCCTGCAGCAGGGCATCATCACAAGCAATCACTCTCTTCAGCATGCTGAATGCTTGTGGGTCAGGAAGCCAAATAGTGTGGTGTGTGTCTTTTAAGTGCCACCTGATCAGGAAGACCAAGCATTGAAGTCTTCTTCAGACAGTCAGAAGCAGCCTGATGTTTGCAGGCCCTTGTGCTCAGGGCCAACTTCAGTGCCTGTTTATTACTGGAAGCAGTAGGGCACAAGCAATCCAGGAACTTTCTGGAGTACACATTTATGATAACTTCCTAACATAGGTAATCAAGGAACTGAAAAGGAGAGGTATTCTGCTGGAGGAAGCACTGGTCAGGGATGTAAAGACAGTCGGGGAATGCCTCAGGCTGTGGCAACCATGGGATGACAGTCCTAAATATGCAGCACTACTCTTCTAGACTGAGCATAAGAAAAACATCTACGAAACCTTATGTAAAGCCTTCAAAGGCTATCCTATCCTTCAAAGATATTTTAAACTTTTAGTCCAGACCTAAATACATTCCTTCTGGCTTGTAAGGTTTGACTAATTAAAGTATTAAGTTAGGCTTGAAACTTTCTAAATCTAGGACACTTAGCTTCTACATTTTTTTTTCTGTTATTATTGGTACTTTTTGACTCTTAGACTCAGTGATGATTATAAAAGTTTGAATTTTAATGTCTATTGTTTCTTAAATAATTATAATAATCTAATAAGAATCAAAACAAATCAGAGAGAGTCTGCATAATTTCTCACCGACCAGTAGATATCCAGAAGTTTTACACTTTACAAAACAGAATAAGATGAAAATACATTGTTTGACGAAAATGTCTCTAACACGAGGTAACACTTCCTCAGTGCAGTGCCTGAGAACGTTTGGAATAACGGCTACAGAAAGCATGAAATACTTGCCTTGCTCTCGTCATATCATAATCCTTTTGGGAGAGTTCTTCCTGCTTCACAGCTAGCTGAGATGATAACTTACTGCAATTACTGTGCAACTCTTTCATTTGTTCTCTTGTCTCTGTTAAATCGTTTTCTAAATTCTGCAAATAAATAAAATTTAAAGTATATTGAAGGCAATGTAAAAGAAAGGGCTAAAAATCTTGTGTGTTATGTATTTATGTATGTAAACATGTACTTGCATACATATCCTTATATTCATTGCTAAGTAAATGTACATGTATCTTTGTACTCACATGTGCACTTCTGTAGGAGTATGAAACAAACACTAGGTTTCATACAAACACTGTGTGATTTTGTGTAGATATTTATTCCTTGCTGTTAAAAGTGTTCTTTATTTGTTGCATGTCAAAGGACAACCCTCAACCAAAGATTTGCAGAGCAATAGTAAGCTACATGACTATTGATTAAATCTTTCCTTTGTAGAATTCAAACAGAAGAAATCTAATCCTAACAAAAACAACAACTATATTGTTGCTGTTTTCAAATTATCCTATAATTGCACAGATTTCATACATGGAATTAAAATTATGGCTAAGGACTCATTTTTGAGACTTCTTGTTGAATGGTATAAGTGAAAGCATCTGTTTCTGCACTTGTAATTCAGGAAAAGAAATAGCAAGCAAGAAAAAACATTCTGTGAATGATCATTTTAAAAAATGTAAACAAGCAACAGTCTACCTTTTATAGTAAGCCTTCGTGTAATAGTTAGTGAGCAAAGTGTTAAAGTATTTCTGGGAAACACGCTGTCGAGACAGCTTACCCAGGCAAGACTTAGATGTTTCTACATAGCCACCTTATCAAGGTTCTTTGGGGATTCAGCAGACTAGAGCAGTAACAGTCCTCAAGAAGCTTTGCACATAAGCAGCAGCAGGTTTTGAAGGCAAGAACAGAAACAGAACAAGTACAAGCTTTAGAAGAGAGTTTCAGCAGTTGCTAGTTCCTACCCTTAGACCTACACTGGTATCCTTACATATAGACAAAATCTCTTGTTCTATCGGAGGCAAGCATTCCAAGCATAATTAAATCTTAGTAGGACAGCATCTCATTCACTGCCTGGGGTATAGTAATTTCTCCTCTGTTTGACCAGAGATTTGGATAAAGAAATATCAAAATACATATTTTTCGCTTTTGGCATAGATGCCTCAAATATTTAGCATATTAAAACATTTATAGAGTGAAATTAAGTTATCTTTAACCAATTTCTCCAGGAAGAGCATGTGGTTCTCAATTTCAGCTTCTTCAGGTTGTCTCCTGCAGGTCTGCACTACTTTAGAGTATAGAAATAGTCTATATGAGCTACAGGAACTTCTTAGGCGTCATTGTGCTAACAGACAGCTCTGATCCTGTCTGGTTGAAGGAAGTAGTACACACAGGCACACATGCACACATATGCATACTGCTAACTAGCATAAGGTAAAAGAGGAAGATTGACACAACCCATTGTCCTTGGAAAGTGGGGAATGTGCAGCAAACTGGCTTTTCTTACAGCTTCACAGCAAAACTGGTTTCCCTGTGTCCTTTTTGAAAGAAAAGCCCCGGAACATGCTGCCCAGAGAGGTTGTGGAGTTTCCTTCTCTAGAGACCAAACCCACATGGGTGCCACCCTGTGCAATGTGCTCCATCCTGTGATTCTGTGAAACCCTTGGAGAAGCTATGATACGCAGCCTGGTGTCCTTAATCATTTAAAACATGTTTTAAGAACAATGTTAATGTAATTTACACTGATCATGTTTGATTTTATTTCTCTAGGGATACAGAAGACTGGTTTGAACAGTTTCTGTATCCATCACCTACAAAACTGTTAAATAGCTTTTGTTACTGAAAACAGTGTATTAAAAAAAAAAAAAAAAAAAAAAGATCCTAATGATTTGAGGCTGAAAGAAAAAAAATGGCTTTCAGAAGAGCATGGAATTTCTAAACCTTTACAGAACACTTTTATAAAATGCTATCACCATTTTAACAATCACTTAAGAACACTTAGGAACACCACCATGAAGCAATGATTCCATCATTAAATTTACTCATGAATTGTTACTTTTTAAAATAGCATTTAAATGACATATTATACTGGTCCATAATAGATAACAGCACAATATACTGTAGTGTAATATCTTTGTATTCAGTCTCTGAGGATAGGGCTTCTACTGTCTATGTTGCTTGTAAGTGTCCTTTTAAAAGTCATCTGGAATCCAGTATTGATTCTGGAGCACCTCTAGTAACTGAAGTGGGGAAGCCAGAAACAGAGAGATAAAGTTTAAGCAAATGTTGGCCAGTGATGAACACATAAAAATTGCATTAAGTTGCAGAACTAACATATTTCTGTGTTATTTTTATGAATGCTTACTTATCAAATATTGATCAAAAATAATGAGAAAAAAATATACACTCCTGCTCTCTAGAGATCAAATACAACAGTTATATCATACAGATATTATTTAGTAATATGTTTTTGAAACCTTAAAGCAGTCTCGGGAGAGAACCCGCTTTGGCTAATTCTATCACAGCGAAAGTGTGAAGCCTTTTGTCTAATGGGCAGGGATGAAAACGCATCCAGGCACAGCCCCCCTCCCCAGAAGCAGGTCCCAGCTCCAGCTCTAGCTCATAGCCCTGCAGACTGGCCTGCAGGGTCTCAGGAGGTCCCTGCCCTACACCCTGCAAGACCCATGCAAGGGCAGCCACGAGTCTCCCTGCCTTGTCAGGCCAGGCACGTCTGAGGCCAGAGCCAGGAGCACCTCTCCACGCTGACCTGCCCTAGGCGCCAGCAAGCCACTCTGGACCCACAGCCTCTCCTGCACGCAGGTGAAGTTCAATCTGATAAAGGCGATGCTCTGAAACCAAATGTTCTGGCAGTTAGCAAACATATCCACACCTGAATATATTTAGTATTTAAATACGCCCATCCATCCATGCAGATGTGACATCTTAGCTTGGGTACAGGAATATTTTTTAAGAGTGTCGAGCACCTTGCAAGGAGTTGAGACGTATGAGAAGCACTACCACGCACACCTTGCCCATAAAACATTTTAGCACCAAAGGTCATCAGGTTCATCCGTCTTGACTGAATGTCCTCAGTTGCCTTTCATTCATGTGCCTAGAAAAAGGTTTTTTTTAATACTTTCTCTATGGTTTTCCCAAGATCTGGAGTGAGGCTGACCAGCAATTGATTCCTGGGTAAGCCCTTTGGCCTTCCTTGGAGATGGTTCAATATTTGCTTTTATCTAGTCACCAGAAAGCTCCCCCAGTTACCATAAGATTTCATAGATGACAGACAGCAACCCCAAAGCAGCACAACCAGCTCTGAGCACCATTAGATCCTTATTTGGTCCAACCGGCCCGAACAAGCTCTCCCAGGTAAGCCCGCGCTCATATACTGCTGGTACATCTCCTCCATCAATCCTCTAAGGACAAAGGCTTGGAGGGCCTTCTTGGGGAAGATTGAGGCAAAGACACGAACTGCCTCAGCCTTATCTATGCTCTTTTATCACTGTTCTCTTGAGACTATAGTTTGGTTGGAGATGTCCTCAAAGATCTGCTAGGTGATCTGAGCTCTTCTACCGTTCAGAGTTACATCACAAGGACTTTCACTTACCAGTTGCCTGAGTAAAGTCAGGTCTCCTGTCTTAAAACCTGTCCTACCCTAGTCTCTTTCCTCAGTACATCTCAGGATCTTGGGTTTCACATTTTCATGGTCAGTACAGCCAAAGCTGCCATTATCAGATCCCCAACCTGTTCTTCCTTGCTTGTGAACAGTAGATCCTGCTGTATGTTACTCCTAGTTGGCTCTGACAATATACACCTCAAGAAGTTACCCTGACATAATCCAGGTATCTCCTGTTCCCACTCTGAAGCATCAACACTGCTCTTGTCACCTCTATAATTGTATGGCTGTGGCACATGTTTCTTCAATGAGCAAACTTTATCAGGCATGAGAAGTGATGCATTAAAAATTATTCTGACCATTTTCACTGACGGTGCGGATAACAGTAATCTTCAATAATTTATCATATATTACAAACAATGCATTTGACAACTTGAAAATTAAATTGGTCTAGTACACACCAGTGGATTTCCCTCGCTCCTTTCTCAACCTCCGCAAGGATCAAAAAAAGCACACAGTGTCCTGGAAATGCTACAATCTTTTCATCATAACCACCCTAAGAACCTTGATTTGCCATAACATCACTTCCCGTGTTTAAAGACTTGAATCAAACTCTTTACAGAGGCTTTTCATCAATATAACAATCAAAGTGTCACCAAAACCAGTAATTTCAAAACGGGAGCCAAAGATGTCTCTGTGCAAGACGCTGAATAGAGAGTTATTATGCTGAATACACAAGAAGGTCATGTAATTTGATATTGCAAGGAAAATGGCTTAGTGAGTAAGCGTTCATTAGCGAAGTTGGTGGGGAGGAATACTATATAAACGCATAAGCAGCCATTAAACACTGCTACAATGTCTATGGCTTATTTCTCTTGTGGATATTTAAAAAGAATATTCCAATTTTCACCATCAAATTTGACAGAGTACTCTGTTTAAATAAAAAATGTAATATTCTTCAAAATTTCTGCAGAAGGAAATATAATTTTCTTTTTAATTTTATCATAAAGTATGAGAATAATGTTTTAATATACTATATTCACTAATAAGGCCTCTCAGAGTGGAGCCCTCTTGAGGCTAAGATAACTGTGGTCTTGAATAAATAGTAAAGTTTTAAACTTTCTTCCAAAACAACAAATACCAAGTCTATCGCAATCAAATTACAGTTAAGTAAATTATACATTGAGAAAAAAAATCTTGAATGATAATACTTTTATGTTTTTATTATTTAATATATATGTATTTTATCTTAAAATGCAGTATCTTTTATTTTTTAATGATTACATTTTAAGATGACTATTTGAAGTCAGATTCCTGCTTTGCAACATCAATTTTTAAAAAGCTGTGGGTCTTAAGTGAAGGAATGTAAATGAATGCCGGTTCCCACTGGTAGATTTGAATATATAACTTGTTGTTTAAAGAAAATATCTCTCAGTGTAAATGTCCAGAGAAGCTGGTTCTGAAATAACATCCAGGAGTCCATTCCATTTCGTACCTTTATTTTGGTATCAGTGCCAGATATTTCTATTTTCCACTGTGCCTCCTGCTTCCTCAGTTTCTCCAGGTCATTTAGCAGGTCAGCACAGCGTGTATTTAATCCCTTATTTTCCTCTTCCAGGTTTTTTATAACCAGTCTGTTTTGCTCTTCCTTCTTCTGTGCACACTCCTCGGTGTCCTGTAGAACAGTACCACAAGGGCCGATAAACAAAAAAAAAGTGAGAACTAATCAGCAAATATAAACTGTGCAGTTTTACCCTCACAGCAGCTTCTTCTATATTTGATGGCCAAGGTCACCTGTGTACTTTTATTGGCCTCTTTCATGCAGGTGGAAGGGTCATATTTTTTAGCTGGATGACAGCTTTGATGAGTACACATTTGCAAAGAGCCCATTAATTGATCAAGCTGCCTTTGATGCTGTCCCCAGCTATTTTTGAGACCCACACAGACATATCCTCCCAGACCTCGGCTTTATCAATTAATAATGCCAGTCCCATCAGAATCTAATTACAAGAAGCCACATCTTCACACTCCTACTTTCTTTGCTCCATTTCCATCATTAACTATTTATCTGAAAGTTATAAAGCTTGGATTCTTGGCTTTAAAGCATCTTCCTCAGAGTTGGAGTGTGAAAAAACTGTGAGGTATAGCAAGGCCTAAGGCAATTTTTTCTCCAAGCTTGTCACTTTCTGTGCCACAAAGGCTGACATTGCTTAAAGAACTACTTCAAAGCTATAGTCTTATAAAACTATGTACAAGTCAATATACCTTAAGTTCTTGGCTTTTATCTTTAAATTTCTGGTTCAAGTTACTGCATTCATTCTTCAAATGGACATTTTCCTCATTTAAAACAATATTTCTCTCTTTTAAGTTGTTTATCTCCTGCTGGTGTCCCAAGAGTCTCTATTAAAAAAAAAAAAATCTTAATAGACAAAAAGAATTGTAAAAGAATATGCATGTACTCCTATCATTTTAGACACAAATCCTGTGTCATAAAACAATCTATCAAATGTTGTTTTATAGTATTTTATTAAATTCACTATTGCATGAAACTTACTTGAAAATGCATTATATAAACACAGTGATGAAAAAAGGAAAGAGAGAATCTTACTGCCACCAAATAAGCCCTTAACTACAAATTTAGTCAATCTTAAAGAAGGTCAAAGTCATCTGTAGAAATTGTATTTGCTGTGAGAATTAAGAATGCTTTTTATTTTTTTCTCCCACTTTTAATATTTCAGAAATCTAGCCAAAAATAAGATTTGAACATTCTCCAAAATTTGTGAAAGTAATGAGAAACAAGTATTAAGTGAAACAACAAGGAAGTTTATGATACAAATCAGTTGTATGCAAGGAATTAAGTCTAAATGAATTTGCTGCTTAAGGCAAGTAAATCAACACTGTAGAAACACAGACAACAGTTCACTGTAATGTACCTACTGAAATCTAATGGCCATTAGTAAAACAAATCCAACTTTCTGTGCTCTGTTCTTGTAAAGGCATCCATATTCTAATACTTTTAAGGAACTTGGAACTTCGCATTCATAAGCAGCAGCTTGATGCAGTTTCATGTATCACTTCCTCAGTTTCTTAAATCAAAATAGTATTTGATTTAAAATATTTTCCTAGTAGTAACACTAAAACTATAGTAAGAAGCAGAGGAAATATGTGTCTAAGGCAAAAATGCATCTGCCTTTAATATTCAGATCTAATGAAATGTGATCAATGAGGTGCTTTTATAAAAAAAAGTATGTCTTTTGATTAGTCTACAATACTAGTGGTAACTTATATAAAGGTTTCTTGAAATAACATCTCCAATCTGAAAATGGCTAATTCCAATTCATACATATGACAGGCATGAATAAAGAATGAAAATCTTGAGAACAAAATGAATTAAAGTCTTGAGAATAAATAATCATATAAAACAATAAAGGAATCAGATCGGAAATTACGTACAACAATTATTAATTTTGAACCTACATCTAATGATCTGGGCAAAACCAGTAATTGTCACCACTGAACTCAAAGTAACACAGCTACAACTAGAAATGTCTGTGCACATTACAGGTAGTAGGTGTTCTTGCAAAGCAAGCTCTGGAGACATCAACAGAGTTTGCTCAGAACGTTCACCCATATCAGTATGTTGGTATCCTAAGCACCCACATTCCACACAGAAATTATCCACTGTGGAATAAGCACAGAGTGATCTGTTCTGAAAGCCTGAATAGCAGCATCATCTTTTCCTCAAGAAATGAACGTTCTTCTCTCTTACTCTAAAAAAAAAAAAAAAACACTAAATAAAAATAATAAAAATAATGTTACTAAGCACAAAATCTTTAGAGAGTTATGTTGTAACATTTGTCAACTAGTTTAATACCAAACTTTTTCAATATTACAGAGATGAACTGTATCGAAAGTGGTGATTTCACATATTTGATTGTGAAATTAAAGCTGATATAAATAATTACTTCAACCAAACATTTTTAAGCAACTGACGAGATTCCGTGGTACTCTGGCACTAGAAAAATATATTTGAGGATGTTCAGTGACATTAACTTATTTGTTTGGCAAATATCTCTTTAAATCATCTTTAAATGTATCTATTACTTTATGTTTTCCTGTACTGAATCTCTCTTCATTCTTATTTTTTGAGACCTTTGTTCTACTACTATACCACTTTGAATCTTTGTCTTCTGTAGTCCTTTTCCTACACATTATATTCTTTTTTTTCTGTATATTTATCCTGTATATGCTCTCTTCTCCCATCTCACAAACACCTTCTCTATATATTACTCCTCTATTTTTATTAATTCCATTTATTTCTGACCAACAGTTATCCACACACTACAAGAAAAACAATAAAATTGTGTTACAATTTTGAAAAATGAAACTTACAACATAGAGAAAGCAAAATATCCAGTGAAAAATTGAAGAGAATACAGCTCAATTCTGCAGCAAATATTGAAAATATTAAACAAATGTTAAAATATAGTATTCAGTAGATACTGTGGTATTTTCCTTCCTACATAAAAACTTTTGCTCTATCAAACAAAAAGAAAAATTTATTTTTCTTCTATTTCAAGAATTGTTAGCAAGCACTGGGGAATTTAAAGAATATAGCAAGTGATGTAATTTCTAATAGCATTCTTTAAAAATATAGGAACAAATGCACATGTGAGCTAAAGAGAATGAAAAATGGGTGAGTGGGATAATCAGAGAAAAACAAAAGAAAATATAGAAAACCTATTTTCCCGTATCCTCTTTTTTTTTCTTAAATCCAATGTCATTAATTCAAAGCAACCAATCAACCAGACAAAAAAAAATCCCAAAGGATTCCATTAATACACCTTTTTACCAACAGTTCTGTCACATACAGACACAGAAATGTGAAAATACAGAGCTTGCTTGTATCTAAGACAGTGTTCAATTGTTAATTTAAGCTGAAATCTACAGCAAAGCTGCCTACTTTTATAATACAACTAATTCTCCTGTAGAGATTTCATTCTACATTCTCATTCTAACAGACTCTAGTCGAAGTTTTTCTAAGGTATTGACATTTTAAAAGTACTATTAATGAATTCAGAATAGCACAAATCATTAAGTTTTGATTATATACCAACACATACAATTTTTTATGTGTGCATACATGTACTTGTAAATAGTATGCACGCATCACCTCAACCACCTTAACACACAGGAAAAGTAATGGCCTAAATATCTATTTGTGCATTTTTATCCTTTACATACAAGTGTTCTTTTTTATAATCACAAAGGGTAAAAGCAATCACAGTAGTTTTTTTTTATTGTGTCTTTTTCAGTAAGAATGTCTGTATTTCAGTCTTCAAAAGGTAGATATATTGCTAGTACACCAGCAAGTGTTCAGTAGATATTAAAAAAGGAATAGGAATATGAAAAGACTCAGCTAACGATGATGTTAACGACTCTGTTTTGACGCTCCTAAACACCAGGCTTAGTCTTAACTCATTCAAAATGAAAGTATTTGCTTTTCAGAAACACAAAAATACACTGTTGCTGAGATGATTTGGTTACATCTTTAAAAAAAGCAAATGAATCACATCATCATGGCAGGCATCAGTTTGCTTGCCTCTCCCTAATTAACAGCTCATTAAAGAACTTTAGTAAAGAGCTTTTGTGATTTTTCTTTCTAGCTCAATACTGCTTAAAATCTACCTTTCTAAATCACTCTTAAAAAGTATAACTTTTTGAAAGATTCTACTGGTTATAGTAGAACTGACTTACAGAGTTAAAAATAAGTCCTCATGCAAACTCAAGGTTCAGCTGCAGCTCTTTAAGGCATCTAATGTTTGGGTACACAAACTACATGGAGTTACTACTTTGTTTTGTTATACACACACACACACACACACACACACACACCAAAAGTAAACTCATAGTGATCTTAGGATCTTACTTGGAACGGAATAGTTTTACAAGAGTTTGGAGGGCTAATGGAAACCTAAAATATACCAACAAAAATTTTAAAGCCACATAAGCTACATATATACTGCAAGATAATGGGACAGATCATCCTGAGTTAGACTTGCATACTAATTACTTATGCTAAAAGCTGACCAACTTAAGGCTTTAAAACAATCAAAAAGGCAAATATGCCTATACCGATTGCTAAGATTTTGTTTGGGTTTGTTTTTATTTTATTATTTTTTTTTTTTAAAATAACAAACTCACTAGTCTATAAAGTAGACATTGCAGCAGTGGCAAAGTATAACTTGGATAAGCTATGGTTGCATGGAAATACTTCTGCTAGATTTTAAACCTTTTTTTTTTTTTTCTGAATTGAACTTTTCCTCTCCTATCTCCTCATTTCAATGCTTATGGAGAAGGAGAATATTATTCAGGAGCTACGGCTGGATAGAAATTACAGTAACAAAAAATTTCTTAGATACAGACAACTAAGTAAATTATTATCTGCCTTTGACTGTGAACCTGTTTTTGCACTTTGCTTCCTCAACCTATGAATTACCTTATATAAGAAGAGAAAAATAAAGGCTAACTTCTTGGAGGAAACCATATTGTGGCAGGCAAGTGAAACAGAAACTAACTAACTAAATAAATAAATAAAGCCTGAACAAACACACAAGTTTTTTTTTTTTTTTGGACAGACTTCACCACGTAAGGACACTTACCCAGAATTCATATATTCCTACTGTATCTACTCTTTTTGTCTAAATAACACAAAAGATAGGATTTTGCTACAGAAGAAATTTTGCACTGACAGCAATCATATTGGTTCAAATACAACACAACAAAACGTGTTTTACGTGCTTTTGACAGCCTGACACTCCAGAACTGTAAGAAATATGTATGACTGATACAGCCAGCGTACACTTCTGAAGTTTACGCCATAGACAAACCTGGAAATACAGAAAACTGTATTCTAGAAGTGAATTTGCTCTAACAAAAAATTAAAGCAATCTGTTGTTACCCTTCAGTTTAGCAGAGAAGGATCAAAGAGTATTCCTTGCATACCACAGCAGTCCAGAACACTCCAGGCAACAATACATAGAAAGAAAAAAGATTCTACCTAGTGAAGCAGGTCTTTTGGACAACCGTTGTTCTAGGACTCATTTTTATCCTTTCCCACTGCACAACTTTAGCTAAAATACAGTATTATTTTTTCCTTAATAGTATCAAAGTATCATAGTATCAAATAATCTGTCAATATCTGCAGTTGTTTCTTGGTCAGTACTCAATAATAACATATACACAAAAAAATATACATTTAAACTAAACTTGTTACCCGATATGAATTTAATATAGCATACTACCTTATGTAAGATATTGAAAGTGGCAGTGGAAACTCTTCATTTGTGTTAGGAGTCTGTTTTTAAAAAAAAAAAAGTTAGCATGTTAACTATCAGAAGTGATGTACTGCTTGATGACAGACATCAAGATTTTTATTCCACAAGTAAAAAGAATTAAGAAGAGACTTTGAAAAAACAGCTATACACACTATCACTTTAAAGGTTAATTCAGTGCATGAATTAATTCAGGCTGTCTCCATACAGATTCATAAACAACAGAAAAGAGTTCCTTCATTACATTGTAAGATGTAAAGACTTCTACTAATAGGGATATCAAATATCCCTAAGAATAATTCAGAAATGTCAAGCTGTCACGCACGTCTTTGTTACAACTTAAGATGAAGAAACACAATAACGCACCTGATTTGTCATTGGCTGCTGAAGTATTTAATGAGAAATACAAGTATCTACACCTTACTATTAGAACCATCTCCATCTATGACTGCAAGAGAGGGACATTCATTCAGTCATCGCTACTGAAGTGATTGCCTGAGAATCAAATAATCATCAGGTACTTTTATGATTTTCATCCCTCATGAGCAAATTTTACTACGCATTTACATATTGCATGAAAAAGGGACAGAAAACAATAATAGGAGGGACAAATCATTGTTGTGAGATTATTCTTTTTTCAAATACTCTTTTCTCAAAATTTCTAGTTCAACATGTATATATTATTTCCTTCTTTTCCCTCCAACGTTCCCTTATCCCAGGAGCTGCTGAACAATAAGTAGGTGCCATTAAAAAAGATCCAGTAATATTTCACAATTTCTTCCTTCAGCCTCTTCAATTTTCACTCTAATTTTTTCAGTCTTTTTCTTAAATCTTCATAGTTCTAAACTTGAACATCCACATATGTCTAACATAACATTTCTATGTCACATTCAAACACACTCCTATCATAGAAAGGAAAATACAAAAAAAAAAATAAATCACAGGCAAACAAAAGAAAACTGCTCTCTTTCATCTCATGACTATTCATTAGATTCTTTAATTATTTTCAGATGTAGGATGAACAGAAGTTCTATGTAAATAATTCATGAAAATGTAACCGTATGTTATAGAATTCATCTGCCGCACTTGCAATCCGTATGTTGTCCCTTCATAGCCTAAATGACACTAGCCAGTTACAATCTAAAACATAATCATTTTAAAATCCATATTTCTCCAAAAGTAAAAAGCCATCAGCATAGCAGGTATTTGACTCTCCAGAATCCTTCCAAAGATTCACAAACTGCACTCAGAACCCTCCTCCAAAAACTAAATGCTATTAAAACAAAACCAGAAAAAAAGAGCACAAAAACTCATGTGTCGTGTGTCTTATGTAAGAGTATCGCTAGCAAATACTTTCATTGTTATTTTCCTTACACAGTGAAAAGATGCATAAATATGCAACAACCTAAAGGAAGGAAGGAAAAAAAAGGGATGAAACAAGAATTAAAGTGGGGGAAACAAGAATTAAAGTGGGGGAGTTCACTAGTTTTATGCCACCGAAGTTGATCCTTCTTCTCTCACGCTATGCCTTCCAGGACTCCTTGAGATAACAACTTAAAGAATGCTCCTAATAAAAAGAATGAAGCTACAACTAGGCATGAACAGGTCCCATCTCCTCATGAATGTCATTGTTTGAATGTCTATTTTTATCAATAAGATGTACACAAGAAAAAAAAAAAACTCTTAAAATTTTCAGTTCAAATGTGTTTACCTGCGATTTACATATAGTAGAGAAAAGGCAGGCTTCTTTCTTGGGGAAGATGGAGGACTCTTTATTTATTTATTTTGAGCAGGAGACAAAGAAATTAAAGTTTCTCTAAGGTTTTTGTTTTGTTTTCCTCAATCCCAGGACCAAGTAAAATGTTTCCAGAGAGCAGCAGACCAGAAGCATAAGCAGGTGCCTTCAATCTGCAGCTGAGGAATATATACTTACCCCTTTTCACTAGTGACTCTTGTTCCTGAATTCTCATCTGATCCATAGATTAAAGAAAGTTAAGCAAGATAAACCACTGAAGACACTGTGTTCCTTACTGTCCTGTCTGGGCTTGTCTGATGTGATTAATTTGATGCCTTCAGTAAAGTTTGCTATCTTAATCAAAGCACCAGACAGAATTTTTCAATGTAGTAGAAATAAACTGTGACTTTACTAGCAGATCACTCACCTTTGCAACTCTAGCACCTCACTGTCAGTATCATCAAAAGAATCATTTCTTGCAAGGATTCTGCTATGTAGGTCACAACACTGACAATACTTTGCCATGGCATAAACCATTTCATTCTACTCATTCCACCCCTTACAGGGACTCTGATCCTTCCCTTGTACATTAGAAACCAGGTGCTTTCACTCGTTTCATTTGTCAAAATCTCCTACAATCTGTTGCATCGCTTCTGATTGTTACTTCTGCTGCAAAGGTGTGACAGAAACAACAGGGACAACCAGCTGAAGTGGGGATTTATGCCATGTTTTTATATTGACAAGGCAGCCATGTACTGTTTCTGGCACATGAGCTATAGGTTTGCCATCATCAAGCTACGGATACAAAAGCTCTTTGCCCTGCAAATGGACAATAATTAGAGGCAGTTTTGCATTAAAACACACAGTTCTAAGACTAGCCTCACTAACAAAGAAAACCTGCAACTTCAGGATAAATCCAGCATCTTCCACAACACTACAAGAATTGCAGTAATGCATCTGCTAAATTTAGATATTAATTGGTCATTTTCCTCCGTATTAGGGCAGCCTGCAGGATCACCAGGGCATTGACAATCCTGGATATGCCACAATCTTAAAAATACCTTAGCCATTGGGTAGGTACTATGAATAAATCCTCCTTCTCTTTTGCCTGGGAATTTCTACATCAGGAGGGATTCGATTTTACATAATACCTACAATACAGGACAGTAAGGCAGCACAGGTCAAAATAGTTCTCCTCT
>JAUBNY010000185.1:1483304-1496476 GCA_032275445.1 Crypturellus soui
TCCTTAGCAACTATATTTTGAAGCTAAGGAAGAAGCATCTCAGACTGTTGTGTCAAGCAGTAGAAAATCTGGAATATCTCCTCTTCCACCCCCAACCCAACTCCAAATCAAAACGAACAACCTGATGAAATGAGCTCATCTAACCGAAGAAGACTGAAAGATACCATCTTGATGTCCTTTCATGGGGGTAGGAAATCCACAGCTCTCACAGCTACGCTGACCATATATATACTTATAGGCATATATGATGTATTCAGTAACACATTTGTCATTAAAACAATCAGATAAGGTGATCAACACATTTAAAGAATCACCCTCCTATAATACGAAACTATCTTTATTTAAAGATAAAATGGCCACCCTATTGTAAGTATAATAGCTATCTGACAGTTATTCTTACCTGAAATGGACAATAGATTGTCAAAAATCCAATTCAACTCCTTAGAAGGCAAATGATCAGAAAGATGAGGCCAATAAAAAAAAAAAATGTCTCCTTTCCAGGCTTGAATATTTAGCTCTGTCAGGGCCAATAAGAACCAAGCATTTCCCACCAGAGGGGCTGGCGGAGTATGAACTACATCACATTTTTTCCTGCCAAATCCCAGTCAATTTCTGGGTATCTTTGTTGAAATATTTCTCAAGGCAGAAACACCAAGTAATAAAGACCCAGAAGCTTTAAACAATTTCAAGGCTTGGCTACACAGGGATTAATGTAAAGATCAAATATGGATTTATAGGACACCAGGACAGACCACCCACTTGTGGCTGCTCTTTCGACATGAAGTGCAGGAATAATAAGGAAGCAGTAAGCCGCATATTTCCTCAAAATAGAGTAAGCTATATCACAGAAAAGCATTTTCAGTTTGCAGACAAAGCATCCCTAAGGGGAGTTCGCACAAATGTACTAATGAGCTATAAAGATGCACCCTAATTTACTGCTTATTAATTTCTTTAGACAAACAAGCCCACAGGTATTAGACATAGCCATCATAATACCTAACTCAGGTAGCCTTGTATCAATAAATCAGAATCCACAGCATTCAGCCACTAGAATTATAAATATTTTTCCCTTCTGTCTTCCTCACTCAATCCTTATCCTAAAGGAGATTTTTCTGCGTTAGTCCAAGGAGAAGGCAGGCAACAAGGCACAAAGACAAACAGCAATGTAAAGGGCTATTCAATACTGAAGGCTATATCGCTTTTTTGAAATTCACCTTCAGTAAAGATTCTCCTGATGAAAAAAAATGTTAACCTGAAACTTTTATAAATCTCATTCACTGGAGAAACTTTTTCATAAAGAGTTTATAAACTCTACATAATCTCATCATTACTAAACATTCATCCGAACTTCCTATTACCAAAATTATTCTCAAGTCCCTCATTACAGTAGAATAATCAAGGTTATATGCTATTAGAAATAAAATGTTAAGATGGTAATAATATGTGTATACATTTGTCTTAATTTAATAACATTTTATTACAAAGAAAAACAGTCAGAAAAAAGTACAAAATTTAAGAACAAAATTTACTAATGCTATTTAATGCTTGAAGGTAGAATTATGCTTCTTTCAATTGGACCCATTAAAGGGTCTTTAATATAGATTTACATAGCAAGCTGAAGAATTTCAAGTGCAGATAATGAGGCAAGCTAGTACTATTTTAACCCCTCGGGAGTATAACCACTTGATAAGGTTTTCAAACATTACAAGGTCTAGGACAAAAAGATTAGTTAGTTCTTCCATAACAAAATTAAAAGGTAATTAATTAAAATGTTATAAAAGAAAGAAAATATTGAATATTACATTTAGTCATATTTAGTTTTTCTACCTTCTAAAGAAAGCAGATGAATATGATTTATCTCTTGCATGCAACGCAGAAGACCAATTATTTTCCTACTGCTCTCTGAAAATAGCAGTCAAAATAGTCCATTGTGTCCCAAATTTTAACACATTCTTCCAAAAACTGAATTTATTAAAAAAAAAAAGAAAAGACAGCATGGAAGACAAGTCCAACGACCTGTTTGAAACACATACCAATTCAGTATGCCAGGGAGCAAACATTTTTGAAGACAAACAGAAAGTGGTCATTAGTGATTCTTCAGAAAAAAACAGTTAAAATTATAAGAAATGGAAAAGATGGAGGTAAGTCCACTCAAAGGCAATGTCTACATATCCTTTTCCTTGAAAAGGACAGAAGGTATTTACAACAATGATATATCTCTACTGAAAGAAGAGTTCTAGACCAATAATTTAATGCTAACATTAGATGAAATATGGGCAGTAAGATCCTGTATAGCAGTTTAGCCACTCAAAAGACCTGGCCTTTTACCTCACAACCCTAGGAATAAACACATATACACCAAACGAAGTACAGTCAAGACCAAGAGTTACAAACCAGCCAACTACATATACAGTTATTAAAAAAAAAAATTACCAATTTACAAATACTTTAATGAATACACATTTTAATATTATCATCAGTTATCATTAGGAAATTTCTTTAAGCTTGAGTTTCAACACAGATTGCTACATAAGTTTTTTTTTGCCTTGTACTAAAAGTCCAAAATGGAGATTTTCTAACCAGTTTATATTTGATCTTGGATTATTTGCTGAGTCTAAACCATTAAAAATACTCCAGGAATTCAACTGATGAGCCATAGTTTCAATTCTCTGGCATCCTGGAAAATGGATGAGTTAGGTGCTGTCATTCTGCCATTCTTATTGCCTTCCTGTAGAGCACTGGGTTTGTGCTCTACACTGTGCCCCTTTGCTGACCCCTCAAGAGTCAAAAACCTACCTTAAGAAATCTGTATGAAAGAGTGCATTACTCCAGCATTTAAGTGTCCACTATCACTGAATGTGTGGCTTCTGCCCCCTTGTCAGTTAACTCTTCCAATGCTGGCCAAACTCTCTCCTCCCCAGTTACCTCTTTTATTTAGTTTGTCACATTTTCAACCTTTCTCTCCTTCCCGATGGCAACTGCCTCCTTATCTTTCAGTTTCTGATTTCTAATCCATTTCAATTTTAGTTTCTACAACCGATCAGAAAGAAAATACAGCAAACTCAAGGAGAGGAATGAAGAGATCCAAGCGCTGACACAGCAAGTAGCTCTTGTTATGCACATTACAGAACACAAAGTCTTAAGAGCTTCTGAACACGCATTCTCTCTTTCACCTAAGAACAGCAAATAGCTTAGAAATGCAGGAATAACCAGACATAACTTCTGGCTATAAATGCATATTAACACCCTTAATAATGAAAAGGACATTCTGCTCATGCCATAATTTGAAAAAGGCAGTTGTTTAAGGTTTACGAAGAAAGTTAAGGGTGAAATGGTTATTGCTCTCTCCCAGTTATTTAGCACCCATTAGTGTTGAATTTCATTAGCATGGTATTTCAAGTCCTATGAAGTATTCCAATGCTTTGACTACATTTTCAAGCATTATTTTGATTTTCAGAACTTTAACTTACGTTCCATCAACGTCACAAATGCGTGACAATATGTGATTTTATACTCCATTTTTTACTGATGCAATTACTCATTTTTGGGCAAACAGTTAAAAGTCATGGTTCACCCAGGTTTTTTATTGAATATAAGATATTTCAGATTTATCAGTATTGTTTTATAGTTTATGCTAATAGCTAACTATATAATATACATTAGTAACACTAAAAATACACAGGTAAGCTTCTTTTAGGTTACTATATGTCTAGCCCTCACCTATTTTGCAAATGTTTTATCTTGGTTTACTACATTTGCCAGAATTCCACATCTGTCCACAATACAGGAATATTACAAGCATAAACCTAACCAGGATTTTCCTAAATTACAATCTACACTGAAAGGAGAAATGGGAAAGGAGAAAGAAAGACAGTATGCTTTGAACACTGGGCACTATCAGCTCATCAAATTTGGATCAGTCCATAAATCAGACAAGCAATGTGTGAGTCGAAACTTTTCAAAAAGTTTAATCTAAACGCACAGAAACATTTTTTAATGAAAGGCCAACTTTTTGAACAACTCTGCTAAGTTTACTAATACTTTATTAAAAAGTTTCCCCGAGTGACCTGGGACTTTCCCCATAGGACAAAACAGTTTTCATCCTTAAGAAATAAATTCATGCCTTTGATAAGTTTCCTTAGCTGCTCAATTTAAAGATAATACAAACCTGTTCCAAGCTTTCTATTTGGCTGTCTTTGACTTGCAAAATTTCTAATACCCTCCTGTCCTTGACTTCAGCTTTCTGCTTTTCTCTGGAAATAAACAAAAATAGACACTTTATTAGTTATAATTTACAGCTAATCATTTGAATTTTTCATGTCCTGATAATGAATGTCATTTCAAAGCATAGAAAATTAAATTATCTGAATCTGACAGGCCTTGCAGAATTAATCAGGGAGCATATGGCAAGTGACATAAAATTCCATCTATAAAGAGCTAAGACAACTTTATTCTAAAAGGAACAGAAGAGAGAGGCTTTAAATGTAATTTTTAAATACCTAAAATTATCTTTCTCCCTACATGCAGAAAGTATATCTGTCTATAGACAGAAAAACATGTTTTTTTAGTTTGGGTTTTTTTTTTCCCCCTCACAGCATATAGAGACACTAACTTGCATCTGAGAGACTTACAGTCAATTGCATGGCCTTTCTCTGTCTGAAACAATACTCCCGAACACCATGGATAACCATTTTATTTAATGATACCTGCACATAGACAGCATCTACAGTCAGAGAGGTGAGCTGGGAAGTGGGAAGAGCAGGGATACAGGCAGGGCAGAGGACCGGGACCACCACTGGAAATGACCACAACCCCTACTATTTGGTTAGTAAACACATGCTATAGTCATATTCACAATACTTAACAGAAAAAAAATACTTAGTGACTTTTTAGCACTTTATAGAACACCTATTCCTTATTGCTGTCCTTTTTTAAACTGAGCTTTAAATGCCAATACCTTTAACAGCTTCTCTCCTAGACAGAATTAAAATAGTAAAGCTACATAGATACAACAGATTTCTTATCATATTTAACTGTCATTGAAGGACTGAAAAACAGACCTGCTCCTTCCAAGAAGTGGCCAAACAGTTAAGGCATTCCCAACACCAGGGACCATTAAGGGTAACAAATTGATGTAATTCTGTTTTTACATTACTATGTATTACTGCATGTAGTTGTGTTAAAAGTAGAGATTTTAAAAGCTAAACTCTTAATGCCCTCATATCACGATTTTTCAATAAAGTGCTAAATTACATAGTCTGAGTAAATAAAGATTTAAATAAGAATTATCTGGAATTTAAAACAAACATAGCCAAAAATTCAGAAACCCCCAGATCTCCTAACAGTAAGTGATACAAATGTAACAGTACTAGCATATCATAGTAATACAAGGAAAATTCTGTAGTTTAGGAAAAGCCTAAAAGAAAAGATGTGTATTTAAATTTCTTTTAGATAAGGAGGGAAAAAAGAGTTAGATAGACATGAATGATTTTCCTTCTGGAAGATTTTTTTTAAAAGAAAAAAATCAAATCTTCTTCAGGCTAAACAGGCCCCGCTCTCTTTTAGTCTTTCCTCATACAAGAGATACTCCATCCTCTTAATCATCTTCATGGCTCTCCGCTGGACCCTCTCCAGAAGCTCCACGTCCCTCTCGTCCTGGGGAGCCCAGAACTGCCCCCAATACTCCAGGTGCGGTCTCACAAGAGCTGAGCAGAGGGGCATCTTTCCAGTGCAGGAGGTGAGGCTGATTGGCCTGCAGTTTCCCAGGTCCTCCCTCTTGCCTTTTTTGAAGCCTGGAGTGACACGTTGGTTTCTTCCAGTCCTCTGGCACATCCCCTGCTCTCCATATGCTTTCATAGATGATGGAGAGCAGCTGAGCGATAACCTCTGCCAGTTCACTCAGCACTCGCAGGTACAGCTTACTGGGGTACAGCAAGTACTTTTCTTTCTAACAATTACAGCACTGCGAATTTTCTCAGCTCTTAAATTTGTACATCATCTAGTTGCAATTAAGATTATATACATTAATAACTACTTTGCTAGATCAAAAATTTTAAAAGCTGCAAAAGACAAAAAAGGTCTTTATTACAGTTACAAACAATAACACACAGACATAGAGGCTAAAAACACAAAATACATAGTCCATGAGTACATGGCCCATGAACCACCTAATAACATTGCACTCTGCCCTCAAAAGATTAACTGCTGACTGAAAAGTCCCACCCATGATTTCCTCCAGAAATGCCGCAATTTCTTTGACGGTTTTAACTTCCTTCAGCTCTATTTCCCCTGAGAAATAAACTTTTACTATTTCCAGCCGTTTTGCATCTACCACCCACCACATCTTGCTGTTTATTCCTCACTCCTCTAGCCACCTCCTCTCAAAAAGCCAGCTTTTTTCAACATCTAAGCTAAATTTAATACAAATACTGGACAGTTAACTATTCTCTTAAATCAGTCATGAAATTATCGCTTAAAAATTAATTAAATTGGTTTTCTAATAGATGGGTCAAATAAATTTTCCAAAGCAAATCTCAAAAGAACTCCATTTGGTTTTTTTTTTTTGTTTGTTTGGCAGGGCTTATTCGATGATTTATTTAAAGAGAGCATTGGAAGCAAATGAGTAAATCAGCAGAAGACCATTAACCCAAAGGACAAACTTTTCTGGAGATATGAAAAGGCAATTTTATTGGTATCTGAGCACAGTAACTTTAGGCTGCACAAATAACTCCCACTTCACACAGGAAGAGACTCTTATTACAAATTAAAGCAGAAAATATACTTTTATGTATAAATACATATGTATACATATGTATAAATACACACAATCCAGTAGCTCAAACTATCCCTAACCACAGTATTTTCCCTATGCATAATATGTTTGGTCAAAATCTCCTTTGAACAAAATTGTCAAGGAACAAAGTTTGCAAACACACAGATCTACATCCATCACAGCACATGGAAAACTCACATCACCAAAAATAGTGTCACAAAACTTACCACACCTAGCTGAAGTAAAAGAAGAAAAAGAAAACCCTAATCACCACAATGTAAACATACAAAGGATGTTGTCAGAAGCCTAAAGCATAAATTAAAACCCCATATGGAACCGCATCAGCAACTCATCCTGGTGGCACAGGATGACTTCCAATGCTCATTATAGGACAGCTCCCCACAGACCATCTAGGTAATGTGACTGAAGCTTATTGGATCTGCTATAGTGCCTTAAAATAAGATTTGATTATGAATGGCAGTAACCCCTTCCTGCTTTTTAGGAGGGTGGCAATTACTTAGAAAAATCTTAAACTTATTTAATTCAGCAGTAAAATATTTACAATATATTTTAAAAATACACTGGAATATGGGAAAAAAAATCAGGCACTGTCAAGAAGCTGATGATGATCAATGACTGAGACAAACTCCTGTTTAGCTAATTAGAACCACTGATGAGCAATAATGATGTGAGCTAAGAATATTTGCAGACTTCTTTAGGATGAAAAATGGAGTGAAGAGAGGCTGTCAATTTGTACAAGTTTTAAGCTCCAATCAGTTTTCCCATAGGTACTGCCTATTTAAAATGTTTAACACAGCTGTATTTAGCCATACAGATTATCTAGATTCTACTTTCCACAAAAACAAAGAAATGGAGAAAATCTTAGCTAACATTTTTTTTCTGTGTTATCTATGCTATCTATTATAAACCAAGACAGGATAGTATTTTCTGAGTTTTGGTCCATTTTTAATGGCTTGTCAAAAATGAAATATTAGACTGTGAAGAACCATTTAACTATGAATGAAGTGTGAAAATAGTATAATGATCATAAAAACCTTACGATTTTCAAGAATCAAATGTTTGGTGAGGTCTAGAAATTTTGAGATTCCTAAAATCTTCAGCAAAATCAGTCTAGGGAGGAGTTTTTTTTTTATCCTACCACAGTTCTTAATTTATATCAGTCAAATAATTAAAGATTTGTCAGGAAAAATAATTGAGTGCTATATAATTATTTGATTTTTATATCAATTAATTAAAAAACTAATAAATAATCAACTTGCTGTTCAGACATTTCTTTGGATATCTCATTTCAGTTTTACCAAAAGCAGTATTTCTGAGGATTTAACAAATTTGGCCTTAAATAACCAGCAAGCTTCGAACCGTGGGGTTAAAAACAAAAGCACGTCTCTATTGACAGCTAAAAAATCACTAAAAAATAAACTTCATTAGAAAATTGCTGTTTTGAGGGATTTTTTTTTAAATATAAGGGATATGGAATTGAGAAGGTTACACAATATCAGTTTGTATGGTGCAGCATTTAATTTGGTTATTATCTCTCCTGTTCTTCAGTTTTCTGACAGACTTGATACATGCACATACATTCATTCTTGTTACTAAATAGGAAATGAATCACCCATATGTACAGTGAAGTTGTATAAAGTCACTCTTGTTACTGCAAGTATGCCACCAATGACCAATACCACAGTTTACTGTGTGCAGATCTCTGTGCTTGCACAGTCCATAGTTGGCAGAAAAAGAGTTTAAGCCTGTACTCTTTCAGCTGGAAACTTAACTGTTTTCCTGAGTACCTATTAAGAAAGGGAGATGAAAACCCAAAGTGAAAAAAAAAATCATTTAGTAATGCAGTTTAATTTCACCTCCAATACTAGAACCAAAAAGAATTTGTGTGTCACAATGCATTTTTCAATTGACGAACATAATTAATTACCAATTTACCCTTTTAAAATTTCTAATATTTATAAACAATGTTTTAAAAGATTTAGACAGATGAGGAAAAGCCTTTAATTCATTTTAATACAGAAATAATTTTCTGCAGAAAATTTCAGCTTTTTTTAAAAAACACTTGAAGTACTGAAAAATTATAAATTCTTATTTCCTTAGATACCAATTTATTTCTTTATAGAGCTATATTTGCTATCCATTCTACTATGTTAGAACTAAAAAATATCATTACAGAAAATATTTTTCTTAAGCATTAAGTTGATTGATTTCATTCACTGGATGATTTAATAAAGTCTCTTATTTTAAACAATACACATACAATGCTATACATATCCTTATACCAAGTTGTACAGAAAATTAAGCGACATTTTTCCTTAATAATTTTGCAAACATTTTTCATCTAAAACACACAAGCTTCTTATACTGTTCAAAATATCAGCACTTCAGAACAGACTGTTTTAACATCTGCACATCACCAGGGTTTCCCCCAAGGATTTTTAAATGATGCCTGCCTGTGCTGAATAAAGTGCTAACTTGCACCTTGCATTTCAAACTGTGTCCTGAGCAGCCATCCAGTTGGTACAACACCAGCTGAATTCCCAGAGGCCACTGTTCAATCAGGCTTGACTGCAATTATCATGTCAATATTTTGTGCTCCGATATGCAGATATGCACACATACAAGCTGCATAATACTTTCTTCTCCATGGAATGTTGACTTATGTTCAATGTTCTGAGAATTTTTAATGAAACAAGACATTAAACTTTCATCAACTGTAGACAATCACAGTTATTTGACCTTAGATAGAAAGGTTATGCCCTTACGTTCCATTATTTTGTTCACTTTATTGAGTGATGATAACTAGAGCCCACTTTATTTTAAACTCAGAGTGACAACACTAAGGTACCTTGGAAATGTGTTAACTTTTGTTTACTTCCTATTTCTCTTGTCATTTTGTTCCTGCTAATTTGGACAAGAGTAAAGTGATAAATGCTGCTGCAAGCTATTTATCATCCCTTTGAAAGATGCAAGTTGCAGCTCTATTTCTCAATTAACATCAGCTATCTATATTGCTCATACCTACAGAGAACGCACTAATCCTTTTGCAAAGGAAGTATGTCATCTTCTGTACATATGCTAATCTTCACTCAGTTAGGAGTCAACGACAACCTGATATTTAACGTTTGTTTGACAACCTGCTATGCACAGGGTTTACAGGAATAGTACAAACTGCAGCACAGTAAGTTTTTGTGATTACCATTTGAATAATTCTTCAATTATTTTTGGTCACTTATTCTTCAGCCTAGTTTTCTTCCATTTATATATCCTTAGACTGGAGCAATTCCCCAGGAAAAAGAACAGAACCTATATTAATGCTGGCACTAGCATTCACAGTCTCACTGCTTCCAATAAGAGTGAATTTAAGCCTTGCAAGGCTACAACACAATTTGATTTTAGGCATGGAAAACATATACTTAAGGCAAGCCTACCATGTGTATGTGTTTGCAAGGGTACAATCTAGAATAACACAGTTACTGTCTACCAAGTGTTTTATCACTGCCACAGCCTGATCACCATTGAATCCATCTCCACCTTCCTTTCATCCAAGGAAGTGAGTCAGCGAGAAGCCCCAAAGGATAAGTCAGCATCAGTTGAGCCTTTCAGGATTTCATGTATTGGAAGGGTCTTAAGGAAGATTCTCAGAGTTTACATAAAGGTTTCAGTATGTTTGATAATCCAATTTGAACCCCAAATCTATTTGAGTTTTTACAAGAATTTACCTGTAAAAGGTGCCAGAAAGCATCTTTTTTAATTCATCATCAAAAAAATGCATGTTTCAAAAGGCTTCAGTGAACTAGAAATAGCATGCTCTTTACATAATACTGAGATCAATAGTATTTAAAGTAGCTTAAAAGTACACTAACATGAGATATACTTTTACAGTGGCTTGTTTGAAAATACCTGGAGGCTTTTACATATCCCAAAGGCATTTCTCATTTGCACAGTAAAGATAATTTTTTGTTTATATCTGAATATTAAAATGGGAATTCAGTTACCAGCAAGAACTGCAAAGACTGCTGAAAAGTAAAATATCATTGGTGTATTACTGGAATTAACAGCAGAGCCATAAAAAGACACAGTTAATTTTTTTTTACAATTTTAGGGCAGGTGAACTTCTATTTTGGGACCATGAAAGCATTTCAAAATAGCAGAGAAATAACAGAAAACTACTGCTAATTTCACACCACCATCTGACCCCAAATTATACCTTCTACATTTTTCTATAATACCTGGGGGGAGGTAGGGAGGAAAGGCACTATAAATAATAGTGTCTAAAACTAAAAATATAAGTTAGTTATTTGTATGGCTAGTACTACCCTTCAATTTGTCCCAGTCTTTGCTGTACAATATTTATAAGCTTATCATCTATATTATACAGGACACAGAAAGACCTATTCTTTTATAAACTCTACTATGTTTCTGTAAGGAGCAGCCCTGTGGTCTCAGACCACTACAATGAAGACAGTAACTTGGTGAGTATTTAGAGATAGCTGATTTTGGAATTTACAGTGGCAGGAAAACACTGGGAAATAAAACTACACAAAACTTTGTGCTATTCATGACACTCAGGAGGCTTACATCCATTTCATTATATTTGCATAGATTTCAAAACTTTCCAGTAAACTAAGGCAAGATGTGCAAGAGTTCCTTGAAAAGAGGGGAACTCAGAAAAAAATAGGCCTACCAGAAGTTATGGCATTACAGAAGCTTGCTTGGGGTGAGACACAGTTGCTCTGCTCGCTGCTCACCCACAGTTCCCTCGGCAGCCCAACCTGCCCCCCAGCACCTGCAGAGAGGAGGGAGGGAGGGTGGAGCGGGGCGAAGGCCCCACGGCCAAACAGCACTGCGCTCCCTGTGCTGGGCCGCTCATCAGCCGCACAGCAGCTGCCCAGTGGGGAAATACCTTGAAATAGAGCGAGAGACTTTTTCACCAGTCAGTAACAAAAGTGAGCATGACTACAGCCACCCAAGCTCCACCTAAACATAAAAAAAAAAAAATAGAGAAGATGACCTAAGGAGAGAAGAAGTTGGAGGGAAGACTCCATCATAACTTCTGGGATCAGTCAACAGGCTGAACCCTCCCCCAAGTCAAGACGACACCTCGGGATACTCCTCCAAACTGAGAGCCCTCTCCATGTTTTGGGGTGAGCGATGACTGCCCATTTGTACGTCAGAGCTAGGCAAGAATCTCATGCTGTGGTGTAGAATTTCCTGTATGGACATCCCAAACCTACTTTGTAAGGGCTGTTTTTGAATAAATCCTGCTGCTATTCGTGAACTCGACTCCTTGTTTGGAAGGTGGATGGATCTACAATCAGTCGACCGACTGCTCATGAACCTGGTGCTGCCAGAACGGGGCCTGTAGCTACCACAGTATTTGGTCCTCCTAGTAAGAGACTAGTCCAGTCGCTCTTACCCCTCAGGACTGGCTGGAACGCAGGGGATTCATCACTTACCAAACTTGCCCTGCTTCAAACCACAATAGTAGGATTGGGTCAACAGTCACTAATATACATAAGAGAGAGGAAAAGTCTCTGAAGACACTTAAGTTAACTTACTAAATTTCTTTAAGTGTAAATTCTCAATTTACAGTGCTCGTCTGTGACAGCTATGCAGAATGTAGTTGTAAGCACCACATATCTACCTATTGAGTGACCCATTTCAGGAACCACTTTCCTTTAATTTCTTAAGTCATCTCATGTCATTATTCTTTAACTCTGCATGTTTGTGGTAGATCAACAAATCCAGGAAATTACTAGCTCTACATCTTCTGGTTAGCAGCAGTGCACAGGTAGTAGATTCTCTGATAATCTAACTAACATACTTGAACTGAGGTATACCAATTTTGTGCTGGTGCAAAAAAATTTATTTTGTGCTATAAAGCAGAGAATAGGACAAAAAAATATAAAATGAGGAGAATGTAGAAAGCTGAAGGAATGAACCGCTTAGAAAAAGATGACAAAGCAATAACTGGAAAAGTTATGATAAAGGTACGGAGCTGTTATTTGGAGCTCTGACAGATAGAGTTGGTCTAAAAATTATTTCCAAAGAGGCAATTAGACTCCAGTAGAAAGGAAGCTACATCAATTAAAGAGAAAGTTCCCTCTATTTATACACTAATGTTAATGCTAATTGCTGTTGTTCAACTGTCAAAAATCAAAGCAAACACAGATTTGTGATTAATGAAATTTATCTATATTGAACAGGTTTTATATAAACCTATTCCAGGATTCTTTTCAGTATTGAGGGCACCTAAAGAGATGCTATGGAAGCAATCTGTTCTTTCTTAGTTCTGTATCCCCCAGACACCAGTACAGGCTGGGGACCGACCTGCTGGAGAGCAGCTCTGCAGAGAAGGACCTGGGCGTCATGGTGG
>JAUBNY010000185.1:1496576-1561023 GCA_032275445.1 Crypturellus soui
CATGTGCAGGGGGGTTGGACTAGATGACCTCTAGAGGTCCCTTCCAACCTTAGGCATTCTGTGATTCTATGATTCTAAAAGGAAGGAGTACATAAAAAAATTGCCAACCATCTGAATATAAAAATTTTGGCATGTCTTTGATTAAGAGCACCAGCCTGTCTACATAAAGGTCACACCAACACACAAATCATGTTAATCATTGATTTCACGTGAAAGAGAAAATTTTTCTAAGCAGATAGGGTATACAGAAGGAAGACATTAAGGGAATATCACAAATACTTCTACTGCAATAAAAAGGGTAACCTCTGTGTGCAACACTGATATTTAAGCTACCATTTAAACATGGAAACTCACTCATTACCGCAACGTAATGCGTACACAATGACAATTTCTATTTTAAGTGAAGTACAACCTACCTTACATAAAAATATATCTAATCATCATTTATAGCAAATAAATTATATCTTATATAGGCATAAAAGAGTCCAAGATCATTTAAGCCAATTAAAAATATAGATAAGCCTCTACACTTCTCATTGAAGTACTGCTTTTAATTTCTTAAACAATATGTGAATGAGCTGAAATTTTCCATTTTATTCAGTTATCTGTATGAGTTGAGGTTAAGGTAAAGTAGTTTCTAATTGTGTGTGTGTGTACATATATTATATATATATGATTATAGAAAAATATACAAATATAACTTATTTAAATATTTGATGTCTGAAGGCGAAAAAAGGGTATGACCTCATGAAATATAAGCACATTTCCTCATGAAACAAGTCTGTTTCAACATAAATGAAGTATGTTCTAAATTGTTAAAAACTCCTTTTTTTTCTTTTCTTTAATAACTACTACTAAACTATAATATGTAACTAATGTCAAGGTAGTACATAAACATTCACCACAGAGTCAAACTACTACTTCCTCTGTAGGTGAATGTCTTGCTATAGATCCCAAAGTTACCACCACTTGTGACTACATCTGAGTTCTCAGGTAACTGCTGCTTTAACATGAGCGTCACATGCTTGCAGCATCTATTTATTTCATGGGATAAAAATGCTTTAGAATGTTCATTTTAATTACATGATCACCTCCTATTTTTTTGGCAAAATTTTCATTGCTTCATGCAATGCAGAAGATGGACACAAGATGTGACAGTACTATAGCAAATATAATCCAAGATAAAAAAAAAAAAAACAGCACTCTATCTCCAAAAGTTAAAGAATTTTAAGTAACCAAACCAAGAACGGAAAGATATGACATAAGAGACCTTTTGATTTGAAAGCAGTAAGTAGAAACCCAAAAGAATTAGAATCTCTCCTGCTTTTATGACAAACTTCACAACTAATCTTGGTAAAATCTGCATTTTTCTTTGAAGGAGATTTAAAAAAAAAAATAAAAAAAAAGCAACCTAAGAGATATAACCAAGTGATTAAGTCCTATGGCAGTACAGTATCAATTCACTCATGTTTTCCCCTACCTTTGCCCCCATGCCAAGAAAATATATAAACATATATATGTAAATATTAACATTCAAAAAACTATCAATGACATTCTGTGATGATTAATTAATACTTGCAGTAATCAGATGCTAATAGATAAGTGCCATGAGGAAATTATCATTAATATCCTCTGAGGAATACAATCTAAACTGCATGGTAAGCTTTTATCTTATGAATTCTGAAGCTTTGACTTTTTTAATGTTAATATACACAACTGAAAAATATAAGTGTTAATCTGACTTCTTACAAAACTAGAATACTTCATTTACCTCTTTTTGCTATTTCAGTAGAAGAATTATATGCTTATTATCATATGTTTATATGCACTATAAAATTTGTAGCATTTGGTGATACGATATTTACTTATGTGCAGGATACAAACTGTTAATATGCAATATGCTCATCATTTGTTTTAAAGAACTGAATTCAATGTCAGCACAAAAACCTCAGTGAATATACTTTTAAAGCATGAATCACTTCAACTTGTAAGAGGTACAACATACAAAACTTACATCAAGCTCATCTTGACAAAAATTGACCACTGAAACTTTTATAACAGTACTTAAAATATGCATTTTTCTAAATTAAAAGTTACTCACCTTTCCACAATTAAGCTGACAGCTTGTGTAATATCTGGATTTGACACTTGAAGACGTTTCCACAAAGACCATACAAACTCTTTATCAGCCTTAAAAATAGGAACAAAGACAAAAATACATTACATGTATGCTACAGTGTGCATGTTCAGAAGGGAAGCTGAAAAAAAAGGCAAAAGAACAAAACCAAACAGAAAACCCACACCTTCACTTTAGTGAGAACTGCAGCAGATTACCTGCTTGCTTTTAATTAAAAACATGGAAATCAGTTCTCTTCATTAAGAAAAGTTTTAATTATGAAAAATTTTAGAAGGGAGACAAATACCAACAACGAACAGTAAGAATATGCAACATGACATAAGGCAGCACCAGTCAAGATTGTACAAGGCTGCCTTTTGCTGCACCAACTGCTGGTAATTCTAGCAGTATTATACAATTTCTATTAAGGATTTGGGAGTGGGAAACACATGCTTCAGAATTAAGCTTGCACACTGTTTTTCTCCTCACTAAAAAAAAAATAATAATCTTCAAAATTAAAGCAAAATAGAAAAAAAAATCATTTGCAGCTCTCCAATTTTAATTTAAAGTAGGCAGTAAATTAGTCTTCCAGTATGCCTACTTAACCTATATCATAGGAAAGCTTATGAAAAGATTCCTAAATCAGAGCAAGAAAACAATGGTCTTTATAATTACACACAAGGAAGTTTGTGGAAGTTAAATATAAAATAAAGGCTTTTCAAAATTTCCTACTATATTAAAGTAAATATCTTGCATTAGATTATTTTTAAATGAAGAGCTACATTGCTAAAATAATTTATAATAAATGCTGTTACATTATAAATAACAAAAACAAAAATAAACACAGAATCTATACATTACATAGAAATGCAGAAAGGCTAGTATAAAAATCAGCAAAAGATGAAGACAACAACAACAAAGCACACATAATCTATGGAATGCATTAAGACCAAATCAGCTTAAAGTCTAACATCAAAATAGAAATTAATAAGCCATAAATATCATATTGATAGTGAGCTCTAGTTAACAGCTAAAGACATCATGAAAGAGTAGACTATTACTCATTATTAAATCTTAAAAAGAGATACAACAGGACAATATATACTACATTACAGGACAATTATGAGCTAAAAGGAAAAGTCACATTATGGCCATCAATTTCTCAGCCTCCTTCTCCCAAAATCCTGTAAGTTCACAATTTACTCAGATAGCCCATATATCATTAACTCTTCATAAACTACAACCTCATTAAAGTTAGCTAGATAGACATCAAAGTATCTCCTCTTTACACAGCTTTATGGCAATCCTAATTATCAGAAGAGACAGAAGACATGAGTTACTATCTTTACCTCCACTGTTCAGCATGATCATAGATTTCCCACTTAATTTCTTCTTTCACAACTTCATACTTTTTCTAAATAAGTAAAGCTTGTTTCTTTCAACACTGTACTGTGAGTCCATGACTAGAAGCTGCTAAAAGCAGTGGCCTTTTAAGACACAAAGCAGCCTACAGGACTGCAAGTTTGACAAACCATAGAAGAGTCAATACAACTTAAGCATAAAATCAGCCAATTACAGTCAGAGAAGAAAATGCACTTTCTATTCTTGCTATCCTTTATTTCCTTTTTGCCTGATCAGTTTTGCCTTCTATGAAGTAATTTGAGTGTTAAAAACAAATAAATAAAATCAATACTAGTTTCAGTCTACGCCAACCATTTCACTTTAAGGTTTCTGCTTGGTTAAAAGCAAGATTAGTACCCTTTTTGATGAGAACTACAAGACCATTTACTACAGGGTTTCCTCCTTACAAACTGTCTCTGAAGATAGAGAAAGTTTCTCAAGATTCACACAATATCAAAGATTTTAACTGTATCTTCATTTAACTTTAGGAAAAAAAGTTACAAATAGTTATAATGATGGTTGTCTCTATAGAACTATCAAGACTAAAGTCTATGCGACTAGAAATCTCTTGAAGATATGATCATAGTAACCTTTTCATTCCCTGCAATAATTTAATTAACCCAGATCAAGACCACAAAAGCCAAATAAAAATACTGTAACTGAATTGTAGAAGAACTTAAACAGCAAAGAAATAGGAAATATAGTTGTAACCATCTTAATATGTAACCATTATTCTCCACATTTTATGAAGACAGCTAAATAGGTGTCTTCTGCTGGACATCTGGAAAAGTTTTGATACATACTTTAAAAATTAGAAACCAAGAACTTTTTTCTAAAATTGTACAGAAACTAGGCAGGCCAAAGTTACCATTAAGTACAAGATATTTCTCTTTAAAACGCCCAAGATTTTAATAGCTAAAATAGTTTCAAGTAAATGTGTAATTATTTATTAATTATAGTGAAAGCAATCCTACAAACCAACAATTATTACAGTTTTAAGACAAAAAATATTTTTTTTTACATATCCTTTGTAAACTATTGGCACAATTAATGGTAAGCTTTGGTAAGGCTGTTCCCTGAATGGTCTTAGAGGCAAACAGTTTCTTCTGAAACAGGGGTGCATTTGGCACTAGAAAAACACTGCAGCTGTCAAGGTTTGGGATATATTCCAAGGAACATCCAGCATACTAAAGTGTATATTAACAATTCAAGGGATCAGTGAGAATTTACCTTGAGTAGCTGAGACTTACATATACAGGCAGAATACAGATGTCATTTGAAAGTTACTGAAAACTACTCATTAACACCAAACCATCCACAACAATAAGGCAGCTGAAGCTGACACTAACTGTGTGAAAAAGTTTATGTTTTGGAACTTGAGAGAACAAAATTAGAGTTCTTCCTGAAAAGTAGATTTTTTCCATCAGTCTGGAATTAAAATGAATGTAAGTGATGTACCTCATCATCATATTCAGAGACATAAGGAATGACTTGATCTTATTTTCAAGAAAGCAAACTTGATTTTTCTCATTGACTTTTACTAGTAAAAAGTTCATAACTATGTAATGAACTAACGGTAAAATTTAGATGGCATAAGCAGTCACAGCATATGTGCTTGCTTACAGCTGAAGTCATGAGTGACATTAGCTTAAGTCACACCACACAATACCACAGAAGGACAAATATTCTCATTTCAGTTCAATCAATTTCCTCTTGGGAGAGAGAAGCAAGAATAAATATTGCTTCAGATATTTCATATCAAAAGATGTAAAATTATATACAAATTGAATAAAACTATCTGTCTGCTCTAAACTGAACAGTCGAAGTATCAGAACTTTTCAGTGACAGCACATTAGAAACAAATTCTGCTTGAGGAACTAATGACAGTGGATTTGACTTTTATTGCAGCTCTGAAAATGACCAAATATAAGCAATTTTTCCCACGACATAGGAGCTACATACTGATGAGAGTATTAAATGAACAGAAAGGCTTATGTTCCATTTACTCTTCTACAATATACTGTATGGAACAAGGATAAACAGAAAAATCTCTTCATTTAGAATGAATTCATACTTAAAGTGTCTTTCTTACCTATAGTTTTTAAATGAGGAATCTTTCTGATATTTCGCTTTATTTACTGCAGTGCATGGTTCACTATCAAAAGTGTTCATATCATACACAAACTATTTAGTGACTAGAATAAGAACACGCTATCTTCCGATATCAGCAACAGAATACCCAAAACAGGAAAGGAAAAACACAACAAATACACACAAGGAATAATTGTTGGCAGAGCACAGGACAAATTATCTTATTACTTTTTAATGGATGAATACTCCCTCAAGGGGAATTTAAAACAACTAAAACAGAGTTGCTTTATTGTATTTTTTAACAAGAGTGATAACAAAATACTGAAAATTGTTTCATGAAATGTTTCAATACTATGTATAAAGTTCATAACTGTCAGGTTGAAATACTGAATTAAGTAAGTTATCGATGACCCATTAGAAAGATTTTGAAGCATGAAAAAAACATGACTGATATAAGCATTGACACACTGTTGCAAAAAAATATATATATATATATATGTTTTGGACTACTTTCCTGTTTAGGGTACCTCTCACTGAAAAGCTTAAGCCTTTAATCAAGCTGATGCAATAACTTTACACATAAATGATAAAGAATTGTGCTCGATAGCTTACCCAGCTTTTAAAATTACATGGCTGTCTGGTCAGTGCAAACTCTCTAGATTCTACTTCATCAGTGTTTGTGTTTTCTAGCCATATACTGTACTCTTGAACATTCTAAGGCATTATATGACCTAATCTTTGTCACGGTGAGCTTTTCTAAAATAACCTAAAAAGTCACTAAAATGTAAGATGCTTAGTACCTCAAAAGAAAACTTAGTACATATCAAGTTCTAAAGGCACAAACAACCAGCACCCAAAATTATATCTAATAGACAGACAGATTTTTGCAATATCATCATTAAAACCTGTCTGGACCAATAGCTTCAAAAGAGATGCCATCACCACACAAATATTTTTTCCTACCTTCAATTCCTTAATGCTGAAACCAACACTTATTTTTATGATACTACAAAATAGTGTCTTCCCTTCCATAACTTCAACTAATATTCTTTTATATTTTCTCTATCAATAGCTCAGGCAACAAAAAGGTCATCTCTAAAGAAAACAAAATAAAACAAAACAAAAAAAAAAGAGTGAGAGAAGGAGAGAGAGGGAGAAAAAGGACAAGCTATTAGTGTTTTGTTTCTTTTCTATAAATCAAAGACACTGCATCCCTACTCAGACACCTGTTCAATGTATATAGGGACCATGAAAATAGCATAAAGCTACTGTGCTGGAATGCTTTCAGAAAAATAATGGTCTGGGCAAAAGCACTGTACACAATTTTGTGCTTAAAAATGCTATCTGTAATTACAACATGAGTTCATAAAAGGACTCTCAGATTTGCCTATCACTGTGAATACCAACAAAAATAAAGCAATGCAATTCAGCAAATAATTTTAAATGTATTTTTAACAGACATAAATAATTGACTAAATGCAGCATCAAAGGACAAGAAATACAAAATGTTTTCTGGTTTGTACTTTTTCCAAGACAAAGTTAATGAAGTAACATCAGTAAAGTCAGTTCAGAACAGAACTGCACAGAATTGTTCATAAATACTGCTGGAGATGAATTATCAGATGGATGTTGGAGCTATGAAGCACAGTGTTTCCTCACTGAGGAACTAAAAATAAATACTTTCCTTTTTCACTTTAACAGACAATGATTGCACAGACAGGCTCTATTACATGCCTTCATTCAGGGACATGGCCTTTATACTCACCATGTTTTCTGGATACTCACCTTTAAGAACTAAACAGTCATCTAAGATTATTTCTAAATGAGAAGACAATGGAACAGGTTTGGCTACAGAGATAAGATTTAATTCATTCATTAATTGGTTTAATTCCTTTATAAATCAAGCTATGATAACCCATCTCTCAGCTTTTGTTTTAAGTTATAAATACATAAACTAGTTAAGCTAAAAATCAGCTGTAGTTATTGAAAAATATGCACAGGAAACAAGAACAGAATAGGACATGAAATTCCTAAGTTACAAAAGTATTTTCCAGAAGCCCTAGGATATCAAGAATGACAGCTTTGGAGTCTACTCGCTAGTTCTGAGAGCACAGAATAAATTAAAAAATTCAACATACACCTCAGAGTTAGCATACAGATACAGTGCTCTGCATTAATGTAGTTAAAATCCACCTACAAGTTTTGCAGACATTTGAGAATATGAAAATGTCAAATTAGTTTCATTTTTAGATAATAAAACAATAAACATGTCTTTTGATGTATTCACGCTGAATTACCATGACTAATGAAGTGTACTTCAGGTCTATCATGTTAACACTGTCTGAAATGAAGAACTTCAAAATTTTGTAAAAGCATGTCTCAAACTGATGACAACAGGAGGAATTTTATTTGCCTCTATGGCAAATCATGAGTTCAACAATAATAGTTGAAATGGCTGGAAAAGTCTACATTTAATAATAACAAACAGAAACAACACAATTGCCTTAAGTCAGTCTTTAAAAAAAGAAGCATATGTCCTCCTTAACCAAGGTATATTTTGATGAGAAGAGAATTTCTGCAGCAGCTCTACCTCTCCCAACTTTGAAACTTTGTATAGCTGGATAGATGCAGAGCTTCCAGAAACACACTCAGCGCAGCTGGAGTGTTCCAAAAGTTACAAGCAAGACCCTACTTCTTGTCTGTATACAAAACATGACTTCTTCTAATGAGAAATGGCCGTATTTTTTTTTACATCCATAAAAGCTACTTTTCCACTCACGCCTATCTCCATATTGAATTTAAATTGCCCACTTATACCCTGGGGACAATCTAAAATATACACACACAAATACTAAAAATGGGTAACACTTTAAAATAGGTATTTTGAACTGAGAGCACCACTCTCAGTTTAGTTTTACAATATTTACAATTTTTCCAAAAGAAAACATGTCAGAAGGAAATATCAAGTACACAAAATCTAGTTAGCTAAAATTTGTCAAAAGTATAACAATAAAGAACAGAAAGATTAAGCAAATGTAGCTTCTGAACAAATTTATGTCGAATGCCTATATGGTATGGCTGCCTTAACAGAGCACCTGTACTAATCAGACTCATGTGATCTCGACTCCTTATGGCAAAAAAAAAGTATAAAATAACAAAAAAGCCTGAAGCAGATGGCATCCCTTGATGCCTATAAAAATGTGGTCTTAGCTTAATCACTAATAAAAGAAATTAGTATTTAATGAATGGGTGCATTAAACACTTTGCCCCCATTTGAAAAGAAAAAAAAAAAAAAAAAAAAAAGCTAACAGCAACATACAGTATCTCAATATCAACAATTTATCCAGCAGAAAAAAACTAACCTACTGAAATTTACATACAAGTAGTGAGTTAATAACCATTTGATTTTCTAGTCAAAAAGTCAAAAGTAAGCATAAGTTGGCAAGGAAACAAATCAGTAATAAAGAACTATGCTTGTTTGGGGTTATTTGCCTATTAATATCATTTCTCAGCTCTTTGTTTAAAAGTTTTCACAATATGCAATCTACGTTCAACTCATGAATCATTGAAAAAAAATGATTCATGCATAGGTTTGTTACCTGATACATTTTTTTTTTTGTATATACTTACAATTAGAGCTTAATAAAGGAGCTCAATGCTATTATGGAGATATTCTATTTTCAATGGTTACTTTGATGTTAGATTAGTCCAGAAGGAAGGCATATATTTATTTTCACAGGTAATGGAGTAATTTTCAGTTTGTTACAGCAATCAGACCTATGATCAGTGCTGCTGATTCCAGGCTACTTTACATGTCTCCCTAATCTGCAAAGGGATCAAAACAGAAATAAGTCCAGCTGCCCATGAGTTTCTTCTCCTGCAGACACAGGAAAAAGAATGCATGATGAGCAAAATGGGTCTACACACAGCTTTCCAAGGCAAGCAGGCAATGCAGAATAAGAAATAATATCAGCAGGAGCTGAAGCCTCAGTAACTTCACCTTCTGCAAACTAATAGCCCACCCACCTTCTACCCAAAGTGCTTGTAATTATCTCCTTCTCTGGAGATCTTCAAAATCCTCTTAGACCCAACCCTGTGCCACGTGCTCTAGGTGACGATACTGTGCAGGGGGGTTGGACTACATGATCTCTAAAGGTCCCTTCCAACCTTAATTATTCTATACTTCTATGAACGCACTGATTCTATTTTTTACGAAACTTCCCCCAACTCCCAGCAATGAACAGACACAAGCATAGCAGCTAATGCAGACCTCTTTTTTATTCTATGTATCAATTGCTGACACAAATTGTGCAAACTCTATCCAAAAATTCTGCTGTGAAAGAACATTTGTACACAGCCTAATAACCAATTCCTAACTTTTTCACTAATGCAGCATTTCCTGCTTTTAATTTGTTAATTTCACTAAACCATAAAGGGCAGTATGGTTTCTCTGACTAAACGTTTCAGACTGCACACCGTTGGTGGCTGACAGACAGTAATTTCTGACCCAATGGTACCCACTGCACAAAAAGTAACATGCAATACTATATTCATGAGACTTATTACATAGCTATAGCTGTAGACACACATAAATTCCCAATACAGCAAGGAACAGGCTTTGTAATGATCATTCACAGGAAAGGCATGCAAATAACAGAAGGTTTCATTAACAAAAAGTGCTTAAATAGGAGCATATATAACTTCAGAAAAATAGAGTTGTCCTAGTTTTTGCAGAAACACAAAGTTAGAAAGAGAATTTTCAAATAGCAAAATACAATACTGTGTAAGTACAGCTGCTATACTACCTTGAAGTGAAAGCTGTCATGAGTACAATGGTAAAAAATAGTTGCTTCTCAGGTTAATGGATGAAATAAGGGTATGTTCTTTAGATCCCTGTTTGAACTCCAGACAGTATTTTCATCAAGTAATGACGTATGAATAGTTTCATTTCGTGTTTTGCAGCTTTGGATATACCAAAAACACTCTGTGATTATCACCCACAACAAACAGTAAGCAGAGGATAGGTACTTCCCTCCTGTACTTTTCCATATTCTCAGCAACATAAGGCACTCAACTGGAACGTGGAAGACCAAATCCCAAATTCTTTTTTGCCACATTCAAAGCAAGAATTACAGTGAAATTTCTCCCAGGTGTTAACAGAGCATTCACATCAGACCACAGGTTATTTTGGAGAACCTTTACTAAGTAATACAATGTATAAGAAAACCTGTATTCTACTTCAGGGGTTAAATGATTCCTGAGAGTCACACAGAACCTATCTCAGAATAAGACAGGACACTCAAATAACATACCTTTGACTTTGAAGCATGCATATATTTTTTACACCAAATGAAAAAGCTTCAACAAAACAGACTAAAAATAAGAAAACAAAAATATCATCACCACTCCAATATACTATAAAAATCGAATACTCAAATATAGAGTCACCAAGCAGTTTTGTTTAGATGAGACAAAATTAAGGAAAAAGCACACAAAAGCTAAATGTTTTGGATACTCAAGCTACTCAACAAGCTTCCAGAGACACAATAAAACCTTCCTTCTCCAGTCTGACACTCCAAAACATTACAAACTTCTGCATCAGAAATAATTAAGACTTGCAAGCAGCACTCCCTTCTTCCCTCAAAATAAAACACACACACACACACACACACAACAGAAAAATAAGAAAAAAAAAAGAAGGGAGAAAAAAAAAAAAACACCAGAAATACACAACAGATCTTTTTAAACACCAAACTGAGTCAAAAACTCCAGGGGGCAATCACGATAGCTGTTAATGATTTTTATGGGTAGCAATCAAAATACTAAGGTGATCGGTAGAAGTGTAAAATCCTAAAATATAATACAGAAGTTAAATAACAGAGCAGACGTGACATAACTTACTGGTTGACCTTTACCTCCTCTAATCCTCCTGTCCTCCATAGTCAAATCTATCACAAAACTGGAAAAAGATACTCAAAAAAAAAAGAAAGAAAATATCTGTTTCCTTTAAAATGTTCCTGGGAAATGTATTCATTAATTCAAGTAAAATTCCAAAAACAGGAATACTGAAATAAGAAGTTGTTTATTAAGCGACTGCTAGGATTTATGCTCTACTGCAGAATATCAACCATAGTTTTGCGGAACAGTAGAATACAGAAGCAAGCATGTCTCTGCAGATTTCTTTTCATACTTTATAATTTTTATTAAAAAAAAAAAAGAGGAAAAAGAATCAAAATCAGAACATGAAGGCCATTATTCCTGAAAGTCACTATCCCTGATATAAAAAGGTCAACTATTTCAAGGATCCTGCTGCATGCAGACAATGGCAGAAGTAGATGTCCATTATACCTATACTTAAAGCATGGCAAATATCCATGATACTTCCACCAACTCTCTTCCTAAACGGCTTCTATCTGTGGACTCTTTTTAAAATACACATTTCTTAAAACCAAGGTTCTCCATCGGGAGCTAGTTTTGGAAATGCAATCTATACTGCAGTGATTGCCACAGCCCAGGTGAGAGGAGGCGGAAAAGAAACTTGTTACATTTTATCCAGGATCATCGCTGGAGGCATAGAAGTCTGCTCCTAGTAAGCTATTCAACCTATTATTTTTTAGTATTTTTTGAAGTCCTATGATCTCCAGAAGGACTAAATTGAGATTTTTGAGCATCATCTTTTTTATTGAGAAATAACAGTACTTTGTAGGCCTGATTTCTCCAAATACATAAATAAATCACAGAAATCAAGGCAGCACTTACAGGTGTTCTGCACAGGAATAAGGGAAATACTACCACATTTTCCTCTATGCTTCAGGAGACCAGAAATCATCACAAGGTGAAAGGGCACTTGCTTATTAGCCTCGCCAGACCATGGGTTGGATGAACATACTGAGTGCCTGCTGAGTAAAGTTAAAGAACTGTTTCAACAAGTATACAAGAGTGACCAAAAAGACATGGGCAAGAGAGGGCATAAGACAGGAGAGGGCAAGAGTATAAAAACATGTCAGGAATATGTGATCTCATGGACTTGAGTCACCACAGAGAATGGCAGGACAACTTAGATTTCTATAAGAAATATTAGAAGTTACACAAAGGTCTCAACTTCTATAAACAGATTTTTTTCTTGTGAAGAAAAAAAGATCCAAAGGCTAACCATGTCCAGCTCTAGTATGCTGGGAGCATCAGCAAGATTGTTAAACTACTTTTGTTACAAACTGTTTTGGAAGTGCAGTTTATGAAATTATTAATATAATGCTTTAAGAAAACTAGGATAAAAAGAAAACAAAGCCTTAGGTAGTTTCATCCAGTTGATGGGTAAAAAACTAACACCCCAGTAATGTAATTTTTAAGACACATATCCTAGCCAGCTCAAACAGCCCATGAAATAGGAATTTGCAAAATCAAAAAAATCAAAGCTATTGCTACAGTAAAAAAAAAAAGAAAAAACACAGAATTACACAGAATCATAGAATCATTAAGGTTGGATGAAACTTCTGAACATCATCTAGTCCGATCCTTCTGCATGAACAGGGTCATCTAGAGCTTGTTTCATAAGATCATGTCCAAGCAGGTTCAGAATATCTCAAAACAGAGATTCCACAACCTTCTGTCCAGTCTGTTCCTATGCTCAGTCACCCTCACAGCAAAGAGGTTTTCCTCATGTTCACAGGGAATCCCCTGTGTTTCAGTCTGTGGCCACTGCCTCTTGTTTCATTGCTGGTCACCACTGAAAATAGTCTGGCCTCATCTTGACACCCTTCCTTAAGATATTTGTATACACTGATACACTTCTCTGAGATAAACAGGTCCAGTTCTTTCAACCTTTCCTTGTAGGAGAGATTGTATAGTACATTCATCATCTGCCCTCTGCTGTGCTCTTTCCACCATCACCCTGTCTCTCATATGGGCGAGCCCAGCACTGCAGCCTAGCACTCCAGATGTGCCGTCACCAGTCCTGAGCAGAGAGGCAGGATCACCTCCCTCCACCTGCTGGCAACACTCCAGGATAGCATTGGCCTTCTTGGCCACACACAGCTGCCTCATAGTTAACTTCTTGTCCATCAGGATGCCCAGGTCCTTCTCTGCTGGGCTGCTCTCCAGCAGGTCAACCCCTAATCTGTCCCAGTGTCTGCAGTTACTCCTCCCTAGAGGCAGGACACTTCACTTGCCTGTTGAACCCCATGAGGTTCCTCTCTGCCCAGCTCTCCCTCTGGGTGGCAGAGCAGCCTGCCAGAGTATCAGCGATCCTCTCAGTTTTGTATCATCACTGTATCTGGCGAGGGAGCACTTCACGCCTTCATCTGGGTCACTGGCAAGTAAGTTGAAAAAGACTGGATCTCATATTAATCCCTGGGGGACAACTCTTATCTACAGTCCTCCAACAAAACAGCACCTCGGATCTCTACCCTAAGCACTGCCTTTCAGGCCCTTTTTACTCGACCTCACTGTTCTCTCATCTAACCTACAGTTCTTGAGCTTCCCTACGAGGTTGTTATGGGAGACAATATCAAAAGCCTTGCTGAAGGCAAGGTAGACAATATCCACTGATGTCTGCTCATCTATCATCTAGTCACCCCATTATGGAAGACTATCAGGTTGGTTAAACATGATTTTCTCTTGGTGAATCCATGTTGACTACTCCTGATCAACTCCTTTTTCTCCACATGGTTGGAGATGTCATCCAGGAGAAGCTATTTCACCATCTTCCCAGAGATGGAGGTGAGGCTTACTAGCTTGTAGTTGCCTGCGTCTCCTTCTTGCCCTTTTTGAAGAAGGGAGTGACACTGGATTTCTTCCAGCCCTCAGGCACATCTCCTGTTCTCCATGACCTTTCAAAGATGGAGAGCGACTGAGCAACAACATCTGCCAGCCCACCTAGCACCTGTAGGTGCATCCCATTGGGGCCCCTGGATTTGTGAACCAAATGTTCCTACCTATCAGAACAGAAAAACATAACAGAAACTGAATAACGAGACTTAGAAATACTAAGACAAGAACCAAGGAAAATATTATATCCAAATGACATGGAAATTATAGCAGATAGAATTCTACTAAACAAATTTGTAACAACTCAATTATATTCCAGACAAAGAGATTGAAAAAATATAAAATGAACATCGGTCCATTGAGGCTTACCATTTTAAATGGCTTGCCTTTGCACAAGATTTTCATAGGAAATATTAAGTCCAAATGGATTAAACATTCCTGAATAGTTTCATTCATTCATAATTTCATTTTTACATCACATAAAGAATCTTACTCAAGTCTATTGTAGTTCAAATCCAAATTCAAAACATAACAACAAAAACTAGAAATAACGCCTACTTTCAAAAGGCTGAATACTGAAAGCTGAAAATTCTAGGCAAGAACTCTTTTAAAATTCTAGTACATAGACTAAAATCTAAATTGCCCTCCTCTTTCAATAAAACATATATACTTTAATATATATATCAATATATTTATTGATGGAGTAAAAAACACTAAATACTAAATTTTACTGCGCTTTTTTTTCTCTGAAAAACATAGTTTTATAAGTTACTGATGCACTTTCCCTCTTCCTCCAAACTAAGAATCTTTAAAAAATGCTAAATACATTTATCTACTTCTATTACAGGGGTTGACATGTACTGGACTCTAACCTAGAGCTGAAAAGTTTTCTGTTGTCTTTAGGTTTTTTCTTCAGATACAGAATCTGTATCTGAAGGTCCTGCTCATTTTCTTTTTCCCTTGCTTCCCTTCCTAAAACCTATTTGAACTGCTAAAGGAGGAAGACAGAAGCATAGTATGATAAAATGCATGAAACTAAGAGAAGTACATTTCAAAAAAGGTCTCACAGCTTTATGGCTGTTCACTTCAATATGATTGTACCGGGCTCATCACGGAAGAAGTAAAAACATTTGTTTAATTCAGTTTATCTAAAAAGGAACAGATACTTAGCTGCAATTTGGGTAGATCAAGTTTCATTATCAAACAGGTTGGAAATTCAAATTAGTACTACTTTCAAGTTTTTATTATTTATGTTTTTCTTTACTACACACTACTAGGCTTCAGCAATACATAGTTTGTGTTCAGCTGGCAAAGCAGCACAGCATAAGCTTCTTATGCCGTGTGCCTTCTGCCTCTACCAAGTCCTGTGTCGGCATGCCAAGAGAGGGAAACCCAACAAGTTGTCACCATAAAGAATTTTCCAAACTTGTGCCACAAGCTGCTTAAGATACCACCACTTCATTCACTGCTTAGTGTCTCTAATCAGGAGTTCCTATTGATAATAATATATCCCCTCTTATTTCTCCTGTGCAACAAGTTTTTGCTAAGTTCTGTCTGAAACACAAATCCTGTACATGGCGCCAGCTGCACTAAGGCTGCTTGGAAGGTACAGGGAGCCTAGGGCTGCTCCAGGGAGGGCACTGCTTGCTGTCCGCAGCCCTGCTGCCAGCTTCACAGCCACAACCAGGCCCATTCCCACGGGAAAACACTGCCCCGGGGACCGGGAAGCAAGCAGCAGGGCAGAGGGGGAAGCAGGCAGCGCCTTCCTCGCCCGAGCCCCCCGGCACGGCACGGGCCCGCCGGGAAGATGGGGCCCCCGCTGCGCAGGGCACCTCCGCGACACACGCTGGGGGACACGGGGCTGCGCGCACAGGCGCGAAGGGCGCAGGGGGTTACCGGCCATGTTTTTAACGCGTCCCTGTCATCACCCCTTCGAGCGGCGCTAGTTCTGCCAGGGGGCTGCCAGGGCCGGACAGAGTGTTGAAGAGTCTCTACAAAGCTTTGTTGATGTTGGTTTTTCTTGGCAGGCAGGCAGGTCCGCGTTCTCACCGCTGCACACTAGGCAACCCAACGGCGACTTTTTCTGGAGACACACGTACTTAAACACGCACCTCAACAAACCGACAGACGAGGGGCAACGGCCGCCGCAACAGGTGGGCGCCGCCGCCTTCCCTCCCGCCGCCCCCCGCGGCCGTTAGCGACCGGTACCGGCCGCTCCCGGCGCCGCCACCCCGCGCCGCGCCGCGCTTGGTGCCGGCCCCGCTGGGGACGCACCTGGCAGCGGCTCAGCTCCTCCGCCACGCTGCGCAGCTCCTCCTGCAGCTCCTCCAGCCGCGGCGCCGCCGCCCCCGGGCACCCCGCCGCCATGGCCGGCGCCGCGGCGCGAGGTCCGCCCGCCCGCTCCCCGGGGAACGCGCAGCGCCGCGGGGCCGCGAAACGCGAGAAGGAAAAACTTTCCCCGCGCCGCGTCGCTCCACGCCGCGCGCGGGCGGGCGCCGGAAACCGCACGGAAGAAGGACGCGGCGCAGTGACGTCAGCGCAACTGCCACCGCGGCCGGGAGAAGGGGCGAGAGGCGCGTTTGAATTCGCCCGCCCGAGCGGCCGCGCCGCGCATGCGCGGCGGGCGGTGGCGCGGCCGTTGGAAGCCGTTGGGGGCTGTTTCAGCGGCCGCTGGCCTCGGACTCGCCCTCGGCGAAATAAGGGCAAAAAAGCAGCGTGCTGTCCGCGCTCGGAGCCCAGCGGCGAGCCTCGTTTTCCTCGCCCTGGCTAGTGTGCTGTGTTCGGGCTCTTTGCAATGTGAATGCTGGAAATCTGCATGCTCCTGCCATCCTGGAGCTGCAGAGATGCTCAGGGCAAGCATGCGCTTGTGGAGTTAACAGTTGTGTTTGCAGTGTACAGGTGTTCCTGCGTGTCCTGTCCAGGGCTGTCAAGTGTCCAGCGTGCTTTCGGTTTGGTAGCACAGAGTCATCTGGACTTGCTTTCGAGCTGGCCACCAACATGGGCAAGATGAGTAGGAGACCGAGTTGTAGAGTGGATCCTTAGAGTGCTTCAGGATGCTCAGACGCACACTGGCTGTTACCCAGGAAGAACATTAGGCTTATTACTTATTTCCGGAATTGGGAGTCTGTGGCCAAAAAAAAAAAAAAAGCTTTTGTGAGATTTTTTTTTTCCTGCCTATAGCAGGAAAAAAAGATTACAAGAAGATTACAGAGATTACATGAAGTTTTGGGTGTAATTCTGCTATGTACTAGATTAGTATTTGGACATGCAAATACCCACTTTTGCAATAAAGTGATAACTGTGGTGCCAAAGTAAATCTCAGTATGTTTTCCATTTTCTCCCATGATCATCCTACAGAGGAAGCAATGTGTTCATTAAAAGACTGAAATTTCCCCCAGAATGCACAAAGAAGGATATTAAAACATGAATCTGAGATATATTCTTTATATCTAGAAATAACACCAGTTGACCTGTTTTTCACCAATGTGATTATCTTGCTATGAAGAGTATCACGTGTGCTGTGTGCATGTACTACATGTAAAAAAGCAAACTTTTTTTGCCCTCCATCATTTATTTTTGAACAAATCCCATAAAAAATGCCACGTGTATACTACCATGACAGGAAATAAAATCGCAAAGATAAAATCTTTGCAATCTTACACTTTTAATTTTGTGAAATAATACAGGTTAATTTAATCATAATGACTGTCCTATCATTTTTCTAACATGTTTACATTTCCACTTTGAATTTTGCTTAGAGAGGTTTTACATTCTTTCTCCCTTAAGTTGCCCAGTCACCACTTAATGTGTAGCCCTCACTTTTTCCACATCTCCACCTTTTAATAACCATCTTTTTACTTTTCATCTGCTTCCTAATACTTTTATCATTGTCCCTTTGACCATTTGTTCTCTATTACACATGGGCAACAAGAGGCTAAGATTACTGACAAAACAATATACTTGGATTAACTGCTAAACAACTATAATGACTAAACAGGATTTTAAAACGTTTTCCAAGTACAAGGTCGTTCAAAGTTTAACTGAAAGCGTTCAAGTATTATGGGAGTTTGATTCACAGTTTTACACAACAGAAAACAGAAAGCTGTAATTCCTCTAAGTTTACCATTTAAAAGAGGAATTTGTGCATTTCTGCATTCACTAAAATGCGTTTTATCCCAGAAAATGCATATCCCATACATTCACATAGCCACACAATTATTTTATAGCCATAATATTGGCTGGTTTAGTCATCCTCACATTTTCTTTCCTGCTATTTCATGGTTTGGTTTTATGTATACATTTTCTATTAATAGCATTCTTGTTTTTTTTTTTTTTAGAATATTAAAAAAAAAAAACAAAAAGTAAAACCATGCATTGGGCAACTTTCGATGAACTTTGAAGACTTCACTATTTCGGATAATTATGTGTTTTTCCCAACAGTTGCCATCTTGGAACACCCACATTTTCATGTATCAAATGTTAGGTAATTTATTTTCAGGTCCAAATGCTTTATATGAAACCACATTTAAATTTAAACCATACAAGAATTTTTCCACATACAGGTTTGTTGAGTAAGCATGCAATTTTTAGTGTTTCTTCTTGAAAAGGGCTACTACAGATAAACTGCAAAGTTGCAATCCAGTTGCTAGACTTTTGTCACTTAGGGAACCTGTAAATGTAACAAACGTGCTCACTGGGTTTCTGGAAGGGATGGCATTTTTCAGTCTGGTAGCTGAGAAATTCCAAATCTTTCTTTGAAATGTATCCATATCACAAACACCTTTCAGTTACACCTTATAACATACACTCCTTTTTGTCTGCTTGTTTATTTACTTAGTTCATCATCTACACATATTAAACATTCCATCTCCTGTCAACTCCTCGTATTGTATTATCAAAATTCAATAAATGAGTGTCCTCATTTTCCTTTAACTGAAAAGTGATACTAGTGAGCAGATTTTAATTAGAAGTATTAACATTTTCTGTCACTGAATTTGTGTATTCCTAGGAATTCTGTCTTGATCATTCTTGTTCATTATCAGTGGTTTGGTAGGAAACAGAACATCCCCAAGAGCTACTTGATGAAAGATTCTTTTTAATTTCAGTCACCAAAGGAATTCCAAGGTTATTGATGTTAGAGGTCCCAAAAGTCCCAACCTTAACTGTTCTGTGATTCGGTGACATTGTTTCTGGCAGTCTATGGCAGTACCCTCAATATTTTAGCAATATCCACATTTCTGAAAAGCATGTTAAATGTGGTTTTCATTTTTCAGTTACACAGCTGTAAACCATATTTCCTGTGTGTTTAGTGCCGCAAGGCAGATCCTTTTCACTTGGGTGATAGTTGTAAATAGCAGTCCTGATCATAATAGTCATGTGGCATAGATTCCTTGATGCAGGGGCTCATATGGCCCCATAATACCTGGACTTCCACTGCTATATGTCTCACTTTTTATCCACTGCAAATGGAGTGCCATTTTCCTACCACAAACAGAGAAAGAAAGTAGCTGAGATCTCATCTGCTCTTGAAAAAGCAAGAACTAGAGCCGAACAACCTCGTGAAGTTTAGCAGAGTTACTGGGATATGGTTTCTTAGGAAAGTCAGTCCGGTTTAGAATGTACCTCTGTCCCAGCCATGGTGCTCTGGGTATAAGTACCGAGAGCGAGGCGCGCAGGGTGTGAACGCCAGTGAGACCCGCTGTCCACGCTCCGCGGGGCCGCTGCCGCTTTGCCGGAGGACTCTCAGCACTGCGCAGCGAGTCACTCTTCCGCCTGACTTTGCAGGCAGGAAGACTGCAGTTCCATTTTATTTTAAAATAAACCTGAGGTCATGGCACTTCATCCTTCAGGACGGTCAACAGTGCAAAACACTGATGTACACGAGAGCCAGCTGGAGGAACAGGCCCCAAGGAAGGAGGCGGTTAACAGTGTCCTGGATGTGACGGTGGGACTTGCCCTACCCCATGGAGCGCCTGCCAGCAACCCGGGGCCTGGAGGGAGGGACAGGCAGCTGGAGGTAATTAAGGGGAGGAAGCGATTTCAGAGTTTGGCTGTTCTGGCAAGGAGAGCCTGGGTCTGTGCTGCAGTGGGATGAGGAGGTGGGTTTAGCCAAGCCTTGGGAGTTGATTGTCCTGTTGTTAATCTGTTTCTTAATAAAATCAAGCTCCACGGAGGAGATGTGTTTTGACCTTGTATGCAGTGTATAGCCTCTGTCATAGGCTAACTGGGAGAGTCACCTGGTCATGGAAGGGTTGTATGGAAAATGAAGAGCTGAGCTCCATCACCCTGAGAGAGGGTGTGAGGAGTACATGACCACCCAAGCTTAATGAAAAAGAGATGATACCCTTCTTAACCCAAGGAGTGGTTGCTGGAAGGGACAACGCAGTCCACGACCACCCAAACTGTGCAGAGCGTGCAGAGGACAGATGAGACTCTCCCTAACCCTGGGGATGACATCTGGGAATGTACACCCACACATCTCATCCTCGCCCTTACCAGCCCACTGTGTTCCCGCACGTGCAAGCAGCACATGACAGCCACAGTCATGTGCCAGAGCCTCGGAGCACATTGATTTGGAGTAGTTTTGCAGCAGATGGTCTCTTTTTTTTCAGAATTGTGTGCTGGTGAATACTCCAGCAATGACAGTTTCTGTCACTGAGTCGTCTTCGGAAAATGCAGCAGTACAACTGCTCTTGTTTTGGAACACTGGGTATGGCGCTTACTTTGGCCATACCTAAATTTCTGCCCGTGGTAAAATGGGGTAATTGCACTTGCAGTATTGGAGGTTGCTGTGGCAATCCCAACAAGGAAGATTTCGTGGAAGGAACAATGAACTTAGAGTGGGAAATAGGGTTGGTAATTACATGCTTTAATTCATTTCTTCCCTTTGACAGTCTCCATGGACAGCATTTACACATAATTGGCCTACCAGAAATTCTTACAGAAATGTTCTCTTTGAATGCAACGTACCATAGTGGCAAAGGCCTGCCTGTGAGCCAGGGTATACACCACATGGAAGGTCAAAAGCCATTGGCAAAAATACAACGTATACATTTCTGCTCCAGAGGACAGGAGCTTATTTTCTCATCCTCCAAGTGCAGAAAATTAAAATCATATCCATCAATTAAATTTTATTGTTTAATAACGCTTAATAGTTTTAAGAATTTATATGTACAAACCATTGCAAATTGTTGGACAGAACCTATATGTTTAATTCAGAGAACAAATAATTGTCAGTGTGCTGTCAAATGCTCCGGGCGGCGATGCTGGAAAATATTATTGTTCTGACCACAGACAAATTAAAAAAGTTAGAACTAGGATGATATGATTATATAAGAATTACAGCTTTAATAAGTTCTAGATGCATATTTAAGCTTGTATCAATCAGAAATAAGAGATTTTGAAACATGCTTTTATACAAATACCTTATATAACAGACAAAATTCAGTTAAGTGTAACTTTCCCCCTTTAACATGGTGAAGAAATTACAGTGTAGTCAGGTTAAGTTGCATATCAAAGTGCTCACAGCAGTAGCTTTCATAAAGCTACACTTAACTGAATACAACATAAATCAGAGCTCAACAGTGTTTTCACTCAGAACAGAGCCAAATAATATGATTTCAAGTCTTTGTTTTAGCAATTCATACTTTCAGAAAGAAAGGCCTTAGGAAGAGAAACAAATTGGAACAAAATAGAAGGAGTGGCAGTTTAATCAAAATACACTTGCAGCAATTAAAACACTTCTATTTATTTTAATTGAGCTACTTATATTGCTATTTAGGATAATATATACTGTTCTATATTATTTTATGGGTACTTGCTTTTTAAGAAGAAAATGCATTTTCTCCTTCTTTAAGGTAAGGGGTTTTTGACATCTCAGTATAATATCCTTTTTCCTTGAGTTATCTTTTTTGGATTTCTTTCAAATATTAAGCGAAATATCTTGCCTCAGTTGACCATCAGATTTAAGTTACAGTTATTTACTATATCCTAGATTGACAATTCAGAAGCTACTTCACATGAAGAAGCAAGATGCCATTTTTATTATCTATGTGCTCTGTGGTAGTAGCTAAGAGTTACTGAGAGGATACTTTATGCTGCGGTATTTCAACTGCTAACACTGTTCCCAAAAGCAGTGTTTGCTATAAATTCCCAGCCCTCGGGAATACAAAATAGATACTGCACATTGCATTCTAGGGTGGTACTGCAGAGTCAGCCCAACATGAACTTTTCATGCAGCCTGAACTCCATCATCACAGTGGGATTCAGCTGACTCAATCCAGTGAGATGGGGCTCGTGTATTTTGGCTGCAGTGCAAAGCTGTATCTTTGAACTTTCCTTTCCTACTGTGGTGGTGTTTAGAGTAACAAAGTGGGAGTCTATATCTGTTGATTTAAGTTTTTATGCACTTTTTACTGAACAGGACTGCTGCCTTTAAAGAACACAAAAATAGATACATACTATTGAAAAATAGATAGATACTACATAGGCACCTATATTTTCAGATTAATGGAAGTTTAATTTTTATTGTGCAGACCGTAAGTAAAACTATCTGGAATATATTTAGAGCCAAAAATATTCTCACAGATAGGAAGGTTTTCTACTACAGGCTTTCCAAAAATGAGTTTGACTACTGTTTCATTTTCTACTGGTAATTTTTTTTACAAGTTTAACTCAGGTCTTGTCTTGTGCCCGTTACTGTGAAACAAACAGAAAATTAAGTTCAGAGGTCAGGTAGTGAGTGTTGATAAGAGAGCTTTTCCGTCTTGTTCATTTGTAGATTGGACAAACTCATATTCAGCTTTAACATAAGCTGTCTACAATTTGATTTAAATCTAGTATAAATTAGCATTCTATCAGAGGGATTTTGCAAGAATTGTTACAGGTCATTTCTTTTTAGGCACTTAGTGAGATTAATTATTTCCAGGTCTCATAATTTTGTTATAATCTGTATATAACTGTTTTCCTTTCAGATCCATCCTCAAGCCCTTTGATTACATGAAAACCTCCAAGTTGTTCCTTCTTTTTATTCTAGCACTTCAGTCTCTCACAGCAGTATAGAAATGTAACCCAAATGTGACCTAACAAGTCAAACAGAAAGTGAGTGAAAACAACCATTAAAGATCATTTTTCCATTTACTTCTGACCTGTATTTTTGGACACTTAATATAGGTTACACTGCTAATGAACTAGGTATCAATCCCTGTATACATCAGTGGAAAAGGAGTAATTTGGTTTCACTGTCCAAGCAGTGGTAGAAAAACATCAGTAATCACAGAATCACAGACTGGCTGAGGTTGGAAGGGGCTCTAGAGATCACCCAGTCTAACCCCCTGCTCCAGCAGGGACACCCAGAGCACGGGGCACAGGGTGGCATCCAGGCGGGTTTGGAAGATCTCCAGAGAAGGAGACTGCACAAGGAGCCTCTCTGGGCAGCCTGTGCCAGGGCTCTGTCACCCTCACAGGAAAGAAGTTCTGCCTCACATGGAGATGAAACTTCCTGTGGTTCAACTTGTCCCCATTACCCCTCGTCCTGTTACCGACCACCACAGAGAAGAACCTGGCCCCATCCTCCCTACATTCTCCCCTCAGGTACTTTCCTGAGGGGAGAATGCTTCCCTGCTTTAATTGTCTGAACTCTTACTCTAACGTGGTACACTGAGGCTGTGAAAGAAATAAAGAAAATATACTGCTGAGACATCTATTAATTTGATTGTGATTTTGCCTTCTTTTAACTTGAAGAAAGAGATATAGCCACGGGGCAAATAGAAGAATATATGCAGTCTAAATAAATCCCATGTTGCAATCTAATTCTGCTTTTCTCTATTAGCAGGTAAGAACTTCTCTTACTAGTGAGTTTCAGTTCATCTGCTGTGTCCCCTACCCAGTCTGGTGTCCTACCAGCTCCTGACCACATGTGCTACTTAAAAAAGCATGCTGAACATGATCTTGTCTTTGAATTGCTCTAATCTTTTGGTTGTGCTTTCTGGTAGTATTTCACGATGCAGAAAATACGTAGCATCCAGGTACATAGATCCAATTAGAAGATAGGACTCTGACAGACATCTTCTGGGTAATCTAGCCCCAGCCCTCTGCAGGTGGACAGATTTTATGAGGGGTAGAATGGGGGATAGAAACTTTTAGAGGAGGAGGATAAAAAGCAACCGAAGACAATACCTTCCCAAAATACTGTAGCTTTATATGCTATTTTTATTTTCTACCCTCCAGGAATATTCAAGGATATAATTTAAAACCTATGAACTCTTACTATACATATGCAGAATTCCATTTTACTCTATAACACTAGCTGGCATATCTAGAGAATCTATTGAGTTTCAGTGCTACCTGTATTAGTCTCTGTATTCTGCATTACATTGTAGGATTCCTGCCAACCACCTTGATTTAAAGCCGACTTCAGAAGCTTGATGCTAATGCCCCATCTATACCTCACTCAGACACCATTTTGAACATTTTTGTTGGTCAGATGTGTCTGCCAAGCCAAGAGGAATCACTTAATTCTGAAACCTATCAAAATAGACAGGGTAAATGTAACCTAATGCATTAGAGTCATTCAGCCTCCTCCAAGAACTTATCCAATCATACAATATTTATTACGGGGGTGGTTTTCACCTCATGCGTAACAAAAAAATATATATTCTATTATTATTAAAGCATTCATCCCAGGGGAAATAGCTATTATATTGATTTATATTACATATGAACTGTTGTTTTTAGGACCAAGCTCAGCACTTGTGCTTCTCTGACAGAATACAGCAAGCAAATGTTCTCAGTCACTGTCCTTTTTCCCTATCCTACCATCATATAGAGAGGAGATTGACCTTTTTATTTTTAAATATTTCACCAGATAGTAGATATATATAGGAAATAATAGAGGAAATAATAGAGGAAATTACAAAGCCTGCTTTGGACCAGGTGTCAGCTCTTGTCAAGGAGACATACCAAGTAACAGTTGTTCAATTCCTGAAAGACACCTATGAAGGAAGAACAATTAAATCTAATGGACAATACTTATGCAGGGAAAATTTCAGTCAAAGACAAGGTTAAACAAAAATGTGTCTACATGAAGACAAGTCTTCTCCCCTCAAATAGGATTATTTTTTAAATATAAAAAGTAAATCATCTTGAGAGTTCCAGAAGATATACTGTGCCTGAATACAGAAGAAGATTTAGTATTCCGGTATCCCAGACTAAATCAATAACTGGCATCCTGTCCCGGTCCAGTTATTGAGAGAGCATGATTTGCTTTTCCTTTGCATCACTTTAATGGATTTCCTTTTCTGTTGGGTAATACAACAAAACAGCATATAAAAACTCCATACAAATGCTACTTTAAAGTTTGCTTGGATTAAAATACTCTTTATGCAGATTATATGTATACATAGGGTTGTATATACAGAGAAATTATGTTTACAAAATACTGTTACTTGCTTTCCTATACATGAGGAATTTTATTGTTAACTTCACGCTAAGGTTCAAGTAAATATGTAGCACTGTGCTTCATTTCATTTCATGTCATTTCATTTCAGTACAGTTTGACCATCCCCATTTTATTTTTCACTTTTCTTTCCTGTTCTACACTTTTTTTTTTTTTTTCTAATCCAGCAACTTCAAATATAAAGTGGTCAACTTGATGAGAAAATAACGTGAGGGAGATCAGGACAGGTCAATTACAAATTGCCTTTTGTTTTTTGGGAAAGTTTTACTTCTTGTTGTGTTGAATAGTCTTAAATATCAATTCAGAACATATCCCAGAGTGGCTATCCTCCATGAATCACTAGTGCTGGAGAAAAAAAGCGTAGGATGTGTTCTCGATCATTTCATTTATTGGCAAGGAAAAATATAACTTCTCTCAACAATAACAAGAAGAAAAAAAGGTTGTGAAAAAACAATCATTTGTTGTATTGTTCAAAGTGGCAATGCCAACTCCATCATATGAACTTATTTTTACACCTTTTGTTCCTTTACCACAGTGATTTCTTTTCATACGTGAAGTTCTTTCACTATGTAGGGTTGAGTAATATCACCACCATGTCCAGTATGGTGCAACATGCTAAATAGTTAATGCCATACCTTTTTAAAGGTATCTATGCCTCTATAGGTATCTATAGGTATCTATCTATCTAGAGGTATCTATGCATCTATATCTCTGTACATCTCTGCTGCTCTATACCTCTATATCTCTGTACATTCACCCTAAAACCAATATGTCAAACATTAAGCCCATCCTACTGACATTACACTCTCAGTGGAGCAAAATGCCCTCTGAAGTTGGTCTTGACTGTGCTTATATGGCCTGAATGTTACATCTGCAGTACATGTGAAACCATCAAACCTTTGCAATGGATCTTAGGGCCTACTTCAGGGCCTTATTCTAAGGTCTCCAAACAGTGCTGGCAGGCAGCATAGCGTAGCGTAAACTAGTGTGTTGTTCAGCAGCCTGCGTTTCTTTATCACTCAATTATATTTCAAATTTTAAAAAAAATAGATGCATTTTTTTATTGAAATAAACTGGCATTATACAAGTAATGCAACAGAAAGACATCCACCTAACAGCACTCTGAGAAACATAAAGAGAATTCTAGTCATTAGCAGATGTAAGATCACAGTTTATTTTTTTAATATTTTATATGGCATTGCAACCTCTAGAAAAAGCAAGTAAAACAGGAATACTGGAAATTCCAAATGGAAAACCTGAAAACAACAGGCTATTAAAAAACTGAAGTCTAATTAAAAACTTGATTGCTTTTCATAAATGTCAATAAAACTGTCACCATCAAAGTCAATGCATTGTTAGCCAATATATTTAAAGATCACAATGGACTCCTAGCTATTACTAGATTCTTTTTGTCATAGCAGATTTCATAAATATTCCAGGAAAGTATAAACAGCTGTAGTATCTTACAATAAAGCAAGTATTTAATAATGGCAGTAAGGTTTTTGCAATTGTATTCTTATACAGTTTGTAAACTACTACTCTGCTGTCTCTGAAACCAGATATACTAACGCATATTAAGTTACCATCTGTAGATAATTTAGGACAGATAATTAAACTAACAGGACAGAGCGGTGCAAACTGTGAACTGATGGAGCATTTAGTTCAGTTGAATGGCTCTACATTGCAATATATCAAAACCCCTAAAATTTTATGCTTTAATGTCAAAGAAAATTGGCCAAATGGGGATTTTGACTTACAAATTTGGAAGAATGTATAAAACATAGTATCTGTCAGTATAATTACTTTCCTAAAAGTTAATGGGTGAGAAGATAGATGTTTTATATATATTTAACAACATGCACACATTCAGTCAGAGATCCTTGAAGGCTGTAAAAATGATAGAGTTTTGTTATTTTTTGTATCGTCATTTTTAAAACCTTGTTCAATATTGTGTTTTGTTTTGTTTTTCTTTTGCTACCATTAATCACAAACAATGGGATGATGCATAGTATGCAAAGGTCAGAAACATTCCAAATCCAAACAATATTCTAATCAAAAGTTTGATTTTTCTTCACCCTTACCACAATGAATGTATTTTTTTTTCTAAAATCAGAATAGTAGCTTATATCTCATTCTTGCAGCTGCCAGCATCTACATGATATAAAACATAAAAAAAAAAAAAAGTCCTCATAGCAAAAAATTCCCAAAGCTCTTCTGAGGATTACTTAAATTATTAGAAAGAAAAGTGACACAACAAACCGCTTATTTTTTGCATCCAGATGATTTTATATTTCTGTCTAAATATTTTGTAAACCTTATAGTTCCACTAGTGAACTCTTGTGAAGGGTAAGACCAGGAGAGAATTTTCCAGCTCATTTTATTTTTCTCCTGTTTTAATGTCTACTTTTATACTTGTGCTTTTTGGACCTGGCCATGCAGATGATAACATTTATAGTCACTTGTTTCAGTACTCAAAAATTCCAAACCCCATTTGGAAATCCATTTATATCCATTTTTCATTTGAGTCATCTGTTGCCAGTTATTAAAATAGTAATAAAAAAAGACTTAGGTATTTCTAGCATTTCCATGAAGTCAGGAACTAATATATTTACAGAAAAATAGGATTAAAAATACTGATGAATTAAGTTGCTAAGTATCCAAATACAATTCCCTATCACCTGACATATTAGATATCGGATACCAGATTTTAGATACTGTTATTAGCACATCAGACAACTTTTTCTCATAATAAATTTGACTCTGCTTTTGTATAGGTATTACTGTAACTACTATATGAAGAGTGCACTTGATGTTGTCCTCTTTTCACGTATCAAAATAACTGAAGCTTAGTTACTATCTATTATCTAAAGCTTATGGATGTAAGTGGCATGTAAACGTCTTTACTGCATTAATTCTTCCTTAGCTTTTCTGTGGTACAGGTCACACAACTACAGATTTACCTTCTCTCACAGGGAGAACAACAGGAGACAGGTGGATCCCAGCTGCTGCCTGAGAGGTAGCGCTGGCACTTTTTGACTTCTTTGACTCCCAGACCACTAGGGCAATCTTACTAAGTGGTCTAATTTTGAATAAACCTTTCTATTCACAATGAACCAGTAAAACCTGCATTCCTCCTGAGACTTTTAAAGATACTTTCCTGGTATTTAAGCAACACAGACAGGATTCGTTGAGATAGCATCTCACCGTGATACAGGGATTTAAGTTCTGCTTTGCTGTTTGTTTAGGGCTTTTTGTTTAATTAATTGGATACTATTTTAAGTTCTTACAGTGTACTTGCCCAGCCATGGGAATATAATCTGACTCTTCTCTATTGCTATGTACAACTGAGTTGGAGCTGCAAAAAGCTGAACATTGCTCAATACAAAAGAGATACAGTTGAAAAGGCTGGGACAACCTGGAAAAGCAGGACTTGGTTAAGAGAAGACTGAACTATCCAGACTAGGCTTAAAAGAGGAAATAACCAATTGCTATATGGGAAAGAGTAACAGCCCAATGTTCCCGGGTACCAATAGCATAGTTGGGTCATTCTTCATTCTTCATATATATTCTTATCTATATGCGGGGCCAGGTTTCAGAACCTTCAAAACCTAAAATGTAGTTTTTTCTTTTACCATTCACTGCACCACAGTGCAGTGGTTAACACTTGTTTGAGTTAATCCTATTAGCAACACAGTCATCGATCTGTATTTCAGCAAAAGTCATTCATGTAATCAGACTCACCACACATATACTTTATAAAATGCCATTTTATAATACCATTATAGAATAATAATTTTTTAAAAATATTTAGCTTCTGGAACAACAAATCTCAAAAAAAATCTGTGATTTAATTGTTACTTCTGAAACCTGAATATAGAACTTAAGTACAGTCTTTTTTTTCTTTTGAGCCTTGTTTGTTCCAAAACTGAAAAGGAGATAGAAGTCAAGTCACACATTTCAGAGCAAGAAAATGGTTGATTCCTATTGATAACCAGCAAATCCTTTAAATTAAAATGAACAGCAAAATTCTTCAGTGTTTCATGGAAGCCATTCAAGCCATGCCATAATTCCCAAGAGGCCAAAGTCTACTTTTTCTCCTCAAAATTAGACTCTCAATAGGAGGAATTCTGGAATTCTTAATTCTGGAAGCAGAACTAACAATTACTAGGGAGCAGAAGCCCACAACTCAATAGGGAGACTTTGTGAAGCCTGAGAAGGGACAGAGCATGGGTCTAAGACTGGGACGGGCCCATGAGAAGAACGGGAGATCCCCAGCACTAGCAGCTCTATAAAAATCCCGCTGTTTTTCCAGGTATACTGATGTTACACAGGAGATTGTTTCTGCACAGGGCTGCAGCATGCCATGGTTCACTAAAAAAACCCTGATAGAAAACAGAAATGTCAAAGAAGAGATGTAATGGAGGTTAGCACGGGGGGCATATTGCATGTGCATAGTGTTTGCTCTCTGCTCTCATACAAATATATAGGAAATTCAGCTCGTGAAGAATGTATTGCAGTCACCTTTCATCAGTGCTCAAGCACGATTTTTTAATCTGACATTTGTGTCCATATGCAAGTTATTTTCAAACATATAAACTGACCCATTAAATATTTTGCATGAATGACACACAAAATACAGTATGACCTTGGCAGCCATGGAAAATATTTCAGGAATGTTGCTTTGCATTTAAGACAGATACTATTTAACAGAAAATAGCTTATCTGTCATTTTCCATAACTGGTGTAGATCCTGTATAGGATGAGATTTCTATGCTTGGAGCTATGTTGATTTATTTATTTATTTATTTTAAGCTTTCCTGAGTCTGGATAGTCTCTAACTTCACCAGCACATTTGGTGAACACAGCACCTCGTTGTGGAAACCTTTCTAGATTTGAGTTTCCACATTCCATCTACCTTTGGACTCTAGACTAATGATGAGTACCTCAAAAAGTAGCTTGGGCAAAGTCTCTCCAGGGCTCCCCTCTCGCATTGGTGCTTGGAATTCAGGGACGTGTTGCACCTCCAGGGAATCTCAAGTACACCATTTCTCAAATATATCTCTAGTCTAGCTCATAAAAAAAACTTGAGTCAAAGTGAAATACCTTCAGATATTGCATTATCTTAAGACACTCTACTACATCTGAAAGCGGTTTGGACTGATGTCTTTTTGTTGTTTCCCTAGTATACTTGACAATAAGCCAGGTAGCAGATGAGTCATTACTCAGGAACTGAGGATTTAGTATTTCATGAATCTAATGAAATAAACAATTGAACATAAATACCTAAAATCCAGTATTACTACAATTTAATACTGTCATTTTAAATGATTATCATTTGTATTGGATGCTGGATACTGGATACTGAATGCTTTTTGTTTGAAATATCCTAAAAAGAGACGCAAGGAACTCTGAGCCAGATGTAGTCCATATTTGGTCTCTAAGCAAGGAACAAGGCTGTGGAAGCAAATCTGTTTTAGATGCTTTTTAGTTACTATTAGAATAAAAAGAATAATAAAATCCTTTCTAATTAAAACAAAATTCTAAATTATCTCAAAAATCCTTGAAATTATAAAAAATATGACACGGAAATGACATGAAGAGCATCAACACTGAAAACAAATACAGAAAAAGAATAAAGTAAATGAACTTATGTAATTGATGTAAAATACTGAATTATACTTCAGGAATATCGAATAATCACAACTTTCTCTAATATTAACGAACAAAAAAAGCCCTTACGAGTTAAAACTGCTTACTGGAAGCTTTCTGCACATATGACTGTACATACCTAGTTAAGCACATGTGTGAGTCAGACCCTAACTGAAGAGTCTTAAATCATATGAATCTTAAAACCTAGTATTAACGAGCCAAGTGTTGATAAATATGAACCCCTATGCTTTTCTATGAAATGTAAAAGATTTCTGCAAGAGGTGTGAAATCATTTTTTTCCACATATTTCAGAAGTGAAGATTTCAGAGAGGTAGAGGTAGAATTTCAGAAGTAGAATTAAAAAAATGCTTTTGAATAACAGTATGAAAAAGTATGTTAGGCCACAGTTACTATCATATTTGTATTTTCATTTAGATGAAGAACAATAATGTCCATAGTGAAAATCACATTAGATGGATAACTAAGTTACACAGATTTTTTTTTAACATTTATGTGAAGGATGTAACCTACCAGAGTCATCTAAGAAGTTTTGTTGCCATCTCTGTAGCTCTAATACAGTAAGAGTAAAATTAACTCAATAAAAGCACATAGAGTAAACTCAGTAGATGTTAAACTACTGAGACTACTGAAACTAAAGTTAGAAAAACTGAAACTAAAGTTGGAAAAAATGCAATAAGATATCCACAGGAAAAACTTGCCTTAGCTCATATAAAAAAATGAAAAGAGGATAGTAGTATTTTGTAAACATGTGGTATTATACATTTTTGCTGTGCCGTAACAATAATAAGAGGTAAAACTTTGCAATTCCCCCAGTGGAGTAAACATTCCTGTATTACAGGCAGGGAATTTTAGAGGAAGAAAAATTTATTTACTATCAAAATTGCTATATTAGTGTTGAAACCGGTAATGCAATACAGGATTTTCTGGCTGACCAGTCTGCGATATTTAAAGTATACTACAGAATTCTCTCTTGTTTGATAAATAAAGGCATTCTGTGCTACCAACTTAGCTATGCTATAGCTCATATTCTTGTCTCCTGGAATTTACAACAAAGATGGCATTTTATGATCGTGCTGTATGACGTGCCTATCTACATGTTTGCTGTTAAGAATTGCATTTATTCGTTCTAGTGACATATTATATTGTTGACTGCCATCTTGCTTCATTCTCACCTCTTACCAAGGACTTATAGATGCTTCCTGAGTAGCAGCACTGCAGAGATGTGAAGACTGAGCCTTTTCTTTGTGTTTTCATCAGTTTCATTCCAGTTATCCTTCCGTGAAATCCTACACCAAAAAAAAAAGCCATTTGAATAGAGTTCAAGGCAAAGTGAGTAGCAAACTCACTCAGTGCTCATCAACATTGTAGACCTACATGTTTACATGCTTATTACCCATATTGTTAAGACTTTTGTCTTTTATAATATATTTTTGAATGTTTTAAATGTCTTTTGTAATAATTACTTTTTAGCGAGCATTGTAAATATCATCTAGTTCCACGATAACCCAGCAGAGCTCTATGGGACTAGCTACAATTCTCCATGTAAAAAAACAAACAAAAAAACTTTATATGCTAATTAACATGTATTTTAACCATTTTGAGTGTTTATTAAACAGGCCAGTTAAAACAAAGGAACAATTCCATTCTCTAAGACAATATACATTTTTAAATTTTCTATAAAGTATACATTTTCTGTAAAGAATAAAACAATGCTAATAAATTACATTGTAGAACTATATTTAAAGACACTCATGGAGAGATGTAGGCTGACAAAACTCAGAAAATTCAAATATGGAAGTAGAAACATAAATGTAAGAGGAGTGTAATTCATGCCATTATACCTGTTTGAAACAATTTGTGTGAGCTAAGGATAGCCTGTCAGCATAAACTTTGAATTATTGGCTTTTGTTGCTTTAAATCAGGCCCTTCACATTATTTAAACATAGTTTTTGTATTTAATATTCAGAGTGATAGAACATGTACATTTGGCTGCAGATAGATACATAATTCACGCTGGTAGGAAGCATACCTTATAACACTTAAGTGGTTTATTAAACTTGTTTCGTATGATATGGGATAAATTCTGTAATTGACAGCAAGTCATAGGCAGATCCTACATCTATCATATTTAAGATTACCTTATGTTATGGAAACTATTCCGCTTTGGCCTCTCAAGGGCTTTTTTTCCTGGAGAGAAAATATATGAAATATGTTAATGTTGTTTAAAAATGACTTAAACCTGAACTCCTACATGAAATTAGTTTAGTGCTCTCAGCTCGGTCCCTAGCAGACAGTTGAGTGCATCGTGAAAAGCATCACGCATAGCTCGGCACTAGTCAGGAGGGGCAGCAGGCTCTGGCCGAAGGAGGCCGTCCCTCATGACCCTGGGGAGGCTGAGAGTCACCTCCTTTTTTAGGGACCATGAGCTCTGCAAATCAAAAGGGAGGTCACGTCGGGGGTCATAACCCATGCTGGTGGGAAGCGTTACTTATAGATAAGGTCATGACTGTAGCTGTGTGGGACCTCTCATGTTTTTAGGCTTAAAAAAAAGCTACCTGAAACTACCACATCTACCTGAGGAGCTCGGAGAGCAAAAAGGAAGTAAAGAGGACTCTGCGTCTCTCAGCAGTGGTGAGTTCCTCTCAGATCCACTGATGGCAGAGTTTTCTTCCAAGTGCTCCTTTACTCATCTACCAACAGACAAGGAGCAACATTAGCACGAAGCAGGCTGATATTAGGTTATGGTACTGTAGGCATCATGAATTCTCACATTTCTTTTGTGCACTACATCATAACGAATTAAAAACCTGTTAGCAAGCAGTAATTTGTTCAAATCTCTGCTCTGGTTTTTGACTGAATGGGCAATAATAATACATCTGAGGCAAAAATATTCTAACGCAGAAATCAGAAATAAGTAAATACTATAAACATACTATAAAGATTATGGTAAAACATTCTTCTTTGTGAAGAATCAGTTAAAATATACTATCAAGTAAGCAAATATAATTTAATATTCTCATTTGAATACTGTAATTTATTTGCATCAGACTGGAATAGTGATTGTTCACAAATTTGTTCCCAAAATGTGGCAAAATGTCATCAATGAGAAAAAAAAATCCCTGCCTTTCCAACCTAAGTCCTGTTGTTGGATCTCTTCATAGCTGATGTATGATAATCATATTTTCTGGGATGAGACTAGCCTGATGTTCTTAAGGTTTTGCATAGTGTAAGTGTAATGGTTAATGCAGATATCTGAAGTGGCCAACTCAGATATCACATAGTGAACTCAATGAATGTGAACAGACACGGCAGCAGTAATGAGTCAGGCTCACTGCCAGTACCGGGAGATGTGTTACCTTTGTAACTCTCAAACTGTTTGAAACCCTTCTGCACAATCACTTTCTTTTCCAGAATCTTCATTCAAAGACAAAAATAGAGTCTGATCCGTGCTTGAGACACCTACTTTTCTTCCTGTACCACAAGTTACCTTTTTTTCAAGTAAATATTGAAATGTTCACTTTGGACGTCGTTAAATAAGCAAAGTGTCACAAGTACTCCTGTCTCCAGACATGCGGACATCTGATGGCCTGGGTTCTCTTTCCTTCATTTTTATTATCCAACTGATTACTCATTACATCTCTGCTGAATTAGGTTAATGCAATAGATTTTTCTTTTTTTTTTTTAATCTGTTCATTTACTAGCTTTCTTAATTTGGTTTACAAGGTACAGCTATTTTCTGATATAGGTGTTTGTCTGATGGCAAAAGAGTAATTGCATTTGTTTTCTTGTTTTCACCTTCAAGTTTATGATTTTGAAGTCTCAGATGCCAGTTGGAAGCAGGGAGCAGAAGGGCCTGATATATGGCATAAACCTGAATGGCACTGTTACAAATTATTTTGTTAGCAAATAATAAGAATAGTAAAGATAAAGTTGCTAGTGGAGCTTTAGGTTCTGACTCCACAAGCTTTATTGACAGCAGTAATCCTTTTTCACATTAGTAGTTTTATTGGCATCAAAGATTACTCATGAGACTAAATTTTGTGGAAGTAAGCTCAGACTCCAGGTGAACATTCACCTTTTTGGTTAAGTAGGTTTTTAACTATTTTAAATAGTAAGTTAATAAGAATGTTCTTAGATTTTGGAGAACTTTTTAGAATGTTTCACAGTTTTCTCTAGTTGATACCAAGTTTATCAGGTTACCAGGGTAAGATCTTAGCCACTCCTCTCTGAAAGATCCATTAAAAACACTTAATCTTTTAAAGTAGTTGAAGAGATTATGTGAGACACTTATGTGAGAACTCTTGAACAAGTTGCCTTTGGCACAAAGTAATTGACAGATATCCTGAGGAAAGGCCCGTGCAAGGTCCGTGCAAGGCCCATGGAAGATGGCTATTGCCATCGCCCATGTGAAAGTAAAGAAGTTAACTCAGAAAATGTGTTTGGCTGTGATGTTGTTCCTGTGGGACATCAAAAGAAAAGGCAAAATTTCAGTCTTATTAGACAGATGAAAAACGCCACCTTTTTTTTGGCTCTAAAATAAGAAGTGATGTAAAGATGAGGACAATCCTTATTTCTTTTTAGAAAGATAGGATAAATAGTCCAAAAATAAAATATATTTAGATGTTTTATACTATTGTAAAAAGAGTTCACACAGATGATTCTTTTCCACTTGGACAGCAAAATAAGCCTTTTTCGTAGTACATCTTGATGCTGATCCAAGAGACCTCCAAAGCCAGTGTTAGAGAAATAGACACAAATGATCCAGTGCACAGCAATTTTCCTTTGGCACCCTGTTCCATACTGATGTATCTTGGACTTAGTTTAATAACAGTAAGATCAGTCTAATGTTACTGGCTATTGACCCTATTTTGAGAGGTGCTGAAAGACCTTCTTCACTCTTCTTATTCCCACCACAAAATGCTTAGGACCCCCAAACTTCCACTGGCTCCATGGTAATGGTGAAATCGAGGACACTAAACACTTTGTGGGTTGGGCCCAGGTGCATATTACCATTCATCAGGTAATTTTACTGTTTTCCAGGAGTTGTGAAATATATACCATTACATGCTTTTTTCGAACAGCTGGAAAATTATGTTGAACCGGAGTTTCACCACTGAGCTTCCTGTAGAAAGCATTTAGCTCTGAGAGAGGAGAGACAGTCTAAACAGTAGCTAGATAGACTCTCAGTGTAGTCATAAATGGCACAATATTCAGAATGGATGCTGTTTGAGAACAAACTTACTTCTAGTAGCACTCATCTCATTTTGTACACTAACACAGGATTTTTATTGAGTTTTATGTGTGGAGTACAGAAGAGCAGAAATGCTAGGATGCCTAAAAATCCTTGTTTTTTTTTGTTTTTTTTTAAGTGCAATTATGCATTCCAGGCACTCTACTATGAATAAAATCTTACTTTTCTCAGTTGGACTGTAAATCTACAGCTCTTTTCCCTTGTGAGCCAAATTTTGCCACCTTTACTAATCTCAATGGGCTATCACATCAGCCTATAGGATAAAGTCATTGGGACAAATTCCTGTCTTTAATACAACTACGTAAATTGGAAGCAATTCCTTAATTAGGATTACACCAAAGGCAGTGTTTGGCCCAGTGGGAAGATTAGTAAGGGTCAGGCAGCACTTGCCCTTGAATGCTTTATTTTCTTCTAGCTGTAGGAATAACAGCACTGTGTTTGCTAACCAATAGTGCGGAATTCAGTGAACAGAAGAACAGTGTGATGGGCAATGTTTACAACCTCATTAGTACCTGCTGGCCCCTTCCTTTCCCACTGAAGCTCACGGATGCTGCAGGTACTTTTGGGCACGAGATGCTATCATCTAACCTACATTCCCACAGTTTGCAAGGAACACGTGGAAAGGAATTACAGCTAAGGGATTGCCAGTCAGCTCCATGTAAAACAGAGCAGAAAGAGTTCATGTCTAATTTGGATCTGTGGTGTAAGGCCTCTTAACATGCTGTAAAATGGTTTAGCACACAAGGTCTCTCGCTTACAGGGCTAGCAGTCCTGTGACCCTTGAATTCTTTCTTGCACCAAGGAAAATACCTGCAGAGACTCTCTCTCCCTTCTGGTTTATATCACATGTGTGGCAGGATAGAATGGTTTTTATGGGCAAATAAGGCCAGCTGTAAACTACTGTACGAAATTATATCTTTCCTTTCTTTTTTTGTCACGCCTCTGTTTCTGCTGTCTCAGGTTCCAGGCACACAAAATGTAAATGTAGATTTATGAATTTTGCATTTAAATCATTTAAAATCATTTTCTAGCAAAAATCACATGAAATCAATGGGACAAGCCTTAAGATTCTGAACGATCAATTTTATTGAAGATATTGGAATTTTTGAATGAAGAAGATGTTCTAATCACATAAAATACGCAATAGAGGATTTGGGAAGTAAAGAATTTAATATATTATTTTACTTCTAGTGTTTTTATTTTATAGTGTATCTCACTTCCTTGTAAGTGATTTTAATTTTCATGAAAAGATTGACTGCATTATGGACTGTCTTCTAAATAATCACGAGACTAATACAAAATAAGAGGCAGGTAGAGAGCTCTCCACACTGCAAAAGAAATGTGCTTAAACTCTATCCAGAAAACACTGCCTTGGTAATAAAGCACAGTACATTTTTAATAGTTATTTAAGGCCAGAATGCTACATAAACTCACGAATATGTTGAAATTTTCATGCATTAATAGAAGCTTTGGAGACAATGACCTATTCATATGCACAAAATGCCGCACACAGATAAGCTTCACAGGATGATTTAATCTTTGTCAAAATGTGAGTACTTTTGATTTTATCAGAAAAATGCACATATTTCATTGCAAATTTTTCCACATGAAATGCACTGTCAAATGTAAGCTCATGCATTTATGCGTTATAAGAAATATTATGCATAAGTGCAGAAGAAATAGAGTATATTCCTTCACTGTGTATGCAGCATCTCCCAAATATTAAGTACTGTTGGGAAAATCCTGAAGTTCTGTCAAAGGTCAATTTTTCACTGCATAAATATTGAACAAGAACATCAAGATACAGATAAGTGTGTTTGTTTACTTCCAACATTTATGCTGCTAACAGTTTAAATTTAGCTGAAAATGCCTGGAAGAACTGAACTTTCAGGCTCTCAGTGGTATGGAAGGGCACTTTGTGAAAGCCTTATGACTTCTGTGGCTTTTGAAATCTTCATAATGTGCCATGTTTGTTGTCTTTTGATTTATTTTGGTTTTGTTTTCTGAAAGCCAAGTCCACAATGGTCCCTGGCAGAGATTTCCTTTGGCCACAAGGAGCAAAATTCCTGCTCTCCTGATAAGCGGAAAAAGATGGGTGGAATTTTGAATTTTTGATTCCTCCAAAATCAGCAAAAGGTGCGGATTACTGAAATTCAGTTGGCTGCACTCTCTTAAATGTCTTTTTACTGCACTGGTTTTTACTGTAATACCATTAAAAGCTATGCTGCCACCAGCATGGAAAAGCCCTCGGCTGCTGCACAAAACCTGCAGTGTTGTGTTTCTGTGTAAATATCTTTTGTGTTTTTCTACTAATTATTTGTATTTATTTGTCTTTCCAAAGATGACAAACTGGCTTTTTTAGAAGCATGTTTTCACATGTTTTCTTTAACCAGTATGCACCAAAACCTATCTTTCTTTCATGGTATCAGAGTCAAACATTGGATAGAGTATTGCAAATTATGATCAGCTGGCAAACAGAAAATTTTACACAGTCAGCAATTGTATCAGATTATTTTTATACAAAGAGAATTGATGAGCAATCAAAAGATTTTCTGAAGCATTTAAAAAGCAACTAAATAGCTCTTCTTGACCATTTTAAGCATCGAAAAGCTTTTACAATTCAGTTTCTCCTTTACTCCATTTTAAATGCAATTGTTTAAGAAAGTAAAAATAAAAAAGCTCCAGAATAAAATAAGCCTGAAAGCTCTGCTCCGCCCCCCCCCAAAAAAAAAAAAAGGATAGCTTTCTTGTAGATAAGAATAAGTGAATAAGAAAAAAGGCAGAATAAGGGACATCACCAATTTTTTTCCCCTGTGTCTGGTCATTGAATTTACTACAAGAATTGGAATGGTGACACAAATTTACCATCTGATTTTTTTTTCCTTCAACTAATGGCTGTTAAGAGCACCATCAGACTATCTTTGTGTATCAGCCACTTATGCAGAACTGCCTGTGATCTTTCTCATTTGTCTAATTATTGCACATACCATTTCATTTAAGTAAGATGCCACTTTGACTATCATTTCTTAAAAGCAACCTCCCCAGCTGGGACACTTAACCACTCACAGGAAGAGCATGAGTTGCCTCCAGTTACAGTCCTTTAACCAAGGTGGGTTGTCAGATTTAAATAATGAGTTTTGTCTCTTTATCAGTTTGCCTGGATATATGAAGTAGAAAAGAATGCACTTTATAATCTGCCTTTAAAACTAGCATAAAGCTCAAAGGAAATGAATATATCAATTGGAAAATTATAAAAAATATCATTCCCCTCCAAAAATATTGCATTAACCATATTAAGCACAACTAAAATAAATCCCTTACATCTTCTTTGTATGATACACAACTTTCCCTGCCCTTTAGGGAGGCGAGCGTGGCAGCGCGTCCTGAGCGACTGTGGTATCAGGAAAGGGTACTTAGAGTGGCTTGTAGCACATGTAACTGGAACCCCTTGGCGAGTAGATGGGAAATGAAGTGTTCTTCAAAGCTGAAGACAGACTGTGGTCCTGACTCAGAATTTCTAGTACAGAAGCTGTATCACATGGATACGTGTGACAAACTTTGCCAAGCTGCTGAGCCGTCGGATACAACTGACGTGATCCTACAGCTCAGCACGAACGGTGGCTAAAGGCAGCCACAGGGAGCAGTCACGGGCAGGACGGAGCGAGGAGGAAGGAGACTTTTCTCACCTGACTCGCATCCTTCCTCCCTTTACAGGGCAGCTGGTCCCCTAAGGGGCTGAAGCACAGAGATGTGATTGCTGCATCGGACAAGGAAACCTCCCTGACACAAGGAACAGGTCATCCGTTTTTTCAACCAACTTCTCCACTTCTCCATCTCAAAAAAAAAGAGCGCTTGACACATCCAAAGTGAAAGTGGAGCTCCCTAGTCCAACCCCTTTGGCCAAGGCTTCTAGAAGTTTATTTCTTGTGGCCTTGGTTCCCAAAACATGCCCTGAAACACAGCAACATTGCCACAGTAAATTAAACAGTTAAACAGTGAAGAAGTAAGTTCAAAAGAGTCTGATGGCGTCAGTTCTGTTGCCGGTGGATCAGAGGGGTAGTTCAGATTGGGATTCCAATTTAGGCAACATCCTGTTTAAGGGAGTCAAGTCAGGAATTCGTACTTTATTTCATTCCCATCTGTGACAAAACAATCAGGAAGACTCACCTGCCTCTTGCTTCAACACAAGTCTGTAGAAGTAAGCCAACCAGGTGTCTTCAGAATCAATATCCTGCCTACACGCTGCAGAATACACATTTTTATTTCTTCCTAGGAAATTTGAGCTAAATTAGTTTAATTTTTATTATAATTAGTTTAATTTGTTTGGGGGATTAATGAGAAAATATTTTCAATAATTACATATACCATATATATTTTTAATAGTAATTGAGACAGATACAGACACGGATGTACATCACTTACTAAATTTTTTGATATTTACGAACTTGTTCAAGCTGCTTTTCTATTTCCGATTTCTTTCGTATTTACAGAATATAGTCAGAACTGACCTTACTCTTACAGGAGTGGACTATCTCAGTATAAATCTTACACAGATACATTCAAAATGAATTAAGAGGTTTAGTATATAACAAATAATTAGACTTGGAAATTACTACCATAGAAAGTTGCTAAAGCAGCTTAGCATCACTTGAAAGGGATTGATGATTTGTAAGAATAAAGAAAATTAAGAGTCTGTGATAGGTGATGTTAAAATCACCAAAAAAAAAGTACTAAGCAGAATGCCCTTTGTCTTTATAGCCTGTAAAAATTGGAATTGGAAGAAAAATCTGTGTTCAACTATTTGCAATATCAAGTGTTGGAGGCCATATATAGGACCAGACCCAGCATGACATATCTCATTTTGTATTTTTGTCATTAAAAACAAATTAATAACAGCAAAATCTATCCCATGAAAGAAGGAAATAACACTTCATGCAGCTTGAAAGGGTAGAACATAGAACTCCCTTTTACACGAGCTCGCAGAGTCAAATACTGTAGCAAAACTTTCTTCAAGTCAATGTAAGTTTTTGACCAATAAAATAATATTGTCTATTAACTCTAAGGAAATCAAATTATGTGTGAATCAGAACCAGTTGTTGAAGATCTCTGCTCTACAGTTGAATAGATGTCCAATAGGAAGTTGTTGACCACAGGCTTTGGTCTATATTTCGGCACGTTTTACCAAAATCAGCTGGTATGACAAGGATACCAAGCTTGATGAACCATCATCTGGAGCTGGCATGATCCTGTGTTCATGCAGATTGAAAGATTCCAAGAAGAGAGAAAATTAGATGTGCAGCCCAGTGGAAATAACAAAAGGTACAGTCTTTCCTCCGCTCTAAGCATTCCAGAGTCTTGCATTTCCTTGACTAAAATACAAGTTTTGGCATAGTTTTCTCCCTCCATTAAAAAAAAAATCTCCAAATTTTAATGTGATTGGAATCTGTATTTCATAGAGATCAAAGTCAAGTTATTCCCTTTAATTCTTATGCATCTTTTTGGAAGAACAAAATGAGATATAGAGTAGAAATCTTCTAGTGTAAGAATGGACTAGTTTTGAAGATATACTTCCTTTCTAAAGAAGGTTGACCAAAGAATAGGTGCTTTCTAGTAGCGTTCTCTTCATGTTTTTTACCTGTAAACAAGTACTATGCTGTTGCACATTATATCTCTGTTGCACATTATATCAGTGCTGCCTTACAGAATTCCAGATTATATATCCTTATATATTGCCTTCCTTCCCACAATGAACTCAATATCCAATCAGTCAGTCAGTGCTAGCATTCTAGTGATTTTTGCGATTTGATATTGTGTTTTATACTCTATACACTTTAAATTTTGAATGCACATTCTATGTCCTATATGTGATATATGGTTACAGAACAGTAACTGTAGAACTGTAGAATTCATCAAAAGTTTAGAGGGAGAAGTTAGACAGAGGTTCTATTTGGAACCAAAGGATACAAAAGCTGCAAATGTTTTCCAAAGACAAAGATTCTGGTCTCCTGGCAAAATGCATCCATATTTTTGCTTTTCCAGTGGGGACGAAATTCATGACGTGGAAAGGATTTTCAATTGATTTTTGTACAACACAACAATTTTTAGCACACTTCATTGTTGCATGGTGTGCTTCCTTCATATCTGATGGTCATTTTGAACAGAAAAAGAGGGCATTACCATTATCTTTCCATTAAAATAATCATCAGTGGCATAATTACCATGGAAATGAAGGCGCTAATTGGCCATTCAAGCTAGCAGCTAACTTGATAGAGATCATATCAGTGGAGATCTGCTTGTAGAGAGCTACGGACTGACGCAGAAACTTTTGGTGGTCCTACTACAATAAAGGAGGTAGTTTCTATAATTTAAACAAATTTTGGACCTGTATTTCTGCTGCAATTTGTGTAGTCATTTAGTCTAATAACAGACCTGCAGCTTACAAGGTTTTGTAAAGGTGGGCAGCCAACCTCTATCTTATAATCAAATTTGGCATTATAGTGGAGTATAGGGTCTGTTGTTTGATATGGGCCAGGTAATTTCAGCAAAGAATGGAACTAGATACAAATGCAAAGTCTGGTGGTGGTCTCATCAAACCAGTATTTTTTCTTCTTTGGCTTACAGTAAGGAGTATAATGTAAACAGATAGTAAAAGAAAGCAAACAGACAGAAAGAGTCTATGGCAATCATTAATGCCTTTTTGTTACAAATTTAGCACAAGTGATTACTGATTCCTAATGGAGTTATTTGGATGCAGCTGTAAAATGCAGAATAAGAAATGCCAATATGACCAATAATCTACTCCTGCCTATAAAGTCCTGCCAATGTGTAGTAGTTAACCAGCATGATGGCATCATAAATGGCCAAATAGCAGGTCTACAAGCCAGCATGAGACAAATCAGTTGTCCCAGATAGATAAGAATTTATTTCTGATTATTTTAAATAATCAAGGGACAAGCACAGCACAAAAAAATCATACTTTCTCCAGACATCACTACCATTCCTTATCTTTTTTGACCTTGGCATGCTGGGTGGGAGAATAAGCTTTGAGACCCCTGATATCCCTGATTTTTTTAAATGTTTTGCAAAAGAAGAAGCTTAAAAAAGACTTTTCTTCCACACACTAACAGAGTTTAAAGCCCAGGGTTTAAAATACATCACTGAGGCCAAGTGATAGTTGTCGTTTGGATCATGCTTACATTCCATGCTGGGATAATCTGAAGGAAAGGTAGTATGGAATTTTTTTGTGATATGGTATCACTGGAGATTGCATAAAGTCATTAAAACATGCCATTAGATAGTGATTAAAAGGAATGTAGTTTCTTAGATTAACCACATAAGTTTACTATTATTTTATGGTATTCACAGAGATATGCTATGAGAACAAGTATTTTCCACCAAAAATATTTTTTTCTTTTGCACAAAGTTCTATTTATTTACTGAATTATTTCCTAAACTGTATTTTTATGCAGGAATATTCAGCATGGACATTATCACAAATTAGGAAGAGCAATGATATAAACCAAAAATCTTTTAAGCATTGTGTTATGATTGTTCGGACTATGACAAAGAAGTTCAAACAGTAGCTAAATTCAACATCTGCAGCTGCTAGAAGTAGCAGGAGTACAACAGGTTTGGACTCTGATAACTCTCAACTTTAAGTGTGTTTTGAAGAGAATTTATTCTGCATCAGAGAATTCTTGGAGCATTCCTGAGAGTTTCTTATTTAGATTAATATGGTTTCATATTTTGTTCTCTGAACTTAGATATCAGAAATTTCACTGCTTTCTCCCTCAGCTCGAACTATTCCAGCGCTTTAGATTCTTGTTCAGGATTTGTTTCCTCCTTCAAGTTTTGAATGTGAAAACATGGGGTTGCAATAGACTTCAGGCTACTCCAACTCTCATTAACAGAATATTTTACTAGTAAGAAATTGTTTTAAATGTAATGTATAAGCAAGGAAGTAAATTGACAATATTTAAGGAAAAGACGATGCCCTACTGGAAGCAGTGTGTGCCAAAGAAAACATAACTTCCAGAACAGATTTTGCATCTGTCTGTCTCATGCTTTCTACTTGTAAAATATGTATCACTGCAAAGGAAGTAATATCAACTTATTAGTCTATGTGTTTTGTAAGAAATAATTCCAAATATTGTATCTGTAGTGATACAGTCTAATAAATTCTCCTACCTTTGACATCTGCGTTAGGAATTTGTCTCCAAATAAAACACTGTAAAAGTTGCACTTGCATAGCCTTCTGCTTATGTACTATGTAAGAAAATGAAACAAAACAAATAAATAAAATAAAATAAAATACTTTTTCTCTCCCAATGGGCTATAGCAACACCCTAGATTGGCATTTCAGTGCATGGAGCCCACTCATGTGCCCCAGCTTCAACTGTTCCATGCCAGGCATTGATACACAGAAAGAAAGACGGCTGCAGACCAGCCACAGAAGCTACTTTTCACCACTGAGACCCTGACATAAAATTAGCAAATAGGTGACTACCTATGCCATTTTAAAATGAAAGTTGCAGTGATCCAAATAACAAATATCTCATCTGGTGGATAGGATAAATAATTTGAGACTGATCCAAAGCCACCTAGCATGTAACTGAGTCATCAGTCTTCATACACTTTGGAATCCACTTTCTTAATGGGGAACATTTTGTGACGTCTCATGACTTTTCTCTTGTATGTAATATGCATCATGAGAAATAGACTAAAATATTGTCTTGGAGGGTAACAGAACACAATTCTATTTTATTCTATTCTAACTATTCCAGGCATGCTAGCAGCCCATGCTAATAGTCACACAGCACAAGTGTCGTTTGTCATGTGATTGCACTTTCGCTCTGGGTGCCTTGGAATTTTGTACGGTTTGGGGAATGTTCTTCATTTGTTATTTTCAAAGGCAGAGATGCTGCTGTAAGTACTGCAGGCAAAGCCAAAGAAATAGGCATTATGCCTGGGGCAGAAAGTAGTAGTGTGATCTCGTGCCTGGAGGATTTCTTTGGTCAGCCTCAGACAAGCTCCTAAGAAAGTCTGATCTCACGCAGAAGCTGCCCTTGTAGCCACCCTCAGGATTCTTCTGTGTCAGAAGAGTATGATTATTAACCACCCTCTTTTAGATATCAGGGACATTGGTTATGAAGTCATCGATATCTTCAAGGCAGAGGCCAAGACTCTCAATTCCTTCTGAAATGGTATACAGAGTAGAAGATGCCTTTGATGTGTTCTTGGTAATGCTGTTTCTTGAAGGAGTACTGTGTTCTATATCTTGGTATTAGCTGCAGTTGTAAGTGGGTTAAATGAGATATAACAAATATATGACTAAATAAAAACAGACGGTCCCCACCGTGGGGCTCAGAGCTGGTGCTCCGTGGAGCTCAGTGCTTGGGGGCTCGGAGGTATTTCAGCTGCGTTTCAGACAGCCAGGGCTGTCTCGTACACCATCAACAAGTGCATCTTGTGATTCGCTACAGGATGCTAAGCGAGATCCAGAAACGTGCCGTCTTAATGAAATGGGTAATTTCAATACAAAGTTTGAAGCAATGCCGAAGTTTAATAAACATGAATATGGATGTCATCAATATGAAAGGCTTTTGTTGTGCAAACAACAAAATAAGGCACTAAGGAATAATCTCTCAAGTAGAAATAGACAAGGTGACAGAACTCTCCAAATGCACCAGTCATGCAAAAAGGTGTTGCAGTTCATTAATGGGCTGCTGCTAGTGCAGACTACAAATTCCAAACTGAGCACTGATCATTCTGCATGGAATAAAAAGGGGAAAAAAAAAACAGAAAATAACAACGTATTAGTAGCTTAGAGTTGAAAGAGTAAAATAAAGACAGGCCTCTCTGGCTGAATTAAAATCCAGCTTCAGTGTCCTGATAGAGTTAAGTGGAAATAAAAAAAGATCTTTCTTGTATGACAAAAGATTTACAAATGTAGAATTTAGAGATGTTTTTATTTGGGCACTCTCTTGTAAGGAATATCATACAGTGAAGGTGTCTAATTATAATTTCATGTGTTTATCTGCCACCTGCATAGGAATTTTCCATAGTCACAATACAACAGTAATTATGAACTGTGGCCCACAGTGCCAAAAGAGTAATCTGTAATTACAAAACTTGGTACATAATTAGATTTGACATGATGCTTATTGTATTATTATCTGATTTTTTCATACAGGAGACCTGTATTTATGTGCTCCTGGTTTTGAGGTCAAAATGACGCTCTAAATGAATAAAATGATTATCTGAATAACGATTGTATCTGTCTTTGAAATCCGCTTGATGCTTCACTTAATTTTATTTTGTTAATTGACTGAAACGCAGTTATTACAAGGCAGGTAGTTGAAATCACTCTGTCGAGGGGCCCTCCACCTCACCCCTTTCAAAATTTCATGGTTTTTTTTTGTATTTTTCATCTCAAAACAACTAAACAAAACCCTTCACAGCCCCACATTTTGCCAGGGCTTTGCCGCAGCTCACACAGTGGTTACAGGCTGCAGATAAAGGAGTTGCTTCTTTCCCCACCTTCTCCTCGATGCTGCAGACAGATGTATCTGCCTGCCATTACAAACAACGTGACCGTGCATCCAAGCCCCAGAGAGACGGAGGTCAGTCATTAAGGTGAGAATGTATCAATTCTCAGAAGTATTTTCCGTGGAATAGCAAAATATGTGTTTGTTTACACAAAGCACACAATAAGCCAAAGAAAAGGGAAACGAAAACTCCAGACCACACCGCAAAGGCAAGAGTTCATTATCAGGCCGAAAACAGACAAATGAACGTATCACAGTCTTGTTTTCTAAAAGGGTTTCAGTAAGCCAAATACTAAATCTGTTTGGAAAAAGCTGGGATTGTTGTGTGGTGGAAACCGTGGAGGACTTTTAACCAAAGTTTGGTCAAAGTCAGGTTTCAGTTAACAAAAGATCAAAAAATCTGGGTTATGTGGAGTGTAGTGGGTTACTGTACCCAGGTTTTTGCAGAATTTCCCACACTGTCCTCTTGTCTACATATGCAGCACAAAAGGATTCAGGTCAACCACTAATGATAGAAAATATCCCAAATTAGATGTTTGTATTTTTTTCAAATCCACAGTTAAAATGATACAGTATTGATTGTATCATACATGTTAGTAATTTAGCACAGTAAAAATCCCTGGCTTTGAACACTTTCCTGCTTATGTTGTGCGGAGAGCTGCCAAAGAGCACAGTATTGATAAAGCACAAGTGAACAGCGGCGGCTGGCAGGCGGGTGAGTGCCTGCATAAGGGATACTGGGAAGCAAGTGGAATGTGCTCAGGTGGCCGCTAGGCAGAATATCACGAACAGCAGCTCCTTTATCCAAACATAGGAATAGCAACAAGGCTTTACAGCTCTCCTGTCACTCTACAGCCAGAGAGGAGCTTGGTCTGCATTAACCACGAAGCCGCAAAACAAATTTCTTCTAGGAGGAAGTAACATCCATGTTTAAAGTCCTCCGATTCAAAATTAATACTAAGGAAACTGTCTTCTTCTTTCTAACATCCATTTTTGTCTAGAAAAACATCCCCGTAATTTTCACTGGAAACCAGAAGTACTAAAACACCAAGGAAGTGGAAATTATATTCTCGGTCTTGAAACACAGTCTTGATCTCCCATCCAGCAAACACCAACATGCAGGGGCATGAGCCGTGTCAGACATCTAGGACTCATGTGAGGCTAAGATCTCCACTCTTACATGGGAAGTTTAATGCTGTATTTAAATTTGCCCAGCAGTCGCTACTATAAGAGTTCTATAACTATTTAACTTTAACTATTCAAGTTCACATAATCAGATTTGTTTTCTGACAAAACCTAATGTCTTAAAACAAAAAAAAAAAGGAATAAAAGAGAAATAAAAAGTATAGTTATATCCCCCCCCTAATAATGCTCACATTTCCGGAGCCAGAAAGGGAAGCTGAGTGCTGGGTACTCTGTCCCTTGCTCTCAGACACTACTTCCTGAACTGACCAGATGAAGACAAAGATGTGGTCAAAATGGAAACCGGTGCAAGGAGATTAGAAGCAGACAACTTTACATGAGTTAGAAAACAATCTGAAGACAAAGAGGTTTGAACAGGCTTTGGAAGGACACCTACACGTCGCGCGTGGGCAGAAGCTACTCTCTAAGTTTGCAGTTCGGTAGAGGCCAGATGAGTGGATGAGAGTGTAGAGACAAGAAGATAGGTGTTTAGGATGTTAAAAAGGGGGATGAATAAACCTGGAAATGAAATGACTGGAAGGATTAGATGAAGGCCAAAGAAAGCAGGATGTAGTAGATTACACAGCAGAAGGCTTGCTACACACAAAAAGAACAGGATTTGAGGTAATAGCATATGTCAAAGTTTGATTAAAACTGATTCATTCAAGTCTTTATTTGCCCCAGTTTTCATATGCTCTACAAATAGGCATTGATTACTGTTGACTGGGGTGAGAATCATTCTAATTGATAATAAGAAGAAAGTACAAGTTCATTTCCTAATCCTTGTGATCTTTATTTTCTGTCCAGTATAAACTTCCCAACTCAGAAGTAATGCTGTTTGTGGTATTGCATAAACAGGATTCTCTTCCAAAATGTGCTTTTTCAGCTACTACTGTGGTACTAGTACACAGGATTTGAGAAAAAAAAAAAGTTTTTTTTTTCTTGTATACCTGACTCGCTTGCTGCAGCGAGTCATGTCTCTATTTGTGGAACAGTGCTGCTTTCTCAGAAGCAAAAAATGTATCACTCAGGTGTCCTTCATCAAAGCGGCTACTAACCAAGCCAGCATGAGCAGTAACCACTGTACTTGAGAGGATTTAGTGCTGGCTTTGCTGTATGTCCCAAGAAAGAGACGATCCACTAAACCCCGTGAAGCGCTCTTTTGATGTGGATAACCATTCTGTAGAAGTGAGGAGAGCAGCATCTGAGAATTTTCAACAAAGTGTCTGCTTGTGGGTGGAGGGAGAGCACTTCGCAGTGCTTGTTTATTTAACTTCCACTCCCTATTTTACTAAAAAACAATCAAAATAAATACACCCAGATCATCCTGTTCCTAGACGCTATTCTTCTCTCCCAACCCTCCCACTGGTTCTTTTCGCCAATATGATGGAAATAGCGAGCCACCCTAATAGCTAGAGCATTAAACTTATTGACAAGGGACAAGTTTCTCAGTTATTTCTCCTTTCTTCCTTAGCACTAGCACTATCCCAAAATAGAACAGGCCCATTTCTAATTTGAAAAAAAATCTTGATAGAACCTACTGCATTTGGAGAAACCTCTTTGACAGAAATAGCATTATTTCTAATGCTATTTCTGCTTTTGCTTGAATGCAGCATATCTCTACAAGGTTGCTTTTGACTATTTTTCCTGCCTAGAGTAACAACTCTAACAATGTAAGTAAGTTACTTAAGATCACTGTAAGTGAGGGGATGAGGGATAATTTACTGATAATAATTTCCTTGTATCAAGTAATTGCAGCTGAGAGGACAAGTTAAACTAAGACTGTGGACAGTAAGGTCTGAGGCACATAGAAGAAAGAGCTGCACCATGGCTACTTGGCAGTTCACTACGCTCTGCATTTTGCATATTTTTGTGTATTAACATTGCAAAAGCATTTTTTTTCATGGTTAAACAATAAGATCAAATGAAGGACAGAAAATTAACTGCATAATCAGAGTATTTAGGTCTCAAATGTATTTTTGCTGATCTTATCCGCGTAGTCTATACCTGCTGAGATGGAGGGTTTACAGCTGTTGTGAGATAACTTAACTTTTCCATCTGTTTCTAGTAATTGCTTCTCTAAGAACCTACAGCACAAGTGGTAACACTGACTTTTAAAAGCATCAGCCCTCAAAGGTCATGAACTCTTTCTTAAAGGACGCTACATTGACAGAATGCCTTTATGGTCACTGCATTTAGAAGTTTTATACATAGCTTCAATTCAAAATGCTTTTTTGGCCGGCAATCTGAATAAAAAATAATGTATATGTGAAGATATGCTTGAACTGATGTGCTAAGATTTGATATGTGTTATTATTTGTGCACATTTTGTTTGTTGAAATAAATATTTAAACGGATGTGCATTTAATGTGCATTTAATTGCATGTAACAGTAATGTGGATATAACATTTTATACAGTTAAATGAAAGGTCTGTGTAATCTGAAGCTTCAATAGGAATGTGGTGTTTCTTAGAGAGAAATCTTCTTCTCCAAATCAGTGTTTTACCTACAGGATAGTTCTACTGCCATTTTGAAAATGGTAAAGAAGTTTGGAGATAAAGGAAAGAATAAAGTGTTTTAACAAACTGATTTCTCGTTGATTATTTATATAATTAAACCTCATGCCATATTACAGATTACATAGCAGGAAGTGAGAACCTCTCTTTCGAGGTACTTTTTAAGGTAACTTCTTAGCTGCGTTTGTGCGTGGTACCATGAAGTTACCAAGATAGTTATAGTGTACGCTCTTATTCAGAAATTTAAGTTTGAAGTTCTGTCAAATCTTCAGAAAATATCATAACTGGAATATTTGCTTCAAAAGTCTCTATATTAGGAACCAGTGACAAGAATATTGTGTAGATTGGCTTTGAATGAAAATAGCCTTGAGATGAGAACCTGATTGCCATTGTTTTGAGAGAATCTCAGTGCTTAATTACTATTAATACTGCTTTTAGTAGTAATTGAGCACCACACAAACTAATGTATGTATTAACAATTTGTGTAACAATTAACAGTTTATGTATATATGTAGCATATGGTCTCCTAACACACCTGTGAGACAGGGCATGGTGTTTACCAATAATGACTGAAGATACCAGATACTACAGACACCAGCAAAATAGAGTGTACAAGAATCCTGACTACTTACAGGTCTAACCAGACCTGAAGCAAACCTTCTTCCCTTCCTCTGTAAATCCACTATTGGCAATTGCTCACCAAAAACTTCCTGTGTTACACTTGAATGAGACATGAAGAATTGACCTAGACTTGAGTAAGTTATCATAAATTATATTTAATATACACTCATAAATTTAAAAAGTTTTAATAAGCAGCTGATGCAATTTTGCAACCAGAAATATAATATGTAGTCACTTAAATACCCAAAAAGGAGGAATCTATGGTTGAGTATGAGTTATAGACACAATAAATTCCTAACTGAACACTTTGCGGAGGGACAGATTGCTGTACAAAGTGCTACAGACACTTCTCCAGATTTCATCTCAGCTTCTCAGTTCATAAACAGATTATTTGGTATGTATTATTTTAAATACACTAACTTTCCACAAATGCAAAAGAATTCAGAAGCATAGGTACAATTCCATAACAAGCTCCTGTTTGCACAGTGTTTGAAAACATTTGTAAGAATTAAATTCATAAAACCATCCCTTAATTGCAAAATCATATTGCAGAATCTGAGCAAGTTGTGAGAAAAATCCAAGGAACTATATGAATATGGAGGCTATGTTTAAGTTTTTCTTAGACTTCATGCAAAAGAATTTAGGCAAAGATTAACTAATATTTGAACAAAATAGGAATAAAAAATAGTAAAAACTTAGTAAAATGACATTTTGTTGTGATTTCATTCTATGTTGCTTTGAAAGAAGAATCTGGAATCAGAAAGTGTAAGACATATTTAAATGATCTGTAATAAGCTTAAACACAGGAGAAAAAAAATCCCAAACTGCTAGACATGTACTCTATTATTTCTGGGTACAATAAAATGCTATATATTTCAAATGTAGCACTGTAGTTGCCATTCCATTTCCATCAGAAACAGAATGTTTCTGTTTCATTCTCTGAATGTCGGAAAAAATACATTATTTTGACTCTTGCCCTACAGAAATGAGACCACTATACAGGCCTTTCTAAAAACCCTCCCATTTTGGAGGGAATATCCAACCTTACAGATAAATTGTACTGAACTGCATTACATTTGTCCCCATTTATGTCTTCCATTTTTAAAACAAAATCAAAGGAGCTTCTTTTACTATCAGACAGGAGAAATATCTACATCTACCTGTGCTTTATTTATTTCTTAACTATAGGGGTGCAATGAAATCTAGTCTATCTTGAAATTGGACGAAATATCTACTATTCCACCTACCTTCCATGAACACATAACAGGTACATGGCTCATATAAATAAAAGTTTATTTATTTACATATGTGTATATATACTTAAAAAGAAAACGTTATTAACACTTCATTATTTCTGTCAGCAGAGAGCTGCTGCGCGGGAGGACGGGTTCCAGTGGGGAAACATGAAAGGCTGTGGCGCTGCAGAGGACACGATGCGGGAAGAAGCTGTCGTTATATAGGTATTAATCCCGGGTGCATTCCAATTTGTGATCGAAACATTATTCTGAACCTAATTTATCAAGCAGCTGAGAGCTACTCCAGTTCATGCCAGAAGAGGGGGGTCTTCTCTTCCCACAATTGCATGGGTGTAGGAACTATCTTGGGTTGGACTCACCTCGTTTTGACACCGTTTGTTTAAACTTCACCTTTTTTTCTTTTTTCTTAAAACACAAGATGTATCATTCCAGATGTGACTTATAAATAAAAGCACCTGCAGTAAGACCGTGTTTTAAGATGTTTACAGCGTACTTTTCCAAAGTAGACTAGAAAAAACAATACTCCAATTCCTTAAAATCCTTACAATTTATTTTGTATTAAAGATGATGCATTAACCATGAGGTGAAAAATAATAGAAAACAGAAGAGAGAGATGTGGAGGACATGTTTTGATAGCAAGACAAAAGGGTTACCTATAGTTCCTAAATGTTATCCTATCAGATTCCATATTTATTTCCAGGGTGGGGTGTATGTGACATGACTACCTTTACTATCACCCTCTTGCAAATATGATGTCTCTCAGTGCAGACAAATGTTTAACAATTTTCTGTGTGGACTACAGAAAGAAGTCGGCCTTTGGGAAGCACTGCTGAATGAAAAGAAGGAAGATGCACAGATTGGATACTTATTTTCCTACAGCAGCCTAAAAAGACATCTAAAGACGCAATAAAAGAATGGTGAGAGTTAATGGAAAGCCAGGTAATGTCTCAGTTAACAAAGTGAGTTCAAGCAGCATTGTTTATCATCATCTTAAGGAGGAGGAAAAGAGACCTAAAGCTGTTGAGCTTCAAGGGCTATTCAAATGCCACTATAGAGACTTAAATGAGGGCAGGGCTCTAACAGAATCACTCCATGAGGACAACACAATCAGTGTGTCTTGAATTAACGGGCTTGAATATTCATGTTCAGCCCTGGCCCAGGGTCAGGACAGACCGTGATAGTATGAATACTGTCCATATGGCAGTTTCTTCAGTAATCAGATACAAAAATGGCAGCTTCAGTGTTTTTTCCTATTTGATTTTATCTTTACTTGCGAAGTAAAGTTCAAGGCAAGACATCAGGTCTGGTAAACAGGAGACAGCAGTGAAACTCAAGATGTACAAGAGTTTATATCTAAGTAGCTTTGACTGACTGCCTTCCAAACTGTGAACTGTAATACACGTATCTTAGAACTCCTGTTGGCAGAACAAACCTGATAATGAATATTCAAGAAGGTCGTTATTAAAGAAAGAAGAAATTAAGCTTAAAGATTGTCTCGGTAAAGTCAGCATGTTGTTTTTGTCCTTGAGCCACACTGCTGAGTGCACCTCAGGTCAACAAGAGGGCCCCATCTGCTTATTCAGTCCCCCAAAATAATGCTAGAAGATTGTACAGGGTCTTGACATTCTGCTTGGGTTGGGTGAATTTCAACCATTTGATTATTCAACTAAATCCCCAAACTATATTGGAATTTAAAAATATGCAATCATCATTGTAAAACTTTGTGTAGACTGGGAGTAACTAGCTATATTAACTCTCAGAGCGATATACTGCCATTGCTATTGCTAATACAGGAGGTCCTGGGGGACATAATTAAAAGTCTAAAGAGGAAACTGTCACACTGTTGGAAAGAAGAAAAAGAAAGAGAGCCACTAGGGGACCGAGATCAAATAAAACAGAACAATATTTTACTCTCATTCGTAAAAATAACAATTAAAAACACATACATTCATCTCTACAGAAAAATAACTCAGAGGGATTATACTTAGACATGTAATACACATTATGCTCAATAGCACCTTCCTTACAGTCTGTCAAGATACACCACAGATATTAATGGCATAGCTCAGTCAATCAACTTAAGCCAAGGGGAACGGGGCATGTTTGAGCTCTGATACAAAATCAGAAGTAGGCAACACAGCTTGTCCCTCCACGGACAGCACTCAGCTCCCTCCTTGAAGAGCGCCGTGCTCGGAAGACACAGATGTGAGAAGGCTCCGGATTCGTTTGAGGAGTTGTGAGGCCATAGGTCAGCAGTGCAAGACCTCTGGAGGTGAACTGCCGGCACGCGGCTTGACATCAGAGCGAGAAGGTGGACACTCGGTGTTACTTCGCTTTGCAAGTCAAAAACGTATTCCTGCAAGCACAGTGAAACTGAATGCGCTGCACATACAGCCACGAAGCAACCCGTGTGAGACCACTGCTAGCAGGGATGCTGATTTTAGCATTATGTGTAACCCGGAGCTTATGTAGGGGCACATATCAAAGCTGGGCACATCGCAGCTGTAGAGCACCTAAGGCACACAACATCCTTTCAGTTTAATGGGAGAAGCTCGTGCCACAAACTATGAATACTTCCAAGTTATCATCCAAGGATATTAACATCCATGTGTCCCTAATTTAAGCAGGAAGTGTCTAATCCTACACAGCAAGCTACGTTTCTAAAAGAACAAGTCAAAAGAAACCCACAAAATGGGTTCATGGCTCTTGCCATGAAATCAGAAAGTGACATTTTTATTTCTTGTGCTTTTGGCAGAGAGGAGAATTAAGAATAACATTTTATATATATACATATATACATATATACATGTATACATATATACATATATACATATATACATATATACATATATACATATATACATACACACACACGCACATGTATTAAAAGTGAGAAGTAAGGAGTAAAAAAGGTATAATAATAAATAAAAAAGAAAAATTAGAAATAGGTGCCAGGAAGATATCAGTAAAATGAAAAAAATGAAATTGGCATCTGCAACAACTTGTGTGGCAGCACAGAAATATGTAATGTTACAGAGAGAGATCTCCTGAAGGTATGTACACAAACTCTTGCGCAGCAATCTAATCAAACAAAATCCCCCAAATAATGCTTTGGTTATATGGAAGGAAAGTTATATGGGTCTAATTTATCTTATTACTTTCAGTGTAATACTATAGGACTCAAAATTAAGTTGTCTATCATTGTCCACAGAAATTAAATTGTCTAACATTTAATACTCAGAAGAATAAAGATGAGACAGAAACTATTGAAGAGAGAATTTCACAGAACTGTAAAGTATCATTAACCTCTCTGAAAAAGGTATCTTCCTTAAAATTTTTAATGATTTACAAATAAGATTTCCCTAAATAAATCATGGTGATTGGTTAATAAAAGCATGCAATGCTAAAGAAGACAAAATAATGAGAAAGAATGGGGAAATTCTGATCCCAGTAACTTCAAGAACTTTTCCTGGAGAATTAACTAACTTCTTCAGAAGTTCATCCAGTAAGAAAATTCAATACTAGCACTACAGAGTTAAGATCTGCTACCAGAAAAGTGAACTGAAACAAATGAATTATAAACAAATAAATAAATAAATAAATAAACCACACAGCTAAACATACATAGCTAGTTTTGGAAATAAACATTCTTTCCAAATGCTGACACATGCGTAGGTACAAACTGACATAACATAGTTATTTGTATTGTGCTGGAAATACATATAAGTAAGTAATGCTACTGCAAGTGCTGTTATTCATTAGGACTGATCATTCATAAGAATTACTTCAATACTCTCTGACATTTCACTTTTGCCATTAAGGTATAATGAAAGAAAAAAGATCACACATCTGAATAAAAATAAGTTTATTTCAGAAGAACCTAAAATATTTAATTGAAACATTAATTTTTACAGACCTTCAAACTAGCTATGGAGAATACACAGAGCAAAAGATAATGCCCCTGTTCTAAATATTACTTTGTTACTACCAACACGAGTAAGTTGTAGAAACTGATTATCTTTAAAGCACTTGTGCCAGCATCCAAGGTTCCTGATTCAGATATCTGATGGGTGTTACTGACACTGGCATGCAAATTGAAAGGAACAAGGATCTTGTTTTAGCAAAAAAAAAAAAAGAAAAAATTCTCTATCATTTATTTGTGAAGAAAAATAAAGGGATATAAAGCAGAAACATCTCACACTCTGTGGTGCTTAAGAAAGCAGAAGTGCGGAGAGCGTGATGTTCAGTACCAAAAAGATAACACATATTTGTTAAAAATCATTTTAGCTTAAATTAGACAAGTACAAAATAAGAAATGATTTAAAAATCATAATTGTTTTATAATATTTGATCTACAATCTGCTTTTTAAATCTCAGTCTCCTGAATATATTTTATTTTGATCTCCTAGAGTTAATTCTATTACAGTCATATAGGCATATTAAAATAGAATTTCTAAGTTTAGACTGTACATTCCTATCCAGCATTTCCTTCATGGCATTTCTTCAAACATTGTGGAAAAAAAACAATCATTTGGTCCCATTTTTGGGTTCTTATAAACAAGTCTATGGCGGTAGGGTTTGTTAAAAACTATACAGAAACTTTCACTTTTAAATGCATCTAAATGTCAAGTTCACATCACAACTGAAAGTCTTAAGGAAGGGTGTTCTCAGCTTTTGAATTAGATTACAGAGGAATGGCAGAAGTTCTCTACAGGACTGGTTGCTCTTGCCTTCCCCGAGAAGATCCTACCAACAGCTGCAGTTTGCAACATTTTCTTCTCTCTGCCCCCTCCCTAAAGTCCCTAACAAAGAGGCTATATCTGCCACCTCTGCAACTCCTCATACTGTTTCCTCTAGTGCTGGCAATTAGATCAGCTTCTTAATTAGCTTGACCCACCTGACTATTTTGCTACGGATAATCAATTAATTCAATTCACATGAAGGAGCTTGTGTGTAGTACCATAGTCAATCATTAATGCTTATTATTGTATTTGACTCGCACATGCCAGAAGAGCTTAGCACCCGGGCTGAATTTGTATTCTCCATTCACGTGCATTCTTTCAAGCCAGTACCGCGCGTGTTTAGTGTTTTTAATGTTTGAAGGGATTTGGCACAAGCCTCAGCACAAAGGAGGGACTCGGGATGCAAGCTATAAACACCCTGGCCCACCGGATTGAATGATCTTCTCCCTTCGTGGTATGGATAGTGCTTACTTGGTGTCTCAGCTCGCCAGCCTCTCTCCAGAGCCCCTGTTTTTCCTCCATTTGTTAGTTTTTCATGTGAGAAATAGAACCTTCTTTTTTTTTTCTGTAGGAAAATCTATTCCTGTGCGGGCTGTTAAGCTCTGTGATTTTGTGCTTATATCTAAAGATGTCCCTTTCTGTCCTTCCTTCTTTCCCCTGGAAAGAGGTTGCCTGGTTCTCTCTCTATATTCTCCTTTTCTAGTCAAGAGGAAACAGGAAAAAAAGTCACAGGAATAAAAAGGAAAATCTGTCTAGGCTTTTCTTTTTGAGTACGTCTTTATATTTGCCCACAGCTCTGTTGTGCAGACTTCTTCCACAAAACCTCTTTTTCTGCCACCACTGTTGTATGGAAAAACATCCTGGACATGGCAATTATGGAGTAACACCTGAAGGCCACAGCTACAGATGTTTGCAAAAATAGCTGGGGGAAAACAAACAAACAAAAACTTGTTATCAATTTTTTTACTATTTATTTGGACTAGAGATTAATCATTCTGAATATGTCCAAGAAAAAGAGTACTTGCAAGGTACTGGCAGAAAAAACAGTAATACTTTAACCAGAAAATTAAGAGATTTATCCAGAGCAGGCCTTTCAGATCCAGGGATCCACAGTCAATAGGAGCTTACTTCATGAAGAAGGTCAGGGGTATCTTCCGCAGTAAAATCCTGATTCTTGTTTTGCTTACAACTGTGTCATTCATAATTCTGTACTGAGACCTTACAAATGCCTAAAAACAAATAATCTATTAAATTAGAATGTTACTTTCCAACCCCAGAATAAAGAAATGGAAATGCTAGCCTTAGACTGATATTTTCAAATCCTAAATTGTCAGTCCAAAATAATGCGGAACAAATCCCATGGGCTGTTTTGGGTGTCTCCAAGGCTGAGTTTTTTCTAGGTTTGTATTTCTGTAGGACTGATCTTTTTCTACACAAGCATTTCTTGCAGTGTGTCTTTGGGGCAGCTCCTTGCTCCCTATGAGCTGTTTTTTTTTTTTTTTTTTCTTTTCACCCTGATCTTTAGTGAGCAGCTAACTTCTGTGAATAGTCCCTGAATAACAATCAACAGTTTCTCACTGTTTCTCCACGTGGTTTTTTTTTGTATATACATAGTTTTCCCATTATCATTGTGTCTACAGCTGTCCAACCTGCTGTTCTTCTTGTCAGCACTAGTCTCAGTAGGTGAAGTGTCTCCCTCTCAGCGTCCTTCCTGCCAGCGACACCTCCCCATATGTACCACGAGCGACTGGCCTCCTGGTGCGTTGCTTTTCTCTTTTTCCTCCCCTTCGGGGCTGGCCGCTTTTCTAACTCCAGCACTGATGGATTCTATCAAGATTTCTCTTCTCTTCCTGGCCAGTCATAGCCCCTTGCTCTTGTAGATTTTTCCCTCCCTGATGCTGAAGTCCTCCACGCCCAGATTTTTCCACCAGCTTGGTAGCCAGCACTGTTCACAATGTTGCAGTTATCTTCTCCGAATGGTTTCCTTCTGGAATGGTTATCTTCTCTATGAATGGTTTTCATAAACTAAGGAAGGCGCTCTTGTAACAACATGCAAGGTTCAGCACAAAACTTTCATTTGCCGCAAAGTGACGATGCCTTTTCATAGCAGGTTGTGCTTTGAAATAATCTAAAATAAATAGACCGAAACCTACACAGTTTATGTAAGTATTGATCAGAAGGGTTGTTTTTTTTTTTTTTTATTGTTCCCAATTGCTAGAAAGGCATGCATGCAATTTGTCATTTGCATTTGAATGTATTTGGGAGCTTTTTTTTTAGGAAAGAGCATCCACACAGAAAATAAGAAACCATCTTAGACATAATGCAAAAACATTGTGATGATTATCGTAATGATTTCTTCTACTACACTATGCATCTGCTAGAGTTAGGCATGCTGCTTTTCCAAAGCAAAAATATTTGGTGGCTTTTCAGTAATTATGTCATTTATAGTGCAGTTTTTCATGCTGTTAAAATCTTAAAAGAAATATTCTTCCATGTATAGAACAAAATGATAATGAAATTTAATAGCTCCACACATTGCTTTGGAAGCAAATGGAAGAAAGGTGTTTGGCAGAGGGAAGTCAGACAAGGGTGGAAAATGATACTATGTAAAAACCGTGTTAAAAAATTGCAAGACAGATGAACATACTCTCCAAATCAGGAAAGACAATATAAACGTGTACACTGCATTGTGGAAAACAGTTAATGTACTACAGTAGAACTAGAATGATTAGATATTGCATTTTACTTGAAAAAATGACATAAGAAGTGAAAGCTAAGTATTAGTGACAAAGAATGTGTATCACTCTTGTTCATTCAAGTTTCATATTTCATATACAAGTTCTTATGTTTCTTTGTTCTATACATTCAAAAATTTATCTTTCTTTTAATAGTGGACTTCACAGATTTTATCAGGTTGTAATTTCTATCCATCAGATGCTGTGTTCTCTCAGTCTCTTATTAACAGCAAGAGAGTGTACGGTGGATTGTTTTGGAATACTTCTATAACTAGATAACCATTTACCCTCCTATATGCTCAGACCCAGTTTTTGAAGCAGAAGTTGTAAGATTGGCATGGAACTCCATGGTCCCAAGAAAGTTTGGTTGCCTGTAGAGGTGAACTCTGCAGGCAACTTTTTGTCAAAAAGCTGCACTATGCCAGTAGAATACATTTAATGACCATCTTCATTTTAGAATTTTAGCTGAGTGCACATCTGGGTAATTCTTTAAGTCGGAAACTTGTTATAGTAACTGAACATGTTAAACTTAACATGTATCTCTGAAACACAAAGAGGTCCTAACTTCACAAGGTCACGCAAGAAAAGTGTAAGAAGGAAAACAAATTTTAATCTGTTTTTCCTAGGAACTCCTAGGGTATTTCACTAGATACTCTTTCTTCAGAGTAACTATCTCTAGTATTTCTAGGTTTGGTAGGTACTCCTAGTTGTAAACAGAATCTTCATTAATATGTAAAAATAATGCGATCTTGAAAAGTGCTTTCGCTGATATAAAGAACTTTTATAATCTACATAAGATGATGGCATGTTTGATCCAGAAAGCACACTTGCTACTAAATGACACTTCAAGAAAAACGTATACTTACTGATGTAGCATATTTTTTATGGATTATTTTAAGTGGAAAATGTAGTAGTTAATGATTTTCCTCATCATTTTTTCTTGTTTTGAATTCACCGTGTTCTTTATTTTTAATTCATGGAGGAAATTTATCAGAATGAGAAGACAGAGTGAAAGACAGGCCACTGGAGTGTCAATAGCAAAGCAGCAATGAATATTGCTAATCTTTGGAGCTTTTACTTTCTCGCATGTGGAGCAGAGCGGGAACAGACAGCCCTATAGAGCATACTGCCTATGGGGCATAGTCTAGATGATAGTGCATATAGCAACTGCTGAAGTGGAGGGCAATGATCAGGTGAGAAAACAGCATGAGTAGAAAAACAAGAGGAAGCATTTAGATAAGCCTGGAAGCATTACGAGAGCACTGAAAGAAGAGTGTATTAGGAAAATGGGTGATAGAGCCCTGGCACAGGCTGCCCAGAGAGGCTCCTTGTGGAGTCTCCTACTCTGGAGATCTTCCCAACCCGCCTGGATGCCACCCTGTGCCACGTGCTCTGGGTGTCCCTGCTGGAGCAGGGGGTTGGACTGGGTGATCTCTAGAGGTCCCTTCCGACCTCAGCCAGTCTGTGATTCTGGAACAACCAATTCTAAGGAGTCATGAAACAGATTATGCAGTAGGATTAAAGGCAAAAGTGAAAAAAAAATAAGGAGCGTGCAGAAAAGAACCGATTCAATGAGGCAGTCTGTATCTAGGAGCACAGCTGTGATGTCGTGCTATAAAGTACTGAGGATTGTCTGACTGGTGTCAGAAAGCACTCTATTATTTGTTTATATACTATTAACATCAGTATACTTCCCATATGTGGATGATCTGCTAAGGATATGTAAATTGCATTATTGAATAATATCAATATAAGGTTCTGTGAAGTGTTAGAAAAGTCCTTAACTACTTGCTCTTGGGATTATAAATTACTTCTGAAAGAACTGAAAGCAAATAGTGGTTTTTTTCTTCCCATGGTGCATGTAATACAATCTTGCATTTGATCTATTTCTATTTATCTTCTCCTTTTATAATTGTTAATGAATGAAACCAGAGAGGTTCTTTTCTTTTAATAAACTAAGAAAAATATGGTATCAAAAATAAGTAAAGTCTGAAAATGCTTCTAAAGTGTAAAACAGAAATGGATCTTAAATTGTTTGTGGTAAAGGATAATCATGTATTTGTGTAAAGTAAGTATCTCATATGTTTCCCAATAACATATGGATAAATCAAGATGTTTTGAGTTTTTTTTAAAAACCTTTCAAATCTTTTGCCACATTTTGAATCTTGCCATTTATCTCAAGGCTACATTACTTAAACAGCAGAGAGAATCAGATAACAGATGGGCCTTCTCCACCCTTGCTGGAGACCTGTTTTTTCAAGCATACTCCCAAGCTTCTACCCACCGCCTCTTCTCCCCTCAAAATCATTATCTGTGTATCCAAAATAAACTAGTCAGGGGCAGCAATAGCAGCTGTAAGTCTCTTTAATCATAACTATTTTCCTTCCTACTTCTCAGCATGGAAATCTTACTGCCAGTAGAAGTGATTTTAATGACAAATGATTGAGGGAAGTTCACAAAAAACATGAACATCAAAACACACTATTAGAAGGGATGAAGTACATTTATACCCTATCAAATGTTGCCTGAAGGAATTCTGACTTAAAACATAGGGTGAAATTATATAATGCTCTCAAAGTAACTATCAGATTTAATTTAAAAATCCAAACATTCAGTTCTGTTAGGTTTGCTTGCATTTTCTATGTGGCTTGAAAGTATCTTTATTCTAGAGGCCCCATTTGAAAAAAGCCTATTGTAAGCAATGTTAGATGCTGAAAATCTTTAAAAAATTAAATTATATATCAGATGCCTAGTACTGTCTGCATGAGAAAAAATAATTTATCCTGTTACATCTGTGAGTATCTCTGGGTAGCCTGGATCTGAAAGTGGTCTAGTTTTGCCATTTGACTTTGAGAAGAGTGTTCTTTTGCTCTTCTTGCTTATGTAAATACTTTTCTGTAAACAAATACTTTCCTACTCTAAACAGACAGTGCTGTAAGCAGTTTCACTGATTTCTAATTTTGGCTGTGATGCTGAATAGATTTAGGGAATATCACACTGGAGAGATCTCCTATTTCATACTGTAATCACAACCAGTATCTGAAAGGATTTACAAGAAGACAAAACAACCATCCTGCCCTCAGTCCAAAAAATATTGCTTCATGAGAATACAGTGAATCAAGAAATCCCCAGTCTGGAAATGACTTAAGTATCACATGCTAGTTCTAGGCCAGCCAAATATCTTTATTGTGGTCAGCTCTCTGCAAAACAGTGCAGAACACTTGAGTTTGATTCCCTGCTTTTATACAGTTCTTATAGCACCTTTCATTTAAGGATCTTGAAAAATGCAGAGCAATAAAAATAGAATACCTCCATATAAATTAGCAACAAGTTACTAGCGTTGTGCTTTTTGCATGAAAACCAGGTTCTTGTGTAAAAGGAATGGATGGTAATGATGAGCAGGACAGAGCAACCATGTAGCATTAGCTCTGAATATGACAATCAGGGATTGCTTCATCATTTTAAACCGGCTATATACGGCCTGTATTTTAATTCATGGATTTGTCAGGGTTTGGGGGAAATCTCAGGTCTTCTGCTCTCCCATTTTGAGATAAAATGCTTTCCTGGTATTTCCTAACCGAAATGATTAGCATGGCATCAATAATATAGTGATTTTAAGGCTGGGAGTGAGTGGAACTCTTTTGGATAAGACAGAGTGAAGTAGGATGAGAAACAGAGTAAACTATTATATATTTGTTCTGATGTCTCTCTTGCAAAATGAGGTATTCTTAGCAAGTTGCACTCCAGCTTAATGGCACTTTCCTCTGGAGTATGAAAAAAAAAATTGTATCCATTCCATTCGTATTCTTCTGTAATATATTTGCTGAATAAATGCTTCCTAAAACTATACATGCAGGACCAGATGTCTGCATGTTTCCTCTGCATAAAAGCAGCACTCACATCATCCCTCCTCTTATCTGTGGGATATTTTTTAGCTCCCATTTTCATCAACAAAATACTGTATAAAAGTGTGTGTTTGCACACACTTGCATGGATACACAATTTCTTGCATGCACTTGTATGCATGCACACACATGCTTGCATGCACTTGCATGCATGCACTTGCACACACTTGTATGCATGCAAACACTTGCACAC
>JAUBNY010000185.1:1569956-1612456 GCA_032275445.1 Crypturellus soui
ACCTCGGTCTGATTTGATTTTAATAAATCGTGCAGCAACACGAGCAGCAGCCCCGCTCGCTTTATCCGGCGTGTCCCTGCCTTCACATAAACAAGCCAGCCGGGCGAGGGGAAGGAGAGGGGTAATAAATAAATAAACAATTCCCGCGCTGTTTGGGCTGGGGAAAAAGGAAAAAAAAAAAAAAAAGGAAAGGAAAGGAGAAGCGAGGGGGAGGCTGTGCTGCCTGGACGCGAGCCCGGGGGCAGCTCGGGGCGGCCCCGCGCACGTGCGGGCGGCGGGCGGCGGGGACGGCCGCGCGTGAATCCGCCTCCCGCAGCAGCCCCTCGCTCTCCCCGTTCGTCGTGTTTGATTTTCCTTCCCCCCCCCGTGCATGTGCTGGCCGTGCGCAGCTCTCCCGTCCATCAGCGACGGGATGCGGGGCTTGCGGAGTGGATGTGATGGCTCTTAAGAGGAAGAGGGGGGCCACCGCTGTCCCCCTCTGTCCCCCTCGCCCCCTCCCCCCGCCAAAACAATCCCCCAAGTTTAATCAAGTTTTTGCTGGGCGTTTCGCGTGCAGTGCGAACATACGCCTGCTTTGCAGACGGAGTTTTGCTAAGCAAGCCATGGGCTTTCGGGACCTCTTAACTTAAAAATTACCAAAATCGAGGTGAGTGAGGACCTCGTTTGGCTGAAGTCTCCTGGCCCGGTCTGTGATGTGAAGATGGGTTAAAGAGGTGCAAGGAGCAGGGGCGCTCAGGGCTGTGGCCGCGCTCGGGTGCGTGGGCAGTGCTGCTCATGCTCACAGGCTCACTGAGAAAAGCCAGTGAGGAGCAGCAACCAGCCCGCGCGCGGTGAACTTCCATGAGTTCAGTATTTTGGAAGGCTGCTTGGCCACTGCCTCGCTTTCCCTCCGCTTTTGCCAGCTCCTTCCAGGGTTGCGATGCTTTTTTCTGGAGTGCCGTGCGTATCCACGCGCACACGCATGCCCACACGCGTCTGTAGGCTTGTGTGTGTGCATATATGGCACTCAGACCATAGGTAGAGTGTGTGCGCCTGTGTGTGAATGAAGGGAGAGTGCGAGATGGAGGGCTGGTGTTTTTCCCTCCTTCCCCTGACATGACATGTCTTGTTTCAGTGATCAAAGCCACAATTGGAGTGTAGGAGATGCAACTGTCAAATGTAGGCAACAATAAAAAAGGAAAAAAAAAAGAAGAAAAAAAAGGAGGGTTGGGAGGGGGGGAAAAGCAGCATGTGCCCAGGACTGTGGTTACAGTAACGCTGACAGAAATTAAAGTGGTTTTGAAAGCAGCATGCGATTTATGATGGTTCCCATTTACCCTAGAGTCAAGCTGTTGTAAAATTGATGCACAAAAGACATCATGCAATAATCCCGTGTACCCAGGATTAAAGTGGCAATGAGTGTCTTTTGTGTGCGTGTGTCTGGCCAAAGTTAAAATGGTTTGAAGCTATTTTTAAGTAAGAAGTCAAAGGAGGGTATTGCATATTTCTTTTCCTAACCTGTATGCTAGCTGTGCATAGCAGTTGTTGAAATGTTTTTAGACAGCAGCGGGCTTTTATTTCTTATTACATTATCTTCCATCCTCCCTTTGTGTTGTCACCCATTTCCATAGACAGGAATTACTTTTAAAAACAGGTAGTGCTTTTTGTCACAGTTTCAAAGTGCAAACGCTCACACAGTTTAATTATTGAGTTCATTTCAGACAGTAATATTTAATAAGCCTGATCAGCAGATCTGCACAAGAATACCAAGTTCCTATAAAAGTCTGTGGAACTTTCCTGGCACTTAGAAATCGCAGGATTTTTTAAATCTGAAATTTAATGGGGCATATGAGCTCTCTGATGCACTGTAGTTTCATTTTAAGCTGTCCAGTATTAATGAATCATCCAGCTACACGTGTGTCCTGCTTTGAATTCCTCAAATGCATGGAATTTAAAATTCACTTATTAAATATTTCAAAAGATCCATCTTTACTTGGTCCAGATGAAGAAAAATAGATATGTAAACTGCAGACTAGTTTGTTAGGAACAAAGTTGGGAGCTCCCAACTTTAGAATGTGAAAACGTTCCATAAGCGCACTTCTTACACTGTGTAATGCTGTAACATTTTGGAGGAACAAATGGAGCAGACAGATATTTTTATTCACGTTGGATTTTTGTTCTTGAGGTATGTGTGACAGGCCGAGATGTGACTGCACTAAATGAAGTAAAGGAACAGACAAAAGCAGGGGTGACTGTTGCTTTATTAAAATGTAAGTGCTACAGTGTGAATTTTCTAGTGAGTTTTTGAGTTCAGTGCTTTACATAACATTTTGTCCTAATCTTGCTTGCTGTCAGGGATGTTTCATGGTTGTGCAATTGCCGCAGTCAAGAATGCCAATTTGCATTCCAGGAGTGTCATTTGATTACTTTTATCTGCACAGCTCCAAGACCAGCCCAGACCTTTCATTTCATCTTGCCATGTCACGAGTCAGTGCTGTGTCGTCTTTTCAAAAATCTGCCTGATTTAGACAAGAAAGAAAAGTACTTTCATGTTGCAGCCGCAGTCCCCTGCTAACTTGTCAGCAGCAGGATATGATTCACTTGGGCCCAGAAGAGCGGTGCAGAGACGAGGGTTAGGCGGTTCAATAAGCCCATGGACAGGTAGTGTGTGACGTCCCGGGAGAGCTTAAGTTAATGAAGAACAGGTCTGCTTAGTTCTTCACACTCTGACCCGGTGCTGTCCCCACAGTTTTCTCATTTGATCTTTCCCAGCAAATTGATCTTTTCTAGTATTTTTTTGCCTTCCAAGTTAGTCCTTGTGGGACTGAAATTAGCAGAGCAACTTAAGTTGGATAATACAGCTGTTCAGAAAAGAAGAAATTGGACACTGGCTCATAAAGCGGGGGAGGGGAGAGCAAGCTACTCTTACTGTTGTTGTTTAAATGGAGCTTTTTTTCCCCCCTTTAGTTTTATTTTAAAACACTTCGAAATAGACGTATCACTTTGGAAGTTCACTTACTTTCTTTATAATTTGCCTGGATGGTCCATTGCACACTGTATTAAACGTGTATCCTTTAAATAAAACAAACATGCTTGCAGCGTAGACTGCAGGTTTGCTTTGGTATTTGTCAGTTGAACTTGCTTGTTAGAAATGATTTGCTAGTCTGTAATGAGGCTTTTACAGTTGTTGTAAGACATTTTAAATATCAATTGCACATGCCAACTACATTATTTATAGCCTGCTAAATAACTGTAATTCCATAGTATCCAATACTGAAATGCAGGGGAGATTAAACAATAAAAGCCATTACAAATGGTATGTGTAAATATTATGGTAGGTGAAAATACAGTCAGCAAATTACCACTGGCATTACTAGTTTTCTGTAATATTGGTGTACACAAACAAATTGTTTTTGAACTAAGATACACTATATTTGAAATCCGGATTCTAAATAGGGCTGTGTTATTACTTATCTTTTTTTTTCTTTAATTTTGCACTTTGTAATTGAAAAGTTGTGTGTGTTTGTGTGTGTGTGTGTGTGTTTAAATACAGAGATGGCCAGCTTGTCAAACAATGTAAGATTTCAAGCTAGATTTCTGTAAATAAAGTGTAAGTTGGAAATGATTAAGAGGGTCTTTAGCTTGCTGCACAATAATAAGCAGTATTTAACTTTCTGTATTTCATAGCAGATGTTTTCAAATATTACCCATGTCCTTGGAAGTTGTAGAATTGAAAACACCGTTGAATGGAAACAAGAACACTTATTATGTAAGAAAAATACTGCTCTCTGTCTCTCTCAGCATTGCTTTTCAAAATGGGAAGGAGCTGTAAAGGATCATTGGTCATCTAGCTCTGCAGAGCTAGAGGGAGCTTCATGATTTTATTAGACATGCCTAAGGTAAAAAGAGGGAAAAATATTTTGAATAAGGGAATGGTGATGACTAACTTCTTTTCAGAGTCAAAGATCTAGCATTTAGGCCTTGAGATGGTTTATTTTATGTTAGATGTTCATATAGGTAAGTAGGATTTGCAGCTGACTCTAGCTCTCAGCAATTAAGAAAAAATCCTCAACAACAAAGTAACTGCAACTCCACCTAAAGTGTTTTATATAAAAACAAAAGTTTGATTGTTTTTCCCCCTCAAAATAGGAGTTTCTGGCAAAGCCATTTCTCCTTCTGCACACTAGACAGTATCAGAAGTTGAAGCCTTTTTTTTCTCACTGAATATTTTTTAGTGAAAGGCATCTGATTTTTAGTCTGTGGGTTGGCATGGTTCTTTTGATTTAATGAACACCAATAATACGTGTTGGGAAGAAATTGTGCATGCCTGGAAATAGAAAAAGGTCCCTGTAAAATATAAAGCACAAATGGAATATATCTGTCATTTTGGAAATACAGATTACTTCCTAATCTTTTCAGGAATTCTTGCTTTATTTAGAGCAACAGCATTTAACGTGGCTTAATAAAAAGCTTTTGTTTAAACCTCATACTCTGTGTCAGTTTCATCCCACCTAAATTCTGACTTATTTGTTCTAAAATACATTGATCATAATGGCTGCTTAATAGTTATATGGTAGCTTTTGCAGGCATTAGTTTGGACAAACTTACTTACCATTTAAGTAAATGATATAATCCAGTGAGATAAACTGCCAGATTTGTCTCCTTTATCTCTTTCACAGTAGCTCTCATTAGTTTCCTTCTAGTAAAAGCCTTTATTTGTTGATTATTAGAATCTTAGTATACTCAGGAGTTCTGCTGTAATTTAATGTGGTTGTTCAAAGAGGTTCCCTCATTTTAGAATCTTTTCATAGTACTCTCACCACATGTTATAAATATGTATATTTTATACTCTAGATGCATGGGCAGACAAATACTTTTTTCTTATTCCAGGTAAATCAAGGTTACTGAGGGAGGATTCTTTTCATCTGTCAAATCTATTTCAGTAGTTCTCTGTTGGAATACTTTAAGTAACAAACCACAAATTCAGATAACTTAATCGGATTTGTTTCTGATTTGCTACTTCAGAGAGGTCTTTTTTGTTTTTATTTTTCTGTGTTCAAATTTTTTTATGGAGTTAGAATCCTCTACTATTTAATTAAATTGGTTTCATTAGAAAATAGTAAAAAGGTAGAGCCAAAGCTTACATGTTTTAGAACATATAAGTGATTGCAATTATTTTTTAATTATTAAAAATAGAATATCTGCAACACTGTTTCATAGATACTGAGAAAACAAGAAATGAAAATGCTGCAACTAAGGATTAAAAAGTTTTTAAATCACCATGATCTGATGCACTATCTGGAAATTTAACTGCGTTTTTGCAAAGGTCCAACTGCTGAGGTCCAGCATTACACTGCATATGAAACATAAGAAACGAGGCCTGTTAGAGGTGCTTGGCTGTGGAGAAAGTCTCAGACCGTTTGCAGTGCACAGTGTATGAACAGTTATCAGCTGAAATGAAACTGAGTACTTGTACAACACTGTCGGTTGGAATCACACTGGATTGGTGTTGCAGCTTTATCATATTTGTAAAATATGCATTAGTTTCAAACTTGTAATTGGTATTTTTAGTCAGTGCTTTTTAATGTTCAGTACAAAGATGTAACAGCAAACAAAAAACATTTTTCCCTTATTGTGACCTGACATTTGCCAAAGTGCCCCATGCTGAAATTTCTTTTCAGTATCTTTTTTTCTTCCAAAGCCAGACATGTACCCAGACACAAAAGCCTCTGTGTATAGCAAGCTGTTTTAAATATTGTGACTCGGCGATGTGCTGTCCTTTCTCTGCTTGAGCCAAGGATCTCTGCTCAGTGTCTGTGGATTACCAAGCCCCCTCTTTATTGTACCTCTTGTCAGCTATTCCTATTCATTTAACCTTTCATTAGTGTCTGTGCAGCTTCACTGTCTGGAAAGGCAAGGAAAAACCTAAAGGCCTACTGTCACAGTTATTAGATTTCTCGGTTACATCCCAGCAACCATAAAGGAGTAAGAGTCAACACTATTGTCATGCATGCTGCTGTCCTGGGGTGCAACTCTTCTGTGCATGTCAAGGACATGTGCCACATGTTGATAATGCATCCCAGGGATAAATGCACAACACGGGGGACAGACCAAGGCTGGCACTAATGAGCTTTGTAGGAGTTATTGCAAAGACAAACACTTGTGAAGGAATTTTTCTTAAAAGGCCATAGAGATGGGCTTACATTAAGTGTTGCCAAGGCTTGCCTGTGAGGTACTTGTCAATCACATTAGTTTTGTTTAAGTTTCATTGGCCAGAAAAAAAAAAAGTTTTCTATGACTGAGAAATGTATTGACTTTCTTTTCTAGGCTGCCGGTCATAAGGTGTATTTGAAGTAGTTCTTCAAAATACACTGTGTGACTGGGTTTTTTTTTTCTGTTTTCTCATTTCTGATTGACATCAAAAACTGTAACCAATACAAATTACTTGAAAAAATGCTTTACGTGCTTTACAGTGTCTTTAAAAATATTCATATTAGGAAAACTCCAGATTCACTCTATATGTTGTAAAAGCATTGACATTATTGGTCTTGCCTGAGCAGTAAATTTGTCTGGGAATACTGAGATGCATCTAAGTAGTTTCTCCTGTCTTTGGCACCCTAAATAGTACAAAGAGGCATGATTATTAATTAAGGGTCCGATTTGTCATTCTGCTGAGGCACATCCCCCGTTTAGTCCAGGGGAATAGAGATTCACTTACATTTTGCTTTCAAAGTTCCTGTGAGGCTCATCTTACATCATACCAATCAAACTGAACCCTGAGCTTCTCCTATAGGAAAAAAAATGGTTGCTTATTCCTTACGTCTCTGTAGCTAACCTCTCAGGATACATCTTAATCACATTTTTATCCGTAATATTACAACAATGTGATACATTACTTCGTAGATTTAAGCACTCCATAAATACATTTAAGTTAAAAATAGTTTTATTTCTGTCCTAGGCTTAAGGTTAAATTATGATTGAACAGATCCCATCTGTTTTATTAGTCCTGTTTACCTCAGTTAAAACTGGGAATAAGGCTACGGAAAGCAGTAGAGTTAGTTTGGAGATGTGCAAAACTCACACCTCTTTCATAAAATCTAGTCACCTCTTCAGCACTGTCTATGCGGTAGGCTAAGGAGATCTTTAAGATGATAAATGCCCTCGTGGCCAAGAAGGCCAGTGGGATCCTGGCCTGTATGAGGAGAAGCGTTGCCAGCAGGTGGAGGGAGGGGATCCTGCCCCTCTGCTCAGCTCTGGTGAGGCCGCACCTGGAGTACTGGGGGCAGCTCTGGGCTCCCCAGGACAAGAGGGACGTGGAGCTTCTAGAGAGGGTCCAGGGTTGAGCCACAAAGATGATTAAGGGACTGGAGCATCTATCGTATGAGGAAAGACTAAGAAATGAGCTGAGCCAGTTTAGCCTAGAGAAGAGAAGACGGAGAGGAGATCTGATCAATATGTACAAGCACCAGAGGGGTGAATGTAGGGAGGATGGAACTAGGCTCTTCTCTGTGGTGGCTGGTGAAAGGATGAGGGGTAATGGGGACAAGTTGAAACCCAGGCAGTTCCACCTACATATGAGGAAGAACTTCTTTCCTGTGAGGGTGCCAGAGCCCTGGCACAGGCTGCACAGAGAGGCTCCTTGTGGAGTCTCCTTCTCTGGAGATCTTCCCAATCCACCTGGATGCCACCCTGTGCCCCGTGCTCTGGGTGTCCCTGCTGGAGCAGGGGGTTGGACTGGATGGTCTCTAGAGATCCCTGCCAACCTTGGCCATTCTGTGATTCTGTGAATCTGTGAAATCTTAATTTTTACAATTTCCTGTATCAGTGCTCATCAGTTACGAACAGGGATTCTCGGCTTTATGTTTCTTTTCTTCACAATTCCAGTAGGAGAAGTGAAGCATGGCTGCATCGCTTTGCTTTAGTTTAGAACACTGAAGGCAGAGTGACCAGCAATGTAATAGTAGAAGTGTTTGAGAGAAAATTCAACAAAAATAATATTTTTATTCTTCTTGTGCAAACTTTGGAAACATTTGTACCTCTGATGGTGAATTCCATTTTTTTTTTTTTTAATATGTTATATTTTGTGAGTGAATTAGACAAATATTTAAATGGAAAAAAAATCTTCAGACATGAGCTGGAACAAATGTAGTTTTGCCTACTTAGTTTTAAACATCCTTTCATTACTAGACTGATATTAGCTTTGATGAATCTAAAACTTACTACATGGTTTCCAAATCAAAGATGAAAGGGCCAGTTAGGAATCAAATAAATTTTCATGTTGAAATGTAGCATTTGACATTTAGAAGGATGTGCTCAGCATGATGAACTGCTTCTTTTTACTGCAACTTGCCTGGTGATTTTTGCATTAAAGCTGCTTTGAAATTGAATTGAAATATAATAAAGGTAAGATAAACTAATTTGAAAGCCCTTATTAGTACCATTTTCGAACTAATTTTTTTTTTTTTTGCTTTTCCTGTTAGTACCTACCAATTCTTACTGCTAACTACTTTTGCAGTCTTTTTTGATAGGACTATCCTATCTCTACAGGCTTTGTGCAGCACTGTGTGTTTTATTCACCCTACTGTGAAAAAGTAAATTATTCACCTTTCTGTGAAAGCAACCAGTACAGTCCTAAAACTAATCAAATGAGCTTATGACGTATTTGTAAGTTTTAAACTGTTATCATTATTCTGTACCATAAAGTACAGTCTATAGTACAATTAAGCAGTTCTTTTATACTGATTTGATACCACTTACGTGTTTCTAAAAGCCTCCGGATGTTACCCAACTTTCCAGAATGAGATTCAGAGCAGAATTCTAGAAAAGAGCACTGGAAAAATATGCAGCTTCACTGAAAGTGCTAAGAATTAATAAAACTTACAGTAAAAGCTTTCTTCTGCTAGTATTGTGGTAGGTCATGACCATATTTTGCTTAACATTTTTTGTTTGTTTGTTTGTTTGTTTTGAGGACTCTCTGTTTCTTATTGTACCATACAATACGTTTGATCCAAATAAATGATACCATGAGACAGTTGAGTGAGTGATTATATAAGCAATTTAAAGAGGCTAAGGAATTTTTATTCTTAAGTACACAAACTGACATTCGTATTTTCTCCACACTTTTGTGCAAGTACTAAAAGGCAATATGTGAAATTGCATAAGTTATGTTACTGGAGACTTCTACAGGAATTTAAACTGATATAATTCATATGGTAAGACAGTCTGCAAAAAATTTAAGCAGAAACATTAAGCAATAGCACATAAGAGATGTGCAATTTAAAAATATCTATTTAAATTGCACTTTTTAAACTTTTGCCTTCAGAGTGTATGTTACATTCCTACTCCTGTTATCTACATGTAACTTGCAGTACTTTGCGTATCAACTGTGAATCTTGCTTATCAGCTAATAATTAAATGATTTGTGATATGAAATGATTATGCCATAAGCAAGAAAGTTCTTCCCATGCTGAGTGGGCTTTCGGAGCGGTGCAGGAATGCGTCTTTTCTTTTCGTTGCTGGCTGCAGTGCTGTTGGCAGAGAGGGCAGCAGTGATGGGAGCGAGCTGCTTTGTTGATTGTGGTCCATTGTTTGGACTTGGGGATCAGGAAATGGCAATAAGCTCATCACCTTCTATGTTAGCTTTTGTGAGTACGCTCACTTCCTTCATTAAAAGAAAAAGGTCTCTGTAGTGCTGGTGTTGGCACAGAAGGTGGTGGGTAATTCTGAGCGAGAGAGATTGAAGTAGGATGAGGTCTCCGTAGTCAGTCTGTCCTACTCTGCACCTTCATGTCTCTCGTGACATCGCTTCAGGGCGTTTCATACCACAGTTGCTGCTAAACGGTTCTCAGATTGTGAGTAGCACGATGGGATGAGCACTGGATAAGGTGTGAGTTTTATGCATTGCTCAGAAGTCTCCAGGCCACACAGAGTCTTTGTGAGCAGGCTAGATGGACGCACAGGGTGTTGCAATCACCACGTTGTCAAGCGCTGAGGGTCAGAAACCATCCTTCTCATGGAGCCAGAGCCTAGCAGAGTCTAATCACAGGTGGGAAAAGCTGTAACTCAGAAACTGGGCTGAAGTGATGAGCTCAGGAGGCCTGCTCGTATCTCACGGTCAGATTCTCAAGCCTCGTGGACATGGTATGATACAACTACCCACTTCCAGGCGTCAACTTTAAAATTAAGGTATTTTACAGGTGCACCACAAGGTGCTCTTGTGGTAATAAATTTGCAACAAAGTAACATAAATTTAATTCTCTAATGAGTGCAAAATATGTATGTTCCTTTCATTACGATTTTAATTCAGCATGTTTTTTTTTTTAATGTATCAGTGGTATATATGATCAAGTGAGCTATGCATTACAGGGGTAAGGAAAACGTTTTCTAGAAATTCTGCTGCAACTTTTTAGTGTCTGTGTATATGCATATATGCATATAATATTGTGCCTACACATTTGTAGCTGTAGGTATGTCTAGGTGCACATATGTATATTCTGGAAAGTGTGGAAGGCTTTGGGGATGATTCTAGTTCTTCACTAGAAGTAAGACATTAATTAATCATAAAATGTGAAAATAAGTGTACCACTAGAAGGAAAACAAAATACTACATCTCCTTGCTTTTTAATTTTAGCAGAACATTTTAGGAAGTATTTGGTGTCTGCTTTTTATCTTTTGTGTTTTATCTTGCCTGGCCTTTTGCTTTGTAAAGCCTTGTAAAGCCTCTTTCTCAAAGCTCCCTCCTCTTTCATACTGTTTCTATTGAGAAGTATATTAAGTTATTCTGTTCTGTGATTTGAATTAGGTGCTATAAACCTTATTGAAATCAAAGCTATTATTGGAACCTGTGTCTTGTAAATACATTACAGTAATGTTAATGAGAGCTGCTAACAACAAAGCCTCTGGTATCTCTCTGGTTCTGGGAACTAAAGATGAGTGACTGCTCTTCTGGGTATGTTGCTTGGAAAAGTTTGACTTACAGAAGAATCACTGATTTAAAAACTTACTTTTCCTCCTATATAAGGAATCTCCCGTTCTTTTAGAAGACAAGGTGACTTCCCTTAATGATGACAATATTGCATGGAAGGGGCAGCTGATACTGTGCCTTTGTTCATACATTAGAAAAGACAGACCAGAAATGGACTGGCCTTTTGCTGCATGACAGGTTATTCAATGCATTTATCTTTCATTCTGTTGCTCTTTTAATGTACATTGAAATGTGTTGTGATTATATTATCATGGTAATGTTTGCACACTATATAGGCTCAATTAATTTTTTTATATTAGAGAAAGTATCTCTGTACTTGCTGTAAAATAACCTTCAAGATTGTGTGAACTACAGCGACATGTTGTTGCTCTACTGATAGTCTTGGAAAATGACTATATATACCTGAAGCTACCTATAAAACAACGGGAATCATTACTTGTTCAAAGAATGCAGTGGTGGGGTAGGAGAAAGGGTGGAAAACTCCAGAAGTTATGTGAAAGTTGATGGAAGCTCAGTAGAAACGAAACTGTGTTTAGTAAATGACTTCATTTGGTGCCCTTTGTGTAACTGAAGTGTGGCCAGTAACTGAGGTGTGCGTATTGGTGGAGTCCTCCGGAGAGTGCTTTCGGCAAGGTGGAAGCTTGTGGGTTTGAGCTACTATATAACTTTGTGTGGAAGTCCTGGACATTTTTGTTTGTTTGTTTGTTGGAGGGTTTGCGCTATGCTAGCAGATGGCATTGATAGTGTATTGAAATTTTATCCCAGGATGTCAGGAAAATGTTTTACAGACACGAATCATAGGCCACAGTCAGATTGCACTCTAGGAGAGTTCTTAACTAGAAACAAGGGATGTTGTGTGGCAGTTTGGGGTGGGAACTGACTTAATGTGCAGTTTATTTGAAATGAGCCATTGGAATGGATATTCCCTCACCAAGGCAGTTAATGGCACACACTGACCTCCAAAAAAAAAAAAAAAAAAAAAAACCAGGGCTGTACTTTGAAAGTTCCTAATCCTTGCGAGCGTACGTACCCAAGGGTGTTACTGCAAGGTACCCTACGGGGAGGATTTACAGCTTGTCACCTAGTTTGCTGAGTTGTGCTTGTGCGCAGTTTACTCCATGTTCAGTCTGGGGAAAGCTACAGCACGTGCTGCAAGCTAGCTGATGTGTTGTGCTTCTGCCTCCTGACCACCTCATGGTGTCCCTGCTCATGCAGTTGCCTTCTGACAGCACACGGGCATTTTGCCATTGGCTTTCATGCACTTAGTGTCCAGTGTTAGCTGCCAGAGGTGGAAAATGCCTGGGCAGTGGTATTAACACGTTGCTCTGAAGGGATCATGGGAACTTGAATCATGACAAAAAATCAAGACTTTTTTATAATGTCTCATGCTACAGACAGCCACTGCATGAATAGTGTCTGAGTCACTATGTTAGTTATCCAGAACCTCATAAAACTGAAAAAAAAAAAGCATTGTCTGGAAAAGAAGTCCAAACATCCTTTTAGAATACTGACTGGTAAGTCCTGGAAGGAGGGGAAGTCTTATTTGCAAGTGACAGTGCAGAGTGAGAAACTCCTGAATACATATCTGTAAATGTGCTGTCTGCTGAGTACCCTTACCTGTAGCATGTAGCCACATATATGTTCCCTGTCAAGGACAGGAATGCAGGTAGTAACGTAGTACTACGGTGTACTCAGTTGTTCTCAAAATACAAATCTGTCTTAAACAAAACAAAATCTGGATCTGGGTGATGAATTCCGTGTGCACAAGGAGCCCTGTATGACTTGGTTGTTCTGAGGTAGACTGTTGCCTTGAGTGCACTGAATTATAATACCGCTGTATTTATTTATACTAGTGTTGCACTATTACTTATTTACAGCACCTGAAATTAACTTGTGCCTTTTGCATGCAGGATAAATACAAAGAATGCAAGATCCTGGCTTGCCTCCTCTTTTATTTGAAACTAATTTTCTATATGTAGAGTTTTTGTTTATTTGAAAGACTAAGGTAAGCAGGGGTCTAGTTTTTGAAAAAAAGTCTGTTTTAGACGACACTAACACCGGTTGATATTTTTGGAGGTGTCCTCAGATGCTGTCAGCTGTGTTTCTTCCTTCCCCAAGATTAGGTTATTCCAGTTCCTGCTATGTTTATAAACTGAACTAACACTGAATGCAGCTCACCCAGCTACTATGTAGGGATTTAGAAATCTTGCTTTTTAATCTCTAGTCTGTGTAAGCTTCTAGGGTGGTGTTAAAAGCAGTGGTTTTAATTGAGGAGGCCTTAAATGGGCTAGATCATGATCATAAACTACCATGTAGGCTGTGTTGCCATATTGTTTAAATAAAAAAAAAAAACAGATTAAAAGGGAAGAGGCAGCTGATGCTATGTGTCCTTCATGGGAAGCCCAGTCTTTGGAAATTTTATTTCTTCCCTCATGCAGGCATGGCGTGTGAAGCCACAGCACACTATCTTTCGCTCAACAAGGGCCATGCTTTTTGTTACATATCTGAAGGGGGGAAAAAAAGAAGGTTATTGTCAGGGTTTGTCTAGATGGGACATGGTATATGCTGACAGAAGAAATATTTCTGCCAACAGTGCTACGTCATCTCGTCTCTCTAAATAACTTTATCTAAGTTGATGGAAGTAGCCGTTTAGATTGGGAGGTTCGTTGCCATACTCATTTTGGGAGGGCAATGTAGGCTTTCTCTTTTTTAATTTGATCTCAGGGAGTTTAATTAAAAATTTATGCCATAACTGTTATAAGGTAGATACCAAACCTGAAGTATCTGATTTGATTGCATGTCAGAAACATGTAAACTGTTTTTTAACACTTGAAAAATGTTAAGCATACTGCTATGTCTCATGAAGATATCAACTTATGAATCTCAGGCTGGAAAAGTCAATTTATTATCATTATTTTAACGTAAGGCATGCATTTCAAGATAGCTGCGCTCAAAATGTGTGTGCTCAGATTTTTTTTTTTAACAGAACAAGAAGACCCTTTCAGACATCCATGCAAGCTTATTTAAGTTAGGTGGAGTCTACTCCATAACTTTAATCCTTATGGACATTCCCATTATATCTCATTTGGTGTCTGGCTGGCTTAAATGAAAATGTTTAGAAACTAGATACCTAATTGAGGTGCTTAGAATTGACTTATTCTGAATTTAGTCCTAAAGGGGCTTTCAAGGGTTTCAGTAGGTTTAGGGATGTTGATGATATGTCTTTGACACTAAACATTCTTTTTCTTCTATCGCCAAGATAAGTACTACTTGTATAATCCTTGCCTAATTTATTTTAGAATTGATAGAATTTGGTGTTTCATCCCAGATTTAAGATCCCATGCCCAGAGTCATTAAAGAAGTCTCCTTTGATTTATATAAATGTTTTGTCGTAATGTAGTCTTTAGGGAAGAATGACACCCTTTCACTGAAAGAAAAGAAACCATTCAAGGGATTGAGTTTCTTTTTCTTTACATGTAAGATAGCCCATTTTAGTGCTTCAGGGCAATATTTTCTCTCTCCAGCTTATGAAGGGTGTTTAAGTAGAATATGCTCATACATTTAAAAATCATTTGGTGTGAGAAATTCTCAAGTTAGAGTTTATATATATATATATATATATATATATATATAATGCAGTATACTCTGCCTTTGAGCTTTCAATTTAAGTCTTCTGTCATATTCTGCCAAAAAGTTTGTTCAGAGCGCTGTGTGTGTTGAAACATGTATGCCTGTCCCAGTGTCATAACTAATTATATACCTTGTATGCTTACTTCTAGTAATTGGAAAGTAGACCTACCGCAGGATACATTTTAGTATTAGATTGTATCTTGGGGACATGTTACAGAAATCAAGTTTCCACCAAGCAGCAACTTGAATTTGTAAACAGATATTACTATTTTAAGTGCATCATTTCATGATGGTTTCTCGACATCTCTGTGTGTATGTTTGTTTTAAACTTTGGGATAGGGTATTTCAGAACTGTACCTTTGCATGGCTAGTAATTATATACTTAACCTGCTTCACTTCAACCGCAGTATTGTGAAGTGTCTATTGTCTCTAGCTGAAAAGGAGTCTTCTTGTTGTCATACTGTCTTTTTGCAATTTTTTTCGTGGTCCAGAACTTACGTGTGCCTGACTAAGTTCTGCTTGACTGCAGTGCTGTTTTCAGTTCCTTACCTTCAAAAGGAAAGAAAAAAGCCACATTTCGTCAGGAAAAAAACATAAAGGGAAAAGCAGCACTGCTTTCTTTTCTTCACATCCTCTGTGTGTGTGTGTTTATATATTCATATGTATATATATATGTCCGTAAATTTTCTTAGGTAAATGCAGAAAGAGAAATGTAGTCTTCTGGCTATGTGTAAAGTTTTACTTTGCGTGATCACATCTAGACTAGCAAATAATGACTTATACGCACCAGCATGTATAAAATATGTGCTCCTTGTCCATGCCTGCTGAACGAAGACTTTGCCAGTCTTTAGTCTCAGAACTTCAAATCTTGTCGCAATTAAAGTCTTATGACTGAGCATTTAATGCTAACGATAGATTATGGTATTGTCAAAATGCATTCTTATTTTGGTCTTTGTTGAATTATGAGACCATATTTTTATGAGGGTTGCATGAATAGCTGCTGTTGTACATTAAAACTCTTACTTTCATGGAATATTTATCAGTGTTTTACTTAAGCCGCAACAGTGGTAAATGGATCTCCTTGAAAGACCTGTTTAACTTTGCTGGATAAAATGGGGGAGAATGGATATATCTGTGATAATGCTGTAGTTCTACAGTGATACCTAATTTAAAATTTGTCTGGTAAGGAAGTAAGTGCTTTTCTCTCATTATGTGAAACTTCGGGTATTTTTTTCTTTCCCAAATAAAGAAGGTTTCTTAAATATTTTTCTAATACTGCATTCAGAAAACAGCACGATTTTGTCAAACCAGCTTGTTGCTGTGAATTAAATCACTTGCTTTGAAACATTTTGACAACAAAATGCATTTTTTAAGCAGTTCCAGTATCTTGTCAGGCAATTTTATCTTCAACTTTCTTCTTCACAATAGGTGTTTTTTTAGAAGGTTCAGTGGAGGAGAAGACTGGGTCAGTCTGACCAGGCCAAGTATAATGCTCTCCCACATTCCAGTTTTGTACAGCTTCAGAACTGTCCAGTTAAAACTGCTTGCAAAGAAACATATGACTATATTGCCTGCTAGATATTTAAGTCATTTTAAAGCTTCAGTTATTTTTAAAGATTTGCGAAAGTTTAGTATCCTTATTTCTTGAAAAGAATAACGGATTATATATCAATATGAAGGAGTACTTTAAGGCTGCTTCTTTTTTAGTGTTATCTTGTTTGAACCTAAGCCATTTTCCTTTTTCTTTCCCTTCTGTTTTCACAACTGAGCCATTTATTGCAGTGAAGTGAAAGTTGTTATCTGAGAAACATGCACATCTTACTCAGATTCAGAGAAAGAAAAGAGGGTGGGTATTTTTCTACACCACAGTATCGGGAATTTGTGTGCTATATCATTCATTCTTCTCCAGGTCGATACCTCTCTTTAAAAGACGAGATTTTGCCCCTATCCTTCGGTCACTCTCAGTGTCTTAGAAATGAATGCTCTTGGGTCACTGTGACTATTTTAGTCTTCCTTCAGCCAGATGATATATTTCTGTTTTTCTGCTTCTGGTTTTTAAGTCCATCTTTCCTGCTTTCAGCTTTACCTCAAGGTTTCCAGAGAAGCAGAAGAGAGAAACTAATATGAGAGTTCTCACTTCTGGTCACAGAGCTCTTAGTTGTCAATGAAGACAAAACTGCAAGCACTAGCCCGGGGCCATGGAGCTCCTGGTCTGTACTGTCTGAACTGAATCTGTTTCATTTATTTTTTGTTTGTGAGGCCTTTCTCATGGCACAAGAAATAAAATTTGAAGTACGAGCTCAAATTTCTTACAAGTTAATGATCCGTACTTGGAAAAGATTCCTGCTTGCCCATGGATCTGTGTAAGTTTTCAAGCCCCGGCAATTAATGTGTATCCAGGGTACAGAGAATTGGAATGTAAGTTGATCAGTAAAAAAGAATGAGACAGTTTATTAGCAGTATTGATGAACTAATTGTCAGTTGACAATAAAGGAGACCATTTTGTCAGTTAATTAATTTCTAGTTGACAGGAATTAAAAGCTATTAAACTATTTAAAATAAGGAGTGATATGCTGTTTCAAAGAAAAAAAAATGCTTTTATTTCCCTATAAGAAGAAAAAGTTAGTATGTGTCAGTAGCAGGAAGTTTAGCCTGATTTTTTTTCTTTTTTTCTGTAATGTAGCTAAGCATATCATTACATTTATATGGTTGTTGCTACCATATGGTAGACTTTAAAACTGTAATGTTTCTCAAGTGTTGAAAATATAAAGCCAAAGAGTTGATATTATCTATTACTGTGATAAAATGATACAAAATTTTTATTCTGCCTTGCTTCTTTTAGCCGTTGCTATGTTTAATCAGTAAGCAATAGTTGTTTTTCGCAGTACCATCACATTTAGATGAAGTAATTTTGTATTTTTTCTATAACTTGGACAACAGGATCAGAAGCTGGTCAGTACTGGAATTGGGCATTTGCAATTGTGGAAATTCTCAACTGGAAATTCTTTCATTTTATGTAGAAGACTGGAGTTCTAAAGCGTTAAAAGAATCAAGACTTCGCTACATTTTTAAGTGAATAAACGCTTCCAGGTAGTTGATGCTCTGAAACACATGGGGGTGAAAGGAAAACAATGTAACTATGGCTGCATGATAGGCATGAAAAATACAACTTGTGAAGTCTCAGGGAAGAGGCCTTATTGATCCTTCTCTCCATCCCTCTTCCACTCAGGATTTCTCTGTATTGCTTGCTCTCTACCCAGGGCAATTTTTGAGGGTTCCTGAGTGTGATAATGACCTTTGTGGTGGTATTCTTTACCACTTTGTACTATGCCATAAGATGCTGTGCTCCTTTTGCAATAATTTTTTTTTTCTGATGGATTTGCATTTTGTTTCTTATCTGCTATTTACAACACTCCGGTACCTAGCACATGTGTTCTCCAGTACTTCTGTCGTGACATTGCTATCATGCTCAGGCCTTCTATTTGGATGTTACTGCCAAACTCATCAGCATCTAAAAGTTTGATTGTTGATTATCAGTCCTCTTCAGGTCCTGGATCACTTCTCTTTCTGCAGCCCCTTTAGCCTGCATATTTTGCTAAGGAAAGTGCTAGGGGCTATGTATGTGCTTACATACAGTGCTTAACAACACACAGTGCTTACTATATAATAACTTATAGTCCTTATGCAGGGCAAACTTGATACCTGCTAAGACAGCAAAACGAACTTACAACAACTTATCCATAAAATATTAAGCAGTTTATAATATTAAAAGTAGTCCCTTGACTCCGAGGTGAAAACACTTTTTAATCCTTCCTTACTTCCAAAAGCATTTTGAGGCACTTCAAATGTTTCAGCACAAGTAGAGGCTCCTTGTGGGTCTTACCTTTTGTTAGATAGGAAAGATGCCAACAAGATCCTCTGCAGGAAAGTGAATTCACTTTAACTGTTCAAATTGGAAGCTGAATTTCAAATAAGCATGTGAAAACAATGAAGAAATGGATGCAACTATGAGAAAATGGATTGACTTTTGAGCTATGGCCATACTCCATGTCTTGGCTCTGGAGTTAAGAGCTAAGAAGGATCAAAGGATGTCTTGTAGCATTGGCCTTACAAAAATATTACATATGTAAACATACAGATTTGCTTTACTAATAGCAATCAGTCTGCTGATGGTTTTTGTCATTCTGCTACCTGCATTTATACTTCTAAACAACTTTTGATGTACATGCAGAAACCATGTTCTGTGTGCCCTGCCTGAGTACCGTACAGGACACAGGTGGAACAAGCTGCATCCTTTTTGAAGGTTACTTGCATGGTTTTGCATCTCACACCTCTCTGATTCAATGTTTAAAGCACATGTTTTACAGTTATTTTATATATTGCAGAACATGTAAAAAGGAGTAAAATATTGAAGATGCCCAGCATTTTATTTGAAGGCATCTTACCTCTTTTTTTTTTCCCTAAATATATACTGTACATAAATGCTGGTGTATATATGTCCATCTAATTATTACAAACAACTGCATGTAAAAACACAAAGAACTGTACATATGGCAGTGGTGTTGTCTTTGCTAGTATGCAACATATTATTCTGTTAAGTCCCTTGGGAAGATAGAGAACATTTTTAGTCTCCACAAAGTTGAATGACTTTTGTTGTGCAAAAATCCCTAAAAACAAAATCCCATCAAGCCAGAACCCCAGCATCTGGTTTTCATCTGCTGTGATTGTATCAAGAGGAAACAATCCCATATAGATGAAGACTTGCATTCACCATGATTTAGATCCCTAGTGTGTTTGCAAGGGTTGAAAAAAATCGCTATCCAGAACTCCAAGGAACACTTGCCTGACAGAGTTACTGAATGTAACTCTTTTTGATTTTCTAGTGTCACACTTGCATATCTTCATTTTTCAAGAGCTTTGCTGAAGGTAAATTGGGTGTGTTTTATCCAGAATGATTATACACAGGGAGGCTATGCTTTCATAAAAGAAATGTGCTGTATGCTATTTCATGCATGTCAGCACCGGGCCAATCAAGGGGAGAGTGTGGTTCTGATCCTCTCCATTAATACTGTTCCCCTTTCCCATTCCCACAAATGCCTGCCAAACATGCAATACAATAACAAAAATTCTGTTGTGAACAGACTCAGAAAGATGATTGTTGCTGTCTGGACTGAGAAGGAGGAAGGATTCCAGAAACATGATAGATGGTAAGATGAAGCCCTTCCCCAGTGCGAAACGAAGTCCGTGCCTAATTTGGAGATAACAAAACATCTGGTTCTTTGAGTGATCAGACTTACCCCGAAGATCTGCAAAGAACTATGATGTCTTGTTCATATTTAGTATTTTGGAGGGTTTGAACTCCAGCTGCCTTCTCTCTGATAAATGATGAGCTGTGAGAGGGAGATGAGCAAACTTCAGGTGCCTGTAAGCAAGAGGCAGGAGGAAGAAACCAAATTACTGGCATGGAACATCTTCTAATGAATTGCTTTTGATTAAGGAGTGCTTCCCCAAAGCACCAAAAGCAGTGATATTTATATCACTGGGAACTGAACCATAGTAAATTCAACAAGTGCAGTCTGGGCCAAGTATCTTCACTCGTTTGAAGAAAAGGATAGATATTAAATGAGGCTGAGTTAAAAACAAAATTGTCCAACAACTAAACAGTCCAACTTCAGGTTTATAGACTATAGAGTCTATAGCTAAAGACTTAGTTTATTGCCCCTATAACTATTGTATTGTTTCTGGTTTTGTGTCAGTTCATTAATATGGATAAATACATGTCTCCCTGATTTCTGCAGAGATAACTGTTTAAAATTTGTATCTGTGCTCAGCTTGTTGATACTGTCTTGTATCTTTCAGAGCTTTATGATCCTCTGCTTTAGTAGTGGCCATGCCTGATCTGGGTGTGTTGTCTTTTTCCTGAAGATATGGCAGTATATATTCAGCTGAATGTTCCTGGCTGAATTGAATTCTGTTGGAAAAAAGATGACTTTTAGTCAAGAAAATGTAACCAAATTCCCACCTGGTCTAATTCCCTTGATGGGAGTATGTAGATTTGCACTAGGTGGGACTCTGTTTTCTTTACAAGAAAATGTTTTCTTTGCAACCACACTTCTTAGTTACAAATATCTGCTTTCTTTTTGGCTACTCTGTATGTTCCTGTGCTTGTTGTGAACTCTAGTTTAGTTGAAACAGGTGATTTATCTGAAGTACAGAACACTACTGTTCCAGCTAAACTTTCAGTCCATCACTGCTTATGATTGCTTTGTATAATAAGTGTCTCAAAACTGAAATTAAAAAAATCTGGTTACAGACAGGATGAGCAAAGCTACTGAGATTCTTCCAGGATTCTGCCTGCTATCTTAAGACTGAGGTGAAAGTGCTCAGAAAATAAGGTTTGATTAGTTTCTTGAAGAAGTCATTATTTCTTCAGTTTACAGAAAAAAAAATGCTCAATACAAAATAAGTAACGGCCTGAAAGTGATTCTCAGATTAGCAGAAGACTCTTGTTAATCCCACTTCTCTAAGTGGGATTCTTCCATTGCTTGTTGTAGTTAGAATTGTTCACCAGAAATGACTTAGTTGGACATTAATAAATGGATAGTCAGAACACTGCAATAATCTAGATAGGAAGGTTTTATGAATAGTTTAAGGGGCTTAAATGGCACAAAAGCAAAATGATGCCTTTCACAGTATAAGAGTTCCCTTGTCCTGTGTTCAGAACATGGGATGGCTATTACACTTGTTAAATAGCATAATATGACTGCATTTTTCTCCAAATTCTCCAAAGTTATTTTTGTTTGTTTGTTTGTTTATTTAACGTTGAAATTTTACTAAGTCTCAGTGCTTTGTGGTGGTGGTGCATCTCAGTTGTTCAGGGCTCTTTCGTTTAACTTCTGAGTTACTTTTTAACCTACCTGATTTGTAAACTTATTGCCCCCACCCAGCTAAGGTACAAGGAACTAGGGTAAGGAATTCCTCTTGTAGTCCAATTTGTTCCATAGATTTTTTTTTTCCGCTGTAACCATTTGGATAATTTAGGATCTGTGTACAACAGATCATGTGTGTAATCAAAAAGGTGTGCAGATACAGCTTGCAACCTACTCAGATAGGACCTGGTTCAGTCAATCAGGAAAACAGACACTTTTGAGTGTGAGCACAGCCCCATTCCTACCAAACGTGACAGTCTTATGGTTCATGTCCATGAACCATGGTTTGGAGTTAGGTATTTCTTTTCAGATAGTCCTTAACTGTTGGAGGTTTGTGATCTCCTACATTGCTTGGCTTGCTGTTTTGGCGGTGCTGTAGTTTTGCGGTATTTGTTTGGACGGCTAAGAGTTTAGTATGAAAGGCAAATTTTTGGCTTCCTGCAGTCCTTTCCCAATGAGGTCCAGTTGAGTTGAAGAGCATGTGAGGAGTTCAGCAATGGTGCAACTTTGTCCTCTTGCCATTCATCTCTCCTGATGATTATTTCCATGGTTGTCTGGGTAGTACTGTTTAACTATGTCTAAATACAGAAAGAGGGAACCCTGTTGAAAATTTACTCATTTGCTGCTTATTAGGCTAGTGGCTTTCACTATTATCAACTAGTAATTCTTCGTAGTCTAAAATCTGCTGATACCTCACTCCAAAAGAGGCAGTTATAAAGTTTTATGAAGCTCTCCATATCAGCCATCTTGAGAAGTGTCACCATATGATATCTCTTCAATTAATTAAAATGTCGATGAATTTTGAAGCCTGCTTTCGTTTTTAAACAAACAAGTACTGTGAAGTGTTTGCAATTAGGCACTTTGTAAGTGCAGTTATCTCTAATTAACCGTATTCTTCTGTTTCCTATAGGTTTGTAATGTGCTACAAGAAATTTCTGGTATTTGTTTTTCAGAGGAGGGGGGTCAACACTTGCTCTTCTCTTCCAGATTTGTATTGTTTGAGAGATTGTGAACTCAGATAAACATGCAGTAAGAAAACTGGCAACATGCGGTATTTTTGTTAACTTATAATGGAGAAATAATTAAAAAATTGTTGTCCTAACATTTGTCCTTAAGTATTTGTTTTTAAAATGTGTTTAGCAGACGGGTAGGTAAATTACTTTTAAAAGGACAACATGGATTTATTTCATGACTCTATTTTGAAGTTCTCCCATGAAGTTTTTAACATAAGATTTTTTAAAAGATTTTCCTTCTCTCTTTTTATTACGGAATGTATGCAGGAATTCCTATGACATGTTAAATTTCACTTGAGTTTAGCAGAAATTGGCCCCAGCTGTAAAGTTTGCTTTATCCAGCCCCAGAGTGCCTGAACACAGAGTACTTCTTCCAAAGGCAGAGGTTGTGTGTTCCTGTCTGAAGCCTTGGGCTGAGCCAATCTCGACTACGCAGAGTAAATGCGAGGCAGTTTTTCTTGATATTTTGCCTATGGATTTTACTCCTGCCTCTCTTAAATTAACTCCCCGGTTCGGTGGTGCCGCAGTGACCTCCTGGAGCCGCAGCTTCGTCAGTGCAGGGAAACCCTTTGTGAAGCCGTGGGGTCTGAGTTCACGGGGACCCCGTGCAGGTGTCTGCTGTGACTGACGGTTTTGTGCACGTCTGTGATAGCTTTTTAGATGAGGGTGATAAACCGCTGCCCTCCCCCCAAAACAAAGCAAAACGAAGCAACAAAAAAGAATGTCCTTTAGGTCTTTTTTAATTTAGTTTTTAATTGGCTTTGATCTTCGTATGGCCACACCATCATTTTTAAACAGGTGGGAAAGGAACCCTAAGCGTAACCCAGACTACTCCCTGAAATTTTCGTTTCCTTAGAAATATGGGTGCGTGTTTTTGGTTTGGTTTTGGTTTGGTTTTGTTTGGTTTTGAGGCTTCTAGAGTGGTGCTGTTACTTACTGCAAGCGATGCCCAAAAAGGTAGGTAAGGTGCGTGCAGGGCCGGGGGAGAGGGGGACAGCCGGCCGAGCCCGACTCCTGAAACCGCAGCTTATCTCTGGGATCCCCTTTTCCGAGCAGCGTGATAAATACATGGCTCTATGGCGCAGCGAAGGCGGCAGGCCAAGTGACTTCTGCGAGGAGGGACTGGGAATGCAGCAACAGAATGCCTAAATAAATAAATAAATAAATAGAAAACCTATTGACACACAGGCATTAAGCGGCGAGCATGGCGAGCCCCTCTTCCTGCCGCCGTCCCCCTGGAAGGTCGTGTTTCAGTCTGCTCCCAGAGGCTCGCGCGTCTGTGCCAGACATCACCGCACTGCACCGCACTGTGCGGAGGCCGCTCCGGCGGGACGGATGGCGAGAGGAGCGGGCACGGCCGCACGGCCGCACGGAGAGGGGACGGACGGAGAGGGGCCGCGCTGGCCCCGCGCGCCGGCCGGGCCGCTCGGGGCCACGGGGTGACGCGGCCTGGCCCCGGGCCGCCTGCCCTGCCTCCCCTCCCCTCCGTCGCCGCTCCCCGGAGGCGGCCGCGAGGCCGTCCAGTCATACGTTGTCCATCAGATGTGTTTACTTTTTCCGTGACAGCCGACACATCTGGAGCACATATTCAGGTTATTCCAGTGCCACTAGACACATTCCACAAGATCATTTCAGCGGTTGTTATGGCGATCTTCTTCCCTCCAGTGATTTTCGAGTTGCATGACAGAAATAGCTTGAGCTAACCGGGGGGGACAAAAGTCAACGGGATCAGGAGGGGCTTCTTTCACAGAATGAACTAATTAGTGACCCTGCTTTCTTCACAGGGCAATGAGCATATGGTTTAATAAAGTGAGCCTGTGACACTTTTTTTTTTTTATTTTATTATTTTTTTTTCCCCCCTCCTTGTCTGTAGGCAGAGCTGTCACTGGCTGCAAACTTTCCTGTTTTCACTGGTGGGACCGCGCTCCGCCGTCTTTCAGCAGGGTTTACTTCACAAGTAGAAAATGTTTGCTCCCGAGAGCGGGAGCGGGGCCTCAGCGCTCGCCTTGGCCGCGCGCGGCTCGAGGCCGCGGGTCCTGCGGCTTAAAGAGACAGCGCGCGGGGGCCCGCGCCGCCTCCGCGCAAAGTCAGCGTTTTCCACCGCGTTTCCCGCCCGTCGCGGAGGCCGCTGCTGCTTGCGCTGGCCTGGGGACGTGCGGGCTGCTGCTGGCTAAGCCACGGGTCCGGGGGCTTCTTCTTGGGCGTGGGTGGCGCGGTGCAGCCGCTCTGAGGGTCGCCCCTGTTTCACGCTTCTTTGTTTACGGCGGGGATGAGTTCTACAAAATCCTGCGTTTCCACTTTCTTAGAAGGAATCACACGTTTTTATGCTTGTTACAGTTTCTGTTTTGTTTACATAGCAGTTTTACTGTGGATTAAAGCAGAGCACTTGGTGCTATTTTTAAATTATATTTTATTAATAAAGAATTCCGAGTTTACTTTGATCTCATTTTTCTAATGTGATACCAACTGCGTTTTTTTGGGGTATGTGTGTATTTATGGAATACTGTTGCTGTAGCTCAGTTCCGTTATGACAGAATTTGTGCCAGATTTTATACTTGATTAGTAAGCAGTAAAGCATTGGACGGAACAGAATATACGGATTACAGTAAGTTATCCGAGTTCATGGAGGGGGCTACGGATATGTGTATGTTGCCATAGATTTAGAAAGCAGCCCTAAAAATATGTGGTATTGTTGAACCTTTGTGGTGGTGGCAGCATTAACGAATGGCAGTACCCATGACAGCGGGGACTTCCTCACCCCAAAGCAGCGTGAGCGGGTCGGGAGCCCGGCGCGTTTCTAAATCACTTATTGGCGCTGGATTAATTGATGGGCTCTGAACACAACTGTATGCAGAAAAGGGCGTGCGTGTGTTTGTAATTACATGCACCATCTTGAAATCCCGTGGTGCCTATATTCAAAGCAAAAATTGTAGAGATGGAGGGTTTTGTTTAATTATTCGGGGGCAGTCTGATTGCTCTTAAATTAGTGAAGTATGACAGAGAGTGACATGCAGAAGGAAAGGGAAAAAAATAGAGCAGAATCTTGATTATGAAGCGCATGGTTTTCTGCTTTCTTCATTAGTAGGGGAGATGGTTTTTCCCCATCTTACACATTCCATTTGCATGGTTACTGTTGAGACTGGTCACCAAGGCTGCTTGAAATACCTGCCCTCAGGAGGGCTCTAAGGGACACTGAAAGGTCACATAATTAGGCCTGATTTTAATTCATAGAGACCTGTTTGTCACTGTCTCCTTATGTTCCTGCTAGTTACACATTATTAGCTGGAGCGAATTTTAGGGCCTAAATTAGATACTTAAGCATGTAATATGCAGAGGCTGGACGCAAGTTAGAATGCTGAGGATAGTTACACAATTATGTTTCCCTCACCAGATGTAACTTTGCTGTAATTAAATCTAATGAAATTTAAGTATTATAGTCAGTGTTTTGGTAGCTATTTCCAAGTCCTATTGGTAATATCACTTAAATCATGGTAATTATTGCCAGTTATCTGGGAAATTTAATAAACAGAAATAAGGTGCTATACTAACCCGTATGTTTTAAAACTAGATCAAACAATTATACTACCAACACGCCTTTTCTATTTTCATTCCTGTCAAGAATATTTTGTTGTAATTATGTCATCACTGGAAGCTTTTTTTTTTTTTTTTTTCCCTTTCCTCCGAGTGATACAATCTTTTTATTCATACTGAGATTTCAGCTTTCCATCTGCATTTCAGTGCTTTCTTTGGAACGCACTTTTAGTGCTGGGTTGTTCAGCTGTGGACTTTTGTGGAAGTTGGTGAGAAGATGATGCTTATTTAGAAACAGCCCTCTCTCCCCACCACCCACATCTGGAAAAATGGGTTCTATTGTAATTGGTCCATGCATAAATTTGAATACTGCTCTGCAAGCTGCTAACTAGGAGACAGTGCATGCAAGCCAGGCTTTGTACCGTAGGATGTGGGTTTGCACTAGGAGGTAGCAGATCTGGAACTTAAAAGTCATTTGTGCTGGCTACGGATTATCATGGCCAGCACTGAATCTCAGTGTTGTATTTCATTCCCATGTCAAGCAGCAGTTTTATTAAGACAACAGAAAGCAGCAAGCAGCTTAATAGCATCAAGCAGATACTGTAATTGTGTTGTACAGATGGCTTGCATGTAACAAATAAATAGTGGGTTCAGAGTGGTAGTGATAAAGCCAACTACTATGGTTTTCCCAGTTGTGAAATGTTTGTCTAAAGAATGACCTTTTTTGTTTTTGTTCTAGTCTGACAGCTGAAGATGCTTTTAAAACCTTCTAGTCACTTAGAGTGAAGCTATACAACTCTAGTTTGGTAGCTTTAAAAGGCAGATCATATCCATCACTGAAACGGCAAGTCTCAGGGTTATGAGAGAAGATTGGGTATAGGAGATGAGAGCTGCTCCGTCCAGTTTACATTTGTCACTAGTGACTAGCTTTTAAAAAATGTATTAGCTGTGCATGGTGGTAAGTAAGTTCCAGCTGCAGGGGATTACTGCTCTGAGTGGGTCGGGGAGCTTGGAATGCATTCAGTTCCATCAGGGGATTTGTGTCCCTCGTCATTAGCCTTAACATTACTAAAGCACTAAAGATTAAGAACAGACCAGTGTCACCTGCTCTGAACTTTGGAAAACTCTGCAAAACCATTATAAACAAAGCAAAATAAAAAGTAATAAAAAAAGTCCCTAAGAGAATTCTCTGTCTTTGGAGAAGGCAGCATAGGGCACGACTTTGTGGATAAGGAAGAGTATCTCTTATAAATCTTCTAATACCGAGTGAAAGATTATGCAAGTGACATGTATGTAGGAAATAAAAGAAAATATCTAGATTCTGGAAAAACAGAAGGTGTCTGCGGATGAATTATTCTCCCTAGTTATTTAGTGTGTCATAATAATAATTTACACCACAAACACCTCCACAAATACCTTCCTGTTAATGAACATTTTTGTGGGGAGTTTCAAAATCAAGATGTGCTGCAATTTTAAGGAAATATTTCCAAGGGCTTTAGTCTCATAGTGCAGGAGTGAAGAGTTTTACTGTGTTTTTTCAGGATACTCTTTCCCCCCCAAGAATAAGGCAAGTGAGCACCACAGAGCTTTACTTTTTTCAGGGATTTTGAAATTCAGCTTACATGCCAGCAAGCAGTTTAGTGGCAGGAAGTCTTTCCTAGTAGTGCAGTCATGAACTGGTAAACTAGAAGCATCTGTAAAAATTTAGAGGGAGTATCAGCTTTCTCAAAGCTCCAGCCCAAGACTAATGAGGTGCAAATGATAGCGCTGCATAACCCTTCTCCACCCCAATTGTGGAATGAGGTATTGCGACAGAAAGAAGTAAAGAAATGGGACAAAGATTTCAAAACTTATAGTCCATTGAAACAAATGCAGGGTTTTCAGGAGACTTTCAAATGGTTGAGGTGGGTCAACCTGCATATTTTACTAGCAAGAAAGCCATACCTCCTTCCTCAGCCACAGACATTTATTTCCATGGCACCGAATACTGACAGATGGGGATGGGGAGCGCTATTTTTATTTTTATTTTATTTTATTTTTTTTTCTGTTTGGAGTTTTACCTGTTGATGTGGTTGTTCTTATTCACAGTTGTTCTGTTCGGAAATAAACTCCTCCTAATCCTCCACTTTGATAGATCCTCTCCTCTGCTCCCGCTGCAGAAGGAGAGGAAGAGGGTGGAAGCACCGTTTGTTTGAAGGAACACATCTGGGGTGCGATCTGCTGTATCTTAACACCAGATGGCAGGTTTAGGCTGACAACTAAAACCCAGTTTAGCCTGGTCAAATGGTATCTTAATCTTTTACTCTCCCTGGCCATGCGCGAGAGAAACTACTGCAGAACTGCAGCAATTACTTGCCGTCCAGCTAAGAAGTCCTCCTCCATTTAATACTCTCTTAGAGAGTTTATTCCTTTTCTCTCCTTCTCACCTCTTCAGTGTTTATAGAAAAGGTTGTTTCTCCTTGGCAACACCTAAAACGTTATTGTGCGGCTCATACCTTTTCCCAAGTATGTGTTGTGGGGGCAGAGGCGTGGTGCCTTTAAGTGGCTGATTCTTGTCATAACAGGTATGGCATTAGCCCTGCTGAGTAGTGACTAGAAGTGACAGCATTGCGCTCGAGGTGCCTGCAGGGCACTCAGTCATCACTCCTACACAGCAATGTGCATTTGAAAGCACTGTATACAGTTGCTTGCCAGTGTGGAGTGTGCTCGCTAAAAGCTAAGAAGACAGAGATTTGATTTTCCTATTCTTTTAGGCACCAGGTTCCCAGAAGAAACTCGTAGAAAATCAAGGGCATATCGGGGCTGCACACTGTTTTGTTCACTGTTTATTCTGCCTTTTTTTTTTTTTTTTCCACATGTGTCTATGCTTTTCCCTTGCTTCTGTTAGGTGCTTAAGCACCTATCTTTGACCTGGTCTTGGCCACCCAGGACCTAAAATTTTCATCCAGCTTCTGCGGTCCTTCCTCTCCTTATCTCCCTCACATTCCTAAATTTATTTTTACTTTCCTTGTAAACAGGGTGCTTGGGTGGTTCTTTTATAGTTCTTCCAGTGGTGGCTCTGTGTTTCTTTGTCAGACAGTTAAAATAAAACACGTGAAACTGAATGAAGATAGAAGTATGATTATTAAGGTGTTTGAGGATCTAGATATTCTTGCTTATTAAGTTTATTAGTGAACAGTGTGGGCTTCTAACATATTTTACCTGAAACAGAGGATAGTGAGTTCTTAACAGTACCTGTTAGTTCAGTAAAACATAATAGCAGAGATCAATATAAAAATATGGTGAAATACCGTATTTTTACATCTGGAAGTTACATGTCACATTATAACTTTTTTTTTTTTTATCAAACATGAGATTTTTATTACATATTTTTTAACCTCTATTTTTGTAATGTGTCTCAGAAACATCAATCAGCCTCTAAACTAGCCTTGGGCACTTTCCTTGTAAAGTTCTTAATGGATTGCTTTTTTAAGGATTTGAAGTCAAGTAATTTTAGAAGGCCACTACGGCACATATGGGTTATGGGTGTGCTGTACAAGTTTGCCAATATTTTGATATTACATTTACATTAATATGTTGTTAATGATTTATTTCCAGATGTAGTAATGCAGGACTGAGGAAGAGAGAAAGAAAAACTGATTCTCCAATACAAGAGAAAATCTTATGTTTTTGCCTTTCTAAAATAATTTTTAAAAGCAATAATTAAGCTGTAAGCGTTTGGGGGCCAGACTGGACTGATTGTGAGAAATTTGCATTTGTGAAAAACATGTGTCTCTCGCACTATGAGTTCCAAATGAACTGCCTCAGTACAGATTCCTAAGCTGACTTTGGCAGTGTTAAACATACTTTTTTTTGGTAGAAGAAAAATGTTTAATGTTGACTTAAGTGTTGGAAACAGTGGGCATGTTCTTTACTAGTAAGCATAATTTTTCATGTTTCCTCCATTTCTTTCTCCTTCTTGAAATGCAGCTAAGTATAAAGGGGAGAGACCTCTGTCATTTATGTTTATATGTGCCAATAAGAACCTTCATTGTTATCAGAGAGTCTCCTGTGCATTTTCGTGGTGAGAGATTCATGAATTGAGGCTGAGTGATTCTGACGTTCTAGGGGTTCTTGATGAGTCTCTTCAGGGTTTTGGAAGGCCTGTACCAGGCAAACAAACACCCTAACAGTTTTGATGCAGCTTTTCACTACATATTGAAAGATAAACAAACAAACAAAAAACTACCACGAGGCTGAAATGTGTGAAACGTTGAGGCATAATGTTTTCGGTAAAACAGAAACTTCTTGTGCATGTAAAAACTGAATTCTGAGTAGATTTATAGCAAATGCCACTGCTATAAGGAACACTGGAATTTCACAGCTTTTAGGAGTGGTATAGACGAGATGGATGGGTTAGAGCTGTCTAGCATGAAAGAAAAGTCTCTTAAGACAAAAGAGTTCAGTGTTTTTCAGAATTAGTTGATTTTGGTGTGATGGGCCTAGTCAGTGGAATCATCATGTTATATTAGCTCTGTGTGCTAAAAAGATGAAGTAACAGCTGGAGAATTCAGATTCAAATCCACGTTCAGGCTTTGAAGCTTTGCAGGAACTGATTGGTTGTGACTGTGGGTTTAGTTCAGATCTCTTTCACCGAGTAGCAAGCAACTACATGAGTTGTTTCTTGATACGTACTCATATGTTTATTTTAAGTAGAAACCTATACCTTTAGGAAAAATTCCTCTAATTTATCAGAGATCCTGATCAGACAGTTCTTAATGATACCAGGATACCATTCTTTCCAGTGATACTAGTGGGACTCTTGCTTATTTTGGTAGTTCAAGGCTTGGCATTGGTTTTGTTGGCATTTAAGGGTTCACACACGCCAGCGCTGGTGAAAGCCATGCAGATTGGGGCAGATTGGGCTCCATCACTTGCAGATGTCAGGTATAGATTTCTGCAGAACTGGGGAGCTTCGGTGGTGGTAGAACGTTTTGGTTCTAGTAAAGTTCTCGTGACTCCTGGAAATTAAGTATTCCTATCTATGTTGGCATAATAAAATAATCTTCAGCTTGCATAAGAAAAAAAAAAAGAACAAAATAAACTGGTCATTTTAAGAACTTTAATACTTGATCAGTTTTCTCAGATACCATTCTGTTAACAATTGTAATTTTTCTTTCTCTACTGCATATTTGGGGCATGTTTATATGATCTGTACTTCTGTTCTTTCACTTTTATAACCATTTCCGTGACTTCACTTTTGATTCCTTATTTCTAGACGGGAGAACAGGAAGACCTGTGGTTTATTCTGGAGACAAAACCAACTCAGTTGCATGAATTGTATAATGTGTGTAAGGAGGTACTAGTCTGGATTTCAGAAATGTGTATAATTTCTTTGAAGACTAATCATGTCTCTGTGCATGTCTTTACTCTCCACTGATCTCCAAGTCTACTCACTGCATCTGTTTTTATACCCAAATGTGAATTAAATCACATAAAGCAGCAAAAAATTCCCCTCTTAAGTAATCTAGAAAAGGGTTAATTAAAATCGACAACTGCTAAAAGGAATACTTAGCTTTAGTGCCTGACCATTGTTCAGGCATACAGTACAGATGTGTTCTGCCTAAGTTAGCCAGAACAATGTTTCTGGCCAGTGATTAGGCTGTACTCCAACTTTTACCTCAGGCAAAATTTATTCAGTTATACTACTGTTTGTCAGTTAATTAAAAGAAAAAAAATAAATCTAAAGTAAATTTTTAAAAGTGTAAATAAAAAATACATATGTATTCTCCAATTGAACAAAGATAAAAAATTGTTGAAGAGTTAAGTACCAAGAAAACAGTTATGGCTGAGTGCATAAGTATTCATGAATGTTGAGCCAGATTCTGCCCTCAGACACATCTATGTAGCTCTGCCGAAGATGTGATGAATCTGTGTGTGTATACAAACATCTGTGTTTTCTGTATGGCCTGTGGTACACTAAAAGGATTCAAGGGATCATGGAAGTGCAGGGCACATGGAAGAGGAATCAGGGCACTGTCACATGCCAACCTCTCTTTGCAAATATTGTTGAGCAGTTAGCTCTTCATTCACAGGACATACATCTAAAACCTGATAAATACCAGAATATGAGAATTGTCTGCCAGTTATCTGTATGTAACTGGCATTACTGGGATCTGCAAGGAACTTGCAGTTTGCTTAGCTTGACTAATATAGTCAGAAACAAATTGTATAATAAACCAGTTTTTAAAAAGAGGTGAGGGGAAAAAATAAAGATTGCCTGTACTTAAATTTGTTTTATAATCACTGGCTAGGAATGGTTATGCTGACTTTATCAACTCCAGTTTAGCTACAGCTGTGTTTTACATCGAGATTAAAAGGAATTTTGAAAGCATTGTGAAGTCCCATGTAATCTGGGTCCTATTCTGAACGTTATTACCTTCTACTTATTCTACTTATATTCTGTTACCTTATTACCTAGGAGCACTGCAGCAACAGTGTTGATGTTTCATAAATTCCTCCTAATCCACTCCAAATCTTTAACAATAGAAGTTTATGGAATCATGGAGCTATCTACCCTCTGTTCCCATTACACCACTTCAAAATATTTATGTATAATATGGGAATATTACCTGCTTTTTTTGTTTTTATTAATCTGGCATGTCATTTTAGATGAGTCATATGAATTGGCTGTTGCGGTCTTATCCCATACTCATTTATTCTAGTACGTGCTGCAAAAATGTGTGCCATCTTTGCTGGGATGTGTACTTAATTAGCTGAATAATGTTTAAGTGGACTTTACTGCTGCAAAGTCAGGTAATCACCACCTGTCAGACAAAGTCTAATGTGGTGGTTTTACATAGTCACAATGCAGTGATATTATATGTAAGAGTTGAATGAGAGTATTCACAGGGACTGTGATGTAAAGTGGAACCTGAATGCCTAAGTACACAGATCTTTAATCTATGATGCATATTTGTAATTTTCCTTCTAGTATTTATACATAGGTACATTCAGACTGTGGGTGAATGTAAATACTCCATGTTCGAAGACTGTATAATTTTCTCTGATTCAGTAATATTTGTGAGCTATGCTGTGACTTCATCTAAAAAAGGCCCATGCATCCTACATCTGTTTTTTTTTTTTTTCAGCCCCATGTGGCTGAGGTGAAGCAATTTTAAGTAGTGGTCTTCCCGCAGCTAAGTCAGTCAGTTGTTTTGCTCATTTGTTTGTTTTAGATGCCCTTCCACTTTTTCTTGTTCAGAACTTCAAAAACTGTGTTTATTTAGTTTGGGTCCATTTGTTTTGCTGAGTGCATCTCCTGGTCTGCCTTCTTACGATAATCACCTTCATTTGAAACACATCCATCATTCTTTACCCAGTCCTGTCCCCTACTTGTAGGACGGGACAGGAGCCACAAAGTGTGAAACGATCTTCTGAGTCACCTCAACCAGTAAATTCTGAGACAAATAACCAGTTCTCCATCTCATGTGGAAAGTCTAGAGGGATTTGTGGAGGGCTTCAGCCTCAGTTCTGGATGAGGTAAGACATAATCTCAACAAAAAGTGATTCAAAACATGCAGAATATGCAGTGCCTGGTCCTGGAAATCTAGCATCAGAAATTATTTCTGAGAAATTAAATTTTTACACTTAGTCAAGGATTCCTGACATGTCTTACATTCTTCCACAGTCTGCCATTCAGCTATCAAAATGTACGGGTTTATCATTCACATCCAAACTCCTTTTTTCAGCTATCATCTCCTGTGATACACAGTGTAATTCCCTGAGTAAGAAGAAACATAACCATTAGCAGTGTTCATCAGAATGAATTTTCTTAAAAATGCACTACTGAGCTTCCAAACAGACTTTTGTTAATCATGCCAGAAAATTGTTTAATCACAGTCACTCTATTTTCTCCTTCCTGTCCTGTCATCTTTTTGGGACTGAGAGCTTGCAAATGCTCTTCAGACCTTCGGGGATAGTTTTAACAGTGTGATACTATGTGATACTGTACCTCATGGGTAAAATACCCAGTTTTTAACCCCGTCTTAATCCAAACTTCTTTCTTATCAGCTATCAAGGAAAAACAAGAGGGATCCATCTTTACTAGACCTAGGAATACACCTCATCTCCACAATTAAAGTTCCAGTTGATGCCACTTTTTTTGCTTGCAGAAGGAAACTGTTACATGGCTTTTCTTTTTGCCTACAAGGTTTTTACTACTATGCCTTTTCCTTGTGGTAGATTCTACCACTTATTATTAAAAAATCTTTCCACTGGAGTTCTCCATGAAAATCCTGAAAACACTCATAACTCATCTGAGAAAAAAAGAGAATTGTCATCAGCTTGTGACTACAGCATTGACTAATAAAATGGGTAGTCCAGAGTGTTGAGAGTTGTCCTGGAATTCCTTCCTGCCAAAGCTGTGCTGCTGACTCTTGCCACTGGTGAAGTTAGTAAGGGAACTCAGGTTACCTCTGCTCTCTTGGAAGAGAATATGGCTGGCATTTTTGATTATATGACACCCTGCACTTATATGCGACTTAGCACAAGACAGAACGTGTATTTAATGGTGATGTCATTTCAACACTGTATGCTCCTGACTGCCTTTTGTTGGTATGACAACTCCCTTCACATGTAGGAAGACAGTGATTAGGCCATAACTGGATGGGTTGATTTTCCCTTCATCCTTGGTTTCCAGATTGGATGGTAGAGCTCTCATTCTTTACTGATCATCCCAGAAACAACTTACACTTTGTTTATCAGCGTCTCAAGCAGTCAGAGCAGGAAGATAACTTGACCAGGCTCCTGCTTACATAGTAAGGCCATTATGTACAGGTGACAGAAAGCAAGAACAGCATGCTTTATATCAGCAAGGTGGTGTGAGATTCACACCCTCTGCTTGGAGGCACATGGTCTGTGCAGCTCCAGGTACATCCTTCTGCCTCTCTTCTGTCTGGAGCCTGAAACTAATTGCCAAATGGATTTACCTGTTTTAAGGTGTAGTAGATCACAAATGGGAAAAGAAGGCTGAAGCCCTGTGTGCTGCTTTCCAGGACAGAGGATAGCCTGAGGTCTGCTTCTTCACTTCAGATGTCAACAAGAAATGCCAGTGCTTCTGCTCCAGGATTCTGCTCCTGATCTTGTGGGGAAAGATATTTAAGCACAGCCTCTCTGACTCATCTCCTACTAACAATCCTCCACGAGGTGAGGCAAGAAACAACACGAATGATCCTCCTGGCTCCAGCGTGGCTGAGGCAGTTCTGACTTCAGCACCCTGCCCTTGCTCCCGCTGGGTCTCACACTGAGCTCAGGTCAGATTGAACACCCAAGCCGCACATCGTTCCACATCACAGTGTGAATGCTGAGTACTTTCCAGTTTTAAATCACACCAGCTCATCCTCATGCAGTGGTATTGTAGGCAACAGCAGAAAGAACTGCAGAAATAGCAGAAGTGGTATTATGAGCCATGTTTTCATGAGCTGCTGTGAAGATGATACCTCCCTCATGTCCTTCTTAGCCATGACTCTGGATTTTTTAATTCCAAAAATTTAACTAAAATCATCCTAGATGCTTCTTCTGCCACCTCCACTGTGCAGCCACATCTGGCATGCTTTTTTTTTTTTTCATTTATTTCTTTTCAAATCTTGCTCTCTTTTGACAGATTAAAAGTTTGCTTGGGATCTGTGTGCCTTTTATGGTGTGCCTGATTTCCCAGTGATGAATAATCTTGCTGGAAACCTTCTGATAAAAACTGCTTTTCTGGTGGCTTCAGTTGTGATTAGTGTGAGAGGACCCCCTATTTGTCCTCATGCTTTCTCATCCCCTTCTCATTTGAGATGTTTCAGTTTTAGTATGTGTTGAGTCATAGGTCAAGCAACTTTGTTTGCCTTGGTGTAGACTATCTCCATTCCTGTGGTCTAAAAAGCTGCCAACTGGAGCTCCAGCAACACTTTCACCACACAATTTGCCATTACAGATATCTTGGCGTAATGATTTTGTTTGATGTGCTGTCATTTTTCAGCTACAATACTTTTCAAGTGCAATCATTTTTCAGCTAGGGACTCTGGAACCTTTTTCAGGTGTTGTACGGTCAGTGTGCTGCACAGGCATAAAATCTGAAGAGGAAGATGAATTTAACAACTTTTAGAGGTATGTGTATACCACAAGTACAGATATACTGGACACTCCTATTTCCTTGTATTAAGTCTTGTAGCAAGTACAGGATGCCATGTGGCCAGAAATGACCCAGCATATTCCCTTCCAAGATGACAGATGTGATCTGACACAATCTGAGGTGATGCTTGCTCACTTTGTCCATTGTAAGAGATAAGTATAGCTGTTTGGAAGACAGAAAAAACAGTTCTGTCTTAGCAGTAGCTCAAACAGTTGCTTTCCTCCTCTGCACTGATAGTGCTGCTATAATGGAACAGTGTATGCTCTGTGTTACTGTAAGCTTGTCACTCTCAGAAATGTTGTAGTGCTTGCAGGGGAGAAGTGGTAGGAGGATGGCCTCAGACCATAGAGGCAGATGTCCTCTGGATGAGGAATACTCTAAGTTACGTTGCCATCTTCCTCTGTGAGGGAATCTCTTAGTGTAGCAGTTCCACAGTGTAATGAGAAAGCAAGAAAATGTACTCTGAATTTGTATGGGGGTTTGCTCATGAAGTGAGTTTATTTTTTCTGTCTCTGAACTTCTGCTTTTTCTTTTCCTTAACCAGCCACATTAGTATTTGTATATAATGTAAAATTTTGAGTTTTGGGGAGAGGAGGGTGTTGCATTTGCAAGCAGCCCAAAGATCTTAACATTCCTACTGAAGTCACTCTACTGAAAAAAACAGGGGGGATCTCACTGCTGAAGTCAGTGGAATCAAGATTTAATGCATAATTCATCTCCAAACAGTTGACTGTGGTCTTTGTCTTTCAAGATAATTTAAGTTTCTGTATTTGTATGTGCCTCATATATGTTACACAAATAACAGAGGGAACACACATACAGATGTCATGCGATGCATTTTGCTTTCCTTTGAGACATGACTGTACTCTGAATACCATTATCCCTCTGAATGCCTTAGGACTTAAAGTTAATATGCAGTGAGAAGGCACTAGTATGTCCCTGTGGACGTATGTGGTTTTACATTGGTAATTCACTGTACAAGTATAAATGATACAATGCTGAGTGGCTCCCAAGTTTCCTCTGGGTGTGGTGCTTGAAAGATTGTCAATTTCATGTTGGAAATCTTTTAGTAGGCTTTTTTTTTTTTCCACAATACTCTTTACAAATTGCCTTGTTTGTCATTTATCAGAAGTGTTGTCATCATTCCTGCCTAGGATTTCTTTCTTCTGTTTGCTTGTTGAGGAACAAAGGGAGGACCTGGGGAAGACAAGGGATGGGAATGTCCCCTATGAGTAAATGTCTCTCTCATTATCCCTGCACTGCTAAACGTAAGAGGGTGTAAGTTGTGTGTGTTGGCTTTCGTATTTAAAAATTAGAAAAATTCAATTTCTTGCAGTATCTGAGGATGGGAAGGGTCAGAATTTCTTGATTACTTTTTAAGCAATTCTTATTTTCAATGGGATAGTATGGCAAATAATTACCTGTCTCCCTTCTTTCTGTAGAGGTAGTGCGTGAAAGGTAGTGCAGGTAGTGCACTCACTTAAAGGTAGTGCATGAAACAAGAAATGAAGAGAAGAAAGAAGCTGGACCAGAAAACACTGTGTGCAGTCCAGTGATCCATGTCACCACACACTCTTGTTCCTACTATATATTGCATAATCAGAAGAGATGAGACAAACCAAATCCTTTCAGTCTGTGGAGGTTACAGTGTCCCAGGTGGAGTGCCAAGTGTCATTTTATGAATGCAGGTTGCTTTGCTGAGGAGATGCAGCCATGCGTTATGCAGAAGTCACCTCAGAAGTATGCGAGAAGTCCAGGAAGGAACGATGATGCACTTCTAATTTTGGCTTGGTTTTCTTTAAAGATATAATTTATTTATTTTTAGGTTTAAAGATTGTCTGAAAGGGAGCAAATTGATTATTAACTTCAACTTTCTTATTTATAGAAGTTTAAAATAGCAAATGCTTGGCTTATCTATAGCATCAGTACTGTCAGATAATTAAGCCTTGCAGCATGCCTGTGCTTACTTATACTTTATTACCTGTATTTTTCATGTGGGTAGAAAAGAAACACAAAATAAGTAATCTGCTCAGCATCCCATAGCACATCAACTGAGATCTAGGAGTAAGTGTAGGGTCTCCACACTGAATTGCTTTCCCTAACTCCTATGGCTACATCCTTTCTATTAATTTTTACCTGGCAAAGTACACTTAAGCAAGAATGCAGATGAAGATTTTTCTTTCAAAAAGTAATGCTTAAAGGCTTTGTTTGTTTCTGAGGTTATTAACAACCTGTGACTCTATATTACTTCTTACCCAAAGAATACAACATAATAGAATAATACAGCCTCTGTCTATGCACATCATAACACAAATGGTATCAATTTCTGGAGTAAAGTGCATAAAACAACAGCATAAATAACAGATTGCATATAGTAAGACATTTTAAAGCAGGTTGGTAAGGTGAAAAGTATCTTGCTACCTATCTGAAACTGCAGTTGCAGTGTGAATTCAGAATACATTTATATTTACTGTCTTGTTGGAATTCTGGATCCAATACGTAATTTCATGAAAAAAAAAACGTTATCTCAAGTGGTATATCATTCATTCGAAGTACTTTTAGTTCATACTGAAAATTTTCTAATGAGGGATCTCAGAGAAACTTACAAAGAAGAATGCAATCGCAGAGGCGGGTGAGAGCCTTAGAATATGCATATGTTACTCTCTTCTTTTGATGCTGTTGTAATAATTTAAAAGTTACTTAATGCTCTCTTTCTGCAGACATCTATTTCAAGCACTTTTTATTTTTATTTCTGTTATTAGAACAGTTTCCTTCAGATACAGGGAGAGGAGAGGCTGGATGTGCACTGTACATGATGGCTTCTCTGTGTAAGGATTTTTGTCCTCAGCCACAAAGTTGGAAGAGATGATGCTGCACATGGGTTATATCACCTCTTACCCTAAGAGGACGAATCTTGCAGCACAGAGCAGCCATGGTGGGGGCTCTGTGTGCACATGCATGCATGGGCTTGCACTCACACGTGTTCGTGTGTGTGTGCTTTAATGTCATTTAGTTGCTATGTTGGACTCTGTTCTCGGTTACTAGCAAATGAGCAGAAAGGAAGCGGGCAAAACCAACAAGGGTTGCTCAGCTTGACGTCATTTTTCCAGTTTTAATCAAAGCCTTCATTTGTCACAGGGTACTATTGTTCACTCTGTTTAAATTAAAAATGACACAACCTGAACTTCCTTGTAGTTTTGGCTTAGTGCAGGCTGGAAAGGAATATTTATGTTTCTCAACTGTTCAAATCCTTTGGCACAGCAATGAGACTTTTATAGTGCATCTCAGAGAGAGCTGGAGAGCAGTGTTGTCTCCTCCTTGCTCCCAGGGTCTGCTCTGCATCATCTAGAATTTCTCAGCATTTGCTAGTTTAGCCTACCAGGAATCCCCAGATTGTGCCTACACTGTGTTTCCAGGATAGATAAGTGATTGTCAAATAGCTTCTGTGCCAGGATAGCTGGTACTACCTGAATTTGAGGAGGTGTAGTCATAGGAAATTTACAGTCCGGCTCTATTAGTGTGTGTATTGTAAGCGTGGCTGGTGTTATCGGCTGGAACGTGTCTGCCGGCTGTCCCGGGGCTGAACTCCGGGACTGGATGGCGGGATGTGGTGGAGGGACCGCTCTGCAACCTGCCTGGTCTGGAGATGCGCGCGAGCTGAAGTCTGGCAACATGCTGGACACAGTGCAAAAACGCGTGTGCTAACCTTAGGCACAGAAGATACCTTGAAAATACTTGGAAAGCATGTTCTGATTTAGTGGCTAGGCTTGGCCACAAGATTGGACTGTCAGCATTAATGTTCTGTGCTAGCTCAAGAGGCACAACTGTCGTGTTAAAATTAAGTGAGCTGCTCAAGTTCACAGTTAATTTTTTAGAATGGGCCAGTAGTTCCAGTATTTAGATTGGGATGCTGCGGTGAAATCATTTCAATTGTCCATTCTTGCCTGTATCATTTCACCTATAGTTTTAGCAGGATGCTATCTAAAAAGTATGGAAGTATGAATTCAGATTTTCCTTTATTTATTTCTTAGACTCTTTCCCTAGAAGAACCCTCAGAACAACTTTGCCAACTAATATATAAAAATACAAGTCTTTATCACATTCTTACAATGGACTGGTGCAGCAATTATTTATGTGCAGTATAATACTACATAGTGGAGAAGGATAGGAGAAAAAGAAGAATGTATGGTTCATTAAAATGGCAAGGAATTCCTGTAAATCAGATTAGATGTAATTTCCCAAATTAGAATTTTCAAGGATTTGAGGTATAATGACTTCCATGATTTAAAGAAAAAGAGATCAACAAAGAATCCTAAAGAAAACACATACTGTAACTTGGGATTTCTTGTGATCCATCCCCTCCTCTCCTTATCCCCAGCTGTTCACAGTATCCCTGCTATCCTCAGTGTTTCCTCATTGCAAAGTTCATCTTGGAACTAAAGAAGTGTGTCTAAGCTGCTTTTATATGTCTAGTGACCCATCTGATTCTTCTGTGCTTTAGAATACTCTAGGATTATTTCCTGATAGGCTGTGTCATTGTGGGAGAAATGAGTTGGGAAAATGCACTGTTCTTCGTATGGATGATTTCTGTGAAAAGTGGGTGAATTCTGACTGAAATTAAACCAAACTCTAGGCCACAAACCAAACCTTCATTTGCATGAAATGGTAAAGCTTTTAGAGAAGTTCCAATACTGAATTAGAACTGTTATTCTGTGTTTGTTTTTTTTCAGGTCTGGAGATGGTTAAAATTATTTAAGCCTGGGTATTTGGCATTAAGAACAGTGTTCTCAAAGCAGCACACAAATTTCTAAAATTTTGTTGAGTGCTGGTCTAGATATAGAATTGAACTTGTGTAGTCCCACGTTTTAAATTACCTGTAAATGGCTGATTATCTTTCCTTGGGAAATGGGTAGACAACATGAACTTCAGGTGACCCATATAATAACAAATGTCTGGTATTTCTCATGGAAATCGTATTTTGGAGTATTAAAATTTTTGATGTCCACTAGTTTATTGCTTATTTCATTAACGATATGCTTCCCTCTATATTTTCCTATCAGTTGCCACTTGCTGGTGTATTTTTACCATTCTGTTTCTGGTCTAGCCTTGTGAGAACTGGCAGTGGGATATGCAGCGCTGCCCGGATTCCTTCAGCTTGGTATGAAATGTGTATTTCACGGACCTATTATAACCTGCAGACTGATGTGCAGTTCAGCTTTCTTGAGCATATCGTGCCAAGTGAGGTGTAACAACACTTTGTTAAAAATTCGGTAAATATAGGATTTATTCTGGAGATGAGTGGAGGTAAAGCGGTGTGATTTTGGTAACAAACATTAAATTTGTTTGGTTTATAATATCATCAATACATAAGGACATCCTTCTACTTTGTAGGTATTTATTAAGTTTCCTTTACACGCTTGCTTAATGAAAAATATTATTTTTCAGCTGGCATTTAAATAATTCTATATTTTACTGTAATATGCCTCTCTAAGCATTAGCACCATTATTATTATGGCTTTTTTTCATATGAACTCACATTGACTACCTAAAAAATGCTCTTGGCTTTTTTGTGCATACGGTTCTCTATTAGGACAAAGTCAGACACAGCTTTGTCATCACTGGAGAGAGATATTTAGTATATGCGGTTCTCTAAATAGAGAGCTGTGTTTTTTTAACTACAGATAGAAGGGTGCCCAGCCTGGTCTGGAAGTGAAATGGTTGCCTGTTGATGGGTGCTAGTTCCCTTTACTCTTTATAGGCTGCAGTGGAAGGTCAGTATTATGACACATTGAGAACATTATATGAATTTACAAGCTTCCTTTGGGCTGTGAAAGAAAATCTACGGAGGAACATCTAAAGCCCGTTCGGTGTCATTATATCTTTTCTACTGATTTTCATATTGCTAGTTCTCACCATTCTGAATTTGTCTTGTACATCTTCTATTTTTAAATTACAAAAACTAGTTCATGACCCTATAAAATGATGGCTTGTCTGATTTTGTGTTTCTCCTCACCCAGTTTCTCCTTCATCTGCTTTAAAGATTCCTATGGCTGCATTTTAAAATGGACTTAGAACTGTTAATTCTTCATTGTTGCTGTGTTTCCAAACTCTTCTGCTCTGGCATGTGTTGCCATTAGTAAGGAAACGCGTGTAAAATCTTCATGCTATGTTTTGTATTATGTGTAAAAACAGCTGATAAAACTCAAAGCTCTGTGAGAGCCTTACAAAATGCAATTATTGTAAACATTAAGTCTACAGAACTCTAAATTCATGTTCAC
>JAUBNY010000185.1:1617456-1632156 GCA_032275445.1 Crypturellus soui
TATTACAGTTTGTCTACACTGCGATCTCAAAGCTTACTTTGAGGCAGGAATTGAGTTTCTCCCCTCACTTGTTTTTCTGGTCACCACTGCTAAAAATATCTGACAAAACTCTGTTTAATATCAACCATAATGGTGATTTTTGTGATGTGACTCCTCAAAGTGAATTGGCCTAAACCCAACAATGTATTTCCTGCATCCACTAAGGAATTCCAGGAGTTGTCACAATGTAGCTCAGCCTGCTGCTCCCCAAGATCCCTACCAAGCTTTTGTAAACACAGCACACAAGGGTAAAGGTAGACCTGGTATCTGTCTAAAGTTTTTAAAGATTATTTAGAGAAAGGGCTCTCAAAACTTTTGTACCAATAGATCAAATGGTTCTGCTGTTGTTGAAATTTGTCAGCATTTTAACAGTTAACATTTAAAACACCATAAAATTAATGTTGAGAGTGGTTTGCATGTTCTTATCAAAACTTTCTGTGTGAACCATGCTTTGGAAACCGCTAAACTAAAGACATTATGCTATAAACTGCTGCAGAATTTCCACGTGGGTGCTTCACCTGTTGGAAACCTGTGCAAGGCGGGTTCATCTGCGCCCGTAAGCCTAAACGCGTGAGTTAAGCCACTGTTACCTTTAAGCCATCACAGGAGGGTTTGTGCTCACCTTTCGCCAGTTCAGCTGCATCAGTTTAACTTAAAGACAAGGTAAGCCCCAGGGCATCTCTGCCTAGTGCTCATTCAGTTTGTGCTTTGTAGGCTAGAATGCCTCCAGGTAGTTGCTTAATGTTGGTTAGGGTGTTAGTTTTGGCAGTTAACGGTCTTTGGGCCAGCAGGGGAATGAAGTATAGTCAAAAGGCCCAGCACACGGTCCGTGCACTTTAAGACACCCTAAAGCTAGGACAGAGCACAGCTGAGTCTGTTTTGCCACCATGTCGTATGTGACAGGGGACCGTGTATGTCAGCAAGCATGTGAATATAGGCATGTAGCTACTTTTGAAAAAAAAAGAAGGGGATAAAAAAAGAAACATGTTGAGCTTTTAGAACAAATTTGAAACCTGGAGATTCAGACAGCTTTTACCAAAGCTTTTTGCTTTTTATGGAAAAGTGGTAATTTTTAATATGTGAAGAGGATGCACGTGGTTTGAGGTGCGTTTGTTTGGTGCCTGATCTGAACTTCGAAGATCAAGTACAAGCATTGTAAAATGCAAGGAAAAAATCTTGTGGTTGCCTCTTACGCTTCTAGTAGCTAATATATATACCATCTCACGTTTGCATGCTAGTCGGTATTAGGCAGGTTGGCTTGAGTAGGCACCTGCGTTATAACCACCTGCTAACAAAGCAGGCTCCCTCCTTGAGCACGGTGGATCAAGTAATCGTGCCTTCTGCAGAGTACTGTTTGGGCCGTGCAGCTACCATACAACGTCACAGTCAAGCTATAGAAAAGGAAAACAATTAATCTGGATGGACTAAAGAATGCCGCTTACAGGTGAGAGATTCTTTTCATGTAGTATGTTTCTGAAAACTGTAGCCTTCTTTCTCAATGAGTGGCTAATGTTTGCTAAGTATCATGTTGCTATAACCTTGGGAAACATGCATTTTTTCTGCACCACCTGTTTCTAAGGGTATCCTCAATTGGTGCAATGCAGGAATACGCAGCAATTAGTTAAGAGTCAAGGGCTATATAGTGGTTCTGAATGAACTAGATCAGGTTTTGGAAGGAATATAGCTATAGTTCCTAGTCCATCTACTTCACCCCACTGTAACAGCACTTACTTGTGTTGGAGAACTGCTATGCAAAGGCAAATGTACCCATTTCGGAAGGAGTACATTCTGGATTTGCTTGGGTGCTTTTCCAGAAACTACCACTGCTATATAGGCAGTGAATACAAAATAAAAATTCAGAGCCATGACTTGCTAGCTTATTTGAAATGTGTTCTTGAAGCCCCCCAACATTTTCAGAGTCCATCTAGAGCTATCTGCTTCTGCTCCTTGTCACTACTGCTTCACAAGTGGTTTCACAAACCACCACAGAAAGGCTTGAAATGCTGAGACTGCTGTGGTTCTTGATCTTTAATCGAGAAGAGTAATAAAAAATTTAAAATATGAATGCTGTCACTTGTTCGTTAGATTCTTCACAGAATCAAAGGATTCAGAGTTGTTGGTCTTCATGGTGATACGTTTGATGATCATGAGAGGAACAAATGAAAATCTCTGGATTCTGTCTGCTGCTATTGAAGTGACCTGTTGTCATTCTTTGTTCCCATCTGTATTGTGTGGAAGCCCAAATGCTTCCCTGATGCTTCTCCTCTATATGTTAACCCTGTAAGAGAGGGGATTGATTCACAAGAACAGGAGAGAAGGATTAGTTTCCTTCAGCTTCTGGCTATTTGGTTGTCTATTGTTCCTTGTAATAAATGGCTTGTATACGGCTTCTGTGATGTGTGGTAAAATTCTACTCAGGAAATTCTAGCATATGCTCTTAGTAAGACAAAGAAGAAAAGAATAAATAGTACTTGCAGGAAAAAAAAAAGAAAAAAAGTAAATTTGATTCTGAATTGTTGGAAGAAAATGGTTCCTGAGTGCTTTAACCATATGCTGATGTAGCTGATAAGGGTGCAAGATGCTGTGAGGTGAATCCTTGTCCGTTAGGTGTATACACAACTAGGATTGGGGAATTAGTTCACATACATAGACCCGTAAAGAGCAAGCTCTTTCAGTCCGTTTGCTTTGGCTAACTGTTGCAGCTACGATGACTTCAGAGGCTTCTGTTTCTCCATGGAGCTGTGTAAAGTTCCTAGTGGTTCTTTTTAATAGGAAATGCCATCAGTGGAGTGATTAGCACCTAACCAATCCCTCAGAAAAATCAGGGGAAGATCCATGTTGGATTCTGTCTGCCTGTCTGACAGTTCTGCTGATAATATCACAACCTTAATGTCTGCAGTTATCACAGGGAAGAGGAATTTAGTTCAAATAGACCTCAAAATTATAGAAGCAGCAGATTGTTAAAGTGTGTGAAGAGATGCTAGGTCAGGGAAGTTATTTAAGGCTTTTTCCACAGCATATATGCAAGATCTGAAGTGGCAGTTAAACATATGAAGGCAGTAGAAAGGTTAATTGAAAAATATACGGGATAACGTAATGATCTGATTAGCAAAGAAGCTACATAGTTCTGAAATGTGCTGGCAAGTAAAGTCCTGGCTTTGGAGACATCTTCACCTGATTGGTTCTTCTAGCTGCATTATTTCATATTATTTTTTATGATTATATAACTTATACATTATTTTTCCATACATTTTTCACTAGGAGAATATTTAAGGCACATGAAGAAAATAAAAGATATTTTTAATAACTTGAAATCTTTATTTTCTTTATATTCTAGGTAACAGATCTTTGGCTGTGCTTGAGAGGGTCACAGGACATTTAAACTATTAATCTGTGAGGAGTAAAATTACACTTGCACTGGAAAATTGCACTGGCAAATATTTTGAACAGTGTTTTTCAACCAACTAGCCTGTGTGGAAATACTATTCCTATTTTCAACATTATTTTATCCATCTATCTGATCTACAGAGAAATGACTACACTACTTATTAAATGTCATCATAACTCACATTACAGTTATCATTACAGTTATAGTTGTTTATTTGCATTACTGATGAATTTTCAGAGTTAGTATGTTGAAGATAACACTGTTTCATTTTTTAGCTTTGTGGACATGACTTTATATAGATGCAATTTGTTTTTTTATGAGTCTTAACAGAGTAGGTGATGATGGAGGTACAGTCTGATAACTGTAATAAGAAAGGCTTTTTAAGCCCTGCTGTTTAAGTTTTGATCTTATAATACACACATTTTGAAAATGAGATACATTAAAGATGTGAGTAAATGAATACTGAACTTCAAAATGAGGGGCTAACATATGTATAATTTGTCACTTTTGTAAAACATTTACATGACAAACATGACTTCAAGAATATTCATATGATATGCATATGAAGATTCAGAAGATAATACCACAGTTAAAAGTTTTTTTAAAGCAGATTTTATTTAGCACTGGTTGTTGTGCAAATAGAGCCATCTTCTGAAGTTGGATGCCATAACTGATGACCCTACCTCAATATTGTTGCTTATTATAAATCCACCTTTTTTTTTTTCAACATACACAAATTTTCACTGCCTCTTTTTCCTAATAGTAGCTTATCCTGTCCCTGAACTATGGAGATGCAGTGACTTCTTTAATTTTACTGAATGATCACCTTCAGGAAGGGTAGCTTCATTTTGCATGCCAAACTATAGAGGAATGGTAGTCATTGAGAGTAATAGCACATGGTGGCTGTTTTACACAGTGAAAAAAAAGAGAGCTGACCTCTTTTTTCCATGTCTTTCAGACTAGCAAAGAAACACAAGTACATGCAGTTGTGATAAAAAATGGTAATAGACAGTTCTTTGTTAAATTTCATTCCCAGCTAAACTCCTATGTTCTAATTAGAAATGTGGGAGCTAAAGTGCTCCAACTGGCAAGGCTTCAGCAATATTAGGGATACAGTTTCTTGATACCTTCTCAGACTATTTCTGGTGCACCAGAGGGAATTGCATAGTGGAAGTCAGCAGACATTTATGTCACTATTTGGCAACTGGAAAACATCACAGTTTATTTTTGTGGTGGAAGAATAGGCTAAATTTCTCCTCTTTAGTCTGTTTGCCTTAGTCTATTTTCTTGTTCATTTCTCCACCTCACTTTTCCTTTTTTCTCCCATCTTGCCTTTCTTTGGGATGGTGTTCCTTCAGCTGCTGCACACTCATCCTGTGTCTGTGCGCATGGAAATTTATGAGCATGTGTGTGTGTTATGGAGAGCTAATACATGTGTCAAAGGTGGTGTGTACATGTATATATGAATCTAAGCATATATACACGGATGTATTTCAGAAATAACCAAGCTTTACAAGTGTTTAATACCAAGCTGGTTTAAAAAGCCTGCAACAAAAAACCTGCCATACCACTTTGTTTTTAAATATTGCCTGCCAAGAGTCAGTTGGTAATAGCTTCATAGTCTATATTATTTATCACTGCATGAAGACTATCATATAATCTAATGAATCATGAGGATAAAGAAATGAAGGTTAACCCAAACTACATTGACCCTTACTGCAAAAAAAAGGAAGTGATTGTTTTGTCCAAGTTCATTCCTAATGTAATTAATCTGAAGCTAGTGTAGTTATACTGCAAATGAATTTTTGTCACCTCTACTGTTATGATCCTGATTTTAGTAGTTATTAATGGGAAGTTACATAGAAACTGATTTTGGTTTATGTTGTTATGAAAAATCCGTGTATTGGACGTGGGAAAATCGTTCTTATACAGCAATGGGCAGTAATGCAATTATGCTCATGTTGCTGAATTTAATTAGTTTTTTTTTTTTAAACATCTTTTTTTCCATTTGATGCCTTGATGTGAGAGAGTCAACCCAGGAAACAGCATGACAACATAACTTGAAGCTTTCCTTAGATTTAATTCTTGAAGCTTTAGCAAACTAAAGATGTAACTGTACGTTTCATTTTAGTACACAAAAAGTGTCTTCGTAATCATAATACAGATACGAGTGTTTTGTTGAGAGACAAAATTGCAAGCCTTTTATACTCTTCATATATATGTATTTTGTGAGTTTTTTTGAGAATGAATAATATTGGAAATCCAGTTTTAAACCAGCCCTTCTTTTCTCCCCTTTGACCACTTATTCTTTGCTTCTTTTTTCATCCTTTTTCGTAGTGAATCTTGTCTGTGTCAGTCTTTGCTTGTCTGTAACCTTTATGTCGCTTTGTTTTTTTGTTCAGTGGAATCTGATACATATCAAACAAAGGAATTATCTTTAAAATAGTTAAATATTTTTGCTCCTGTCAGAAGAGGTAAATGTTCTCAGTGTTTTGAATGTGGAGACTGCGCCTTCTTTTTATCTGAAATCCCAGTGAAGCAAAGGAATGTTTTCATTGGGTCTTCTCCACTCAGTCACCTAATTTAGGGCTTATTATAATATTTTCATACTGGAATCACTAGGAAATAGCATTAGTAATTTAAATATGCTGTCTCTTGTCTTTGCTTCCCCCGCTTCCTCTTCTTTCCTCTTACACTGTTTGCTGTGTGTCCTCCACAGTTTTTTATTCAAAACACCTTACTCCTTTTGCCCTCCTTTAGCTTCTTCCATTCCCGTCTTTCCTTGCGCAGTCCCTGACCGCTGTGCTGACCACTGGCCCACACCTGCACTTGTTTCCTCACCGGTTTCTCTGGCGGTGGCTTCAGACCCCTCCGGAGGAAGCTCTGCTGGGTAGTGGCTGGCTGCTTCTCTCACCCTTTGTATCCGCATCTCCATTTCCTTTTAAGAAACCAGGACTGCAATCTGGGATAGGATTTTGTTTGTTTGTTTGTTTTTTCCAGAACTTCTCTAGAGAGGTCATTCCAGCCTTATGGTAGGATTCATAGGAAATTTCTGGGTTACCTTCATACCTCTAAGTCATGGCTAAAGTCTATCCTAAATAACTTCCTGTGTGTTTCAACAGATCTCTTTCTATCCCAAACTTCTCTCCTAACTCTATTTGCATATTTTCCCACTATGAATCTTTATGCATTCACTTTGGAAATGGAAATGAAACTACTTGAGAGGACACACTGGCTTTCAGCAATAAAACATTTTAACTTTAATAATTTTAAATCTTCCTGTCTGAATAAGATTTAAAGTTAACTTTGCATTACCAGAGTATCATTCAACATCTGTGAAATATGAGTGAATTGGTGCCAATGGGTGGGCAGTGAAGTTCTTAGTTGTCAACTTATTTCCTAAGAACTACTATCAATGATAATCCCGTTTCTCTTTTTGAGTAGCTATTGGTTTGTTCAGTTTACCACTGAAACAGAGTTACTCTTTCCTACGGACTGGTTACCCTATGTCTTTTTCCATGTCTTCACTAAAAGCTGTGTATGTGTGCTCCTTGAAGCCCCTTCATGTTATTTAGTTATTCTTTAAGAAATATGAGTCGATCAAATATTAGTGGTTTTTGATGAATACACTAACCTACAAAATCAGTCTTGTTTCCCTTACCATATTATCCCCAGTATCCGGCTGCTCCTTGCTCCTAGATATGGCACAGAATTAACAAATGTCTGTTACTGTAAATAATCATAATTTTTAGCTTTTTCAGTTTCTTGTTCTGTGTCTGATTAAAGTGAAACCCCAAATAATAGACAGAAGAATGAGTTTTCAGGTTGTATTGCACCAGATGATTCCAGCGGTTACGTTTGTACTTACTAACCTGCAATGAGCTGGAAAAGCAGCAAGTTGCTGCTTAATTAATCTGAGAGGGCAGTATTAGCCTCATCTTATTCTATATTTTCTTTGATATTTTTCTGGGGAGAATTATGCTTGTGAAGGAGGTGTTTAATCCTGCCATCAACCTTGCATCATCCTGCTTCTAAGCATCTGTTTTATACTTTAATGCGTTCATTTTATCCTTTACTGTCTTCTTTCCTTTTATGTATTTGTAGAAAGCCTTATTATTCTTCACTATATTGCTTGCTGTCCCCTCTGATACTCTGCTTTTCTCCCGTGTAATTTTCTTTTTTTTTACTCACTCTAGCTCCCAACATGTATTTTTCCTTTAAATCATTTTTTCCTGATGGTTTTAGTTGCATCTACACCCCATTTTTCATCAATATTTCTTCCGTTGCCTCTTTACTTTTGCCATTTAGTCATCTTGGGATTTTTGTCTCCTTAAAAAGGATGCTGTTCCATTAGACATTTGTTAGTACATCTTTGAAACAAGTCAATTCTTTTTCCACGCACTGTTCCTTTAAAGTTAATTTTTGACTTAGGTCACCCACTATGTCTTTTGCCCTTAGACACTTGTCATTTTAAAATTTCTCACTGCTGTGTTATCCTTTACGTCCTTCTTCTCTGAAATTACAAAGTGCGAATTGCATGTAACTGCGGGGCTATGTGTCCCTTCGTTTGTGAGGCGATGGGGCAGCGCAAAGGTTGCTCCACAGGCCCGAGTACGTTCAGTACAAATATGGGAGGTTGACATGGTGACTGGTTTGTCTTCTTCCTCCTAGTTTGGTCTTCAGTGTGATCTGAGGGGTTGGTACAAGGGTTGTCTTTGAGCCGTTCGTGACGATACTCGTGTTTCCTCCACCGCCCCTTCCATGCTTGAGGCTTTGAAGAGTGTGCACAGTACTAGCAAGCTAATTGTGCTAAATTTGCGGAAATTCCTCCTATGCAGAGGGAATTTCCGGTGATCCAGTTAAACTGTTTATGTCTTTTAAACTGGAGTGGTGCTTACCTAATTTGGAATTGATTTTCATTTACTTCTTTATTTTTTTTCTACATTTGTACAGTACTGGGACTCAGACTGAGTCCTTTAAACGCTGCCATTAAAAATGCATGCCATAAATAATGGGTCCATGACGGGACTTAAGACAAACAGTTTTGATTTGGGCAGTGTTTGTTACTGGACTCTGCTGAGGAGTAGCTCAGGAGAAAACTATTACCTAAATGGTATTATAATAAGTTCTTCTCTTTTGTTATGCCTAGTGAATTTGACTTATCCTGGATGTTTTTTCTACTGAAATCCATACAGCTAGGGAATTACTGGCCTTTTCAGGGAAAAAAAAAAAAAAAACACCTACTGAGGAAACTTTTTTTTTTTATTAAAGCACAGTATTTCCTGTTAGCATTTTTTTAATATTTACAATATTAATGATACAAGATATTGTCAGTCTATTTGCAAGTTACACTATTTTAAAATATGATCATGTATATTTGAAGCTAAACTTGTATTTAGGCAAGTGCTATATAGAACATTGACAATATTTTACATTTAATTTTAAATGTTGTTATATTTGTAATCCAATACCTATGGATCACTAAAAAATCGCTATGCCATACACTGTATTTGCGCTTACATTGTACAGAACACTACCAAATTTCTTATAGTAAATTCTTCAGGTAGAATTAAGTAACACAAAATTTCGTGTAACTACTACTTATTGTAGCTACATGGACCTGAACTAATTCTGTCATTACAGTTCACATCTCGGTAAGCTGCGGAATGTGATCCTTCTGAAGTTTCTTAGCGCAGGTCTAATTATCCTTTTAAAACACAAATCTTTCTAACTATAAATCTTAGTGCAGATCCAAGAACATTGTGAAGCTCGTACAGCTGATATATTCATTTTTTGAAAGACAGGTCAGTGAGAACTTTATTGAAAATCAAATGTGTGTTTATTTTGACAGAGATCAGAGGCACCACAAAACTGCTACATTCTGATTTAAGAGCGTGAACTGACTGTTCAAAGAAAAGAGTATGTCCTATGTCAGAGATGAAAGATCAGTTTCTGTGTTTCACTAGGCATTTTATGGAGCTTTTTAGTAGCCATTTGTATTCTTCCTTTCTTAAAATTTTTGAATTGGGTGTTGCTTTTGGGGGACAAATAAAGTCAAATTATACGAATAATTTATGTCTGCATGAGTGAGATGCTGTGGTGCCACATTCTCTGTTCAGACCTTTTACATATTTTGGTGAATGTTCTAACAATACTTAAAGCAATGGATACTACTTGAAAAAGATTTCTTAATTTTGGTAATACTATTACTTTTAGCCCTGTAAGACAGGGCAATAATCAGAACATGTGAGGCTTAAACTACATCTGTAAACTCAGGTTTTAACTATCTGTCTGAGAGAGGGACTTACCTGTCATGCAGTAGATGAATGAAAGATGAATTTTAGAAAGTACCTTCAATACCGACCTTCCTTGTTGTCCAGTTCTGCTCTTTAGAAGGGTTTTCTCTTAGAAAAGGGGAACATCCAGCCATCCTGATCAGGATTTGCTCTTTTCCACAAGACAAACAGAAACAGATTTTATGCCGCAAAGAGACAGCCTCAGCAATAAGGAGCTGAATATATTGCATGTCTTCTTGTTCCAGTTATAATTTGTTGTAATCCCTCATGTACCTCATTGGACAATGAAACCATTGTTTTCAGACTTAAGAAGAGGGCTGTTTCTGAAATTGCCATTGCTTTTGCTAAAAAAGAGCAGATTCTCCCATTCTAGAGTCATTTTATTCAAATAAATCTTTATCATTGGCATTTGACACACTGGGGATTAAAAAAAAAAAAAGGCCAAATCAGCGTGTGGTTCTGTGGAAGAAAAAAAATCAAACTTAAATGAGATTTAAGCCAACTCCTACTGTGTCACATGAACCAAATAGTGTAAGGAGGACAAAAATAACCAGTTGGAACCAAGAAGCTTCAATTCCAGGTACCTTTGCTTTCTTGAAGCAAACAGACTTCATCTTGTGTAACTGCGTAACCCCCTGTCATGGTATTCCATGTTAAGATAGTCTCACAGCTAATGGACATCAAACTAAAAATGTCTCAATGATATGGGAGTTGCTCTGGTTCAACAAGTCTCGCATATTGCCTTTCAGATCCATAACTACTTTCTGTCTGTCTGTCAAAATCTTTTTTCAACTTGCCATCACTTCACCAAGAGTGCTTCTGAGTAGGGCAGCTATCAATGCTAGCATCTTTCTGTTGGCACTGTGATGATAAAGTGTTTCCTAAAAGGCTGGGTATTTTTAATTTTAATTTTTGCTTTTTTTTTTTTCAATTTTGATTTATAGGAAGAAATTGTTCCAGACTGGACTTGTATAAATCCTTTGTGCTGTAGCATAATTCCGCTTTCGCGAAAATTCTCAAGATGCTTTGCTTAACTGCTTGTTTATACCTAAAAGTTTGTTTGCTTTAAAGTGGCATGTGAATTTGGAGTACTTATCTATTTAAAATATGCTAGGATCATTTCTTACAGAAATAAGTATTTCTAAAAGACTCCCTGTTTCCAGAGCAAGAATTTCCATAAGAAGACCTGAATCATTCAAGAAAGGTTTTTCTGCAGTTACTCTCCTTGAATTTTTATTCTTTAATAATTAAATGTGTGGCCTATCAGTTAAAAAGTCAGTCTTTGTGTTATCCATTCTCCTAAATGTTTATATGTCTGGAGGTTGTGATATCTGATATGGTGAAATACATGACATCTGCTAAATCTGATAGAGAGAAAATAAAAGTATTTGCAGTGGCAACATCCTAAGCAAAAAGGTCCACTGCTCTGTAGAGGACTCACTTGCCTTTAAAAGAGTGTTTTATAAAGCACTGTAGTGTAGACTTCTTGTCCTCTGCTGTTGGATGCTTGGTGGGAATTCACTGCCTATGCTGAAAAAAAACATTCCTTTTGTTTCCTGAGGGAGGAGGAGGGAAAGATGCCTTTTTCCTCCTTGTACCATCTTTAAAACCAGAACAGAGCAAAATGCAATTCTTTGTTTCTCTTAATGGCCATAAGTTAATTCATATCCATCACAAGAGGCATTGATGTCACTGAGCAACAAATCTTTCATTCTGATTTTCGGTCATTTCAGGTAATCTCACCTAGCTTGGAACCTGGGTGTGAACTGACGTTTGTACCTTTAATTTGGCTTTTAGTTTCTGGGGAATAAAACAGTAGCAAATGATGGAATATAACAGTCTGGAAAAGATTATTTGAAAAGGCTATCCGAAAAACTCTTCTTAAATGTGGAAGTAAAAATCCTCCATCTTCTAACTCATCTCTCTCTTCTATCATCTGCAGCATACATATTATAAGAAGTTTTTGAGTATGCCCTAATCTAGCCTTTTTTCTAAGGTTTTTGGTAAAAGAATAATTTGAGTTTAAGGTGGTGAAATATACCATATATGTATGCACACACCTTATATATAGCGCTATATGTATATATATAAGTTTATATATATATATACACACTTTATATATAAAATAAATAACTTATACATACGTGTATATCTATAAGTTTAGGGAATAACTGAATTTGGTTGGTTATGATATTGCTCAGATCCTCAAAGGAACATGTATGTAGCTAGTGTGATTCAGGAGAGCTCCACTGCAATCTGCTGCGAAACAAGAGTTTACAAAAACTGGGAAACTCTCTTAAGCATGTTTGAAATCATTCTTGTTTGATTTTTGATCCTGTTTGTAAAAAAAAAAAAAAAAAAAAAAAAGGCTTAAAAACTAGCTTTGACTTTGATTCTGTTTGTGGAATGCTGCTATTTTTAAAGCAATCAAAATTGATTTGGGTGTGAAAAACAAGATCCTGAATTGAACTGTGTAGTGTTTAGGATCTGTTGTCTGAGTGAGCATCCATTCAGGGAAGAATCATCCTGTGTTTTGGGGGAGATTTTGGTAAGCTTGATTACCGTCTGTACATACACTAAGCAAATACAGCAGGAAGAAAGAGGTGAAGGAGCCCTGCCAGTGCAGGCAGGTGCCTGTTTTTTTGAGATTAGTTGGTTCCAGAAAGTCTCTGGAAACCATGGAAGAGACCTGAAACAAGACTTTGGCTGCAGGAAGCAATGCTCCTTGAAATCTGACAAATGTTTTACCATGGAGGCAGGAGCCCTGTGGAGCTGACTTTGAAACCACTGTCTATAATGACAGACCCATCTTTATCTGGATTTTTCATTCATATTTGTACCCCAAAGCCATTTATCCTTCATTTTCACTAATGAGATCTTTGCTCAATAATTTGAATTTGAAACTAAAGCATAGAAATTCATAAATTTAAGATGTTGATTGGTTTGGTTGTATGATTGCTTTGTGGGAAAGGAGGAGGTTTTACAATTATGTTTGTGTTTGGATTTAATTTGTATGGTAAGTTAAGTATGAGATTTATGGAGTGCAATGTGCAGAATGTTTTATTTACTCTTCCAAAGACTATGAATACACACAACATCTGAATTTGATCTTTGGAAACCAAGTACAGGAAATATGGCATAATTTAATACTAATTGTCTCCCTTAATTGCACCTTCCATCTGTTTATTTGCTAGTTCTATACTTAAGTCATTACAGTATTTATTACTTGATTTCTGGTTGTAGTTTATTTTCTAGTGCTGAGCTCTTTACATATAGTGTAATTTTTTTTATTTTCTATTATATATTTTTTATTTTTGTATTATCAGTTCTTATTCTTTTGAAAATTTAACTAATATAATTTTGTTCCAGTTGAAGTTTACTAATGGGAGGGTGTTTTCTTCTGTTTGTGAGAAAATAGTGAAAAAATAATAATATATAATCTCAGCGGGCACAAGATATGACCAGTTCATTCAGTTCAGTCTGTTTTGTTGTTGTTTTTTTTTTTGGCCTGCAGGGCCAATGGACAACTTAAATGATAGAAGTTGGAAAATGCCGTTATAGGCAAGTCCTATCAGATCATAAAAATTGCCTTAACCATAATCTGAATAAAAGAAAGATGTATTGTCCCAGCCATATCAAATGGTCTTTTCCTAAGATTTACAGCTCTGGACAGATGTCTTCTGTGTGTAGCTGTGACAGTGGGCGAGGTAACTCGTCATTCTCCCACCAAGTGGTTTGTGGAGCGATTTGGATCCTTCCACATTTATTCCAGGCAAAATCATTCAGGCTTTTGCTAATTTGGCTTATTATTTTTTCCCTTATGTCTGATGTGAATTAAAAACTTCCTTAGGAGAACTCAGAGGAGCACGGAGTCCAGCTCAGGACGAGGACATCTGCACATGGCCAAAGATTGTTTTCTTTCATGCTGTGCATTAGAAAATCTGGAAAGAATTTTAAGAAACTTGAAATTAGTACTTAAATTCTGTAATTAACTGATATATGTCAGAAGAACTTTTGTATAATAGACGAGATAATTTTCATAGGTTTCTTCTGTTCTCAGTTTCCTAAGAGGGAAAGTTTTATTCCCAATGTTGAAAACCAAATTAAACCCCTTTTCTGCGTTTGGTGTGGACAGGAGGAGGGAGGGGGAAGCGCTGAAGAGAAACACTGTGTTTGTAAATGGAGTTATTGCATATCTGTGTTATAGGCCTCACAGGATATTCATGTGTGTGCATTTTTCAGATGTACAGTGAAATCTGGAAGGAGCACATTTCAGGACCTCAATGAGGTGATTTAATTAAAGGTCAACTAAAATTGTGCTGGAAACCTTGGGGGAACTTGACAATGGCTATTTAGAACAGGGACTAACAGATTTAATTGCTCTTGCAGGTCTCTGTTACAAATCAGGATAAACAGAATACCTGTTGAGCCTATACAGTAGAGCATGATTTCACAGCTATTTTCATTTTTTTCCTGTAAGTGGTGCAAAATCCATGTATTACTCAGAACCTCAGAGAGAAAATTCAAGCGGAATTTGTGTGAAGTGATTACTAAATAGCACATGAAGCAGGTACTGGAGGGATGGCTTCAGCGGCTCTGTCAGCGGTAGCAACCTATTGTACAACCCTCTTTTTTTGTGAGTCCTTGAATCCCCCTTTGTCTGCTGAGGACCGGAGTTGTACTTAACTCCATGAGTGGCACCTGGAGGGGAAGAAAAACTTCCCATCCTAATGAAATTATGAGTGAGCAGGGGGTTTCAGCCTAGGGAGATGAGCTCTGCAGTCTTGGTGTGCCCGGTGTTCATGATAAACAGTGGAGGCTGACTGGAATTACCAAACTGCAGAGCTGTGTAAGAGTGCGGCTTTATCCTCTTCTGCTAGCATGTTTGAGTATGTTGCTGTACATCTTTTATTTATAAATGGAGCCTTTAAATGTGAGAGTTTATCCATGAGATATGCTTGCCTGTCAGGTGAGCAG
>JAUBNY010000185.1:1632256-1681018 GCA_032275445.1 Crypturellus soui
AGCAGGACAATTGATCAGCCTTTCAGTAAGGAAAAATGTGGGATGAGAGAGAGAAGGGCATTTATTCATAAGAAAGGACAACGCTAGAAAAGCATGTTTGTATGTGAAAAATACAGATAATAACACAGACGGATAACAGATATCTATAATACACAGAGTGACAAGGTTTAATAATAATACGTAGAAGATGGATAATGCACAGAGAAAACTTCATTAGTGTACCAAAATGTTTTTTGTTGCTAATTCCAAAAATATTTACGCCGTGCTTGTGACGTATTAGTGCCTGTTAGCCAAATTTGCCTCTCAAGATAGCATTCACATTTGAAAGGGGCTTGTGTGTATCTGAAGGAAGTATTCACTCCAGATTTTTCAATTTTGTAAACCTTTCAGCCAGCCATGTCTATTTTGCAGATGAATCTCGTGGCTCAGGTGATGAGAATGAAAGGGTAAATATACTTTGGGGTGTTGATTTTAGAACAACTCTGCTTACACCTTAAGTATTTTATTGTTCAGTCATCTAACACATAATACCATTTTTCATAAGCTGATGAACAGTAACTAGTGATGTGTTTCACACTTCCATATCACTTAGCATAAAATGTTTTTAAATAGCCTTGTTGTTTGTTTGGTCATGTGCACCTTCTTGGTGTGTTTTTTAACCCCCATGACTCAGTTTCCTCACTACAAAATAGGGAGAATAGACTTTTTTCTTCTATGTTTTATCTGGCTATACAGGTAAACCTTGGCAAAAAGAGGGTGGTTTTTGTGTGTTTGTTTGTTTGTTTGAGAAATCCTGAAATGCTAGGGTTTCCTGTTTGAGTCTTTTAAGCACTTTTTCCTTGCTCTGAAGCCATGTACACTCTTGCCATTCTTTCTTGGATGAGAATTTTTTGTGTCACCAGTCTTTAGCTTCACCTTTAGCATTTATAAAAAAAGTCTTCTTCCCTCATAGATATTCTCCAAAATTTGTTTGTGTTGCATCAGTAGCACAGACATCTCTCTAAACTAAAACTAAATCAAGCATCAGGTGTCTAGTTCTCAAGCTGTGTTACTAAATTAACAGTCTGGTCTTTTGTATGCCTAATGCTTTCTGATGCTTGTGCATGGGGGATGGGGCCTCCAGTTGAAGGTGCCAGGTGCATTATTGCTAGGAGAACAGAAGTGGCACGACCACAAAAAGAGTTAAAATATAAAAAGGCTTCTTGTGGAGAGCCTGTTTGGCATGAGGTTCGTGAAAGGTGAGAATAAAGCACATTAATTAGTGGCTAATAAGTAAACCACCACCTTGATAGATAGGAACGCCGAGACTGCATCAAACTACCCTCACAAAAACCTACAAAGGGACTAATTTACAGGGCTATACACAGTAACAAAGTATTTCTGTAATTACTGTTGAGAAAAGTCCCTTGTTCTTTGCTGCTGTCACAGAGAGTAGTAATTCATAATCTTTTAGGAAGACTTGTTTTTGTTTTGTTTATTCACAGCAAAGTTTTTTTGCTCTTTGACGGCATGACATGTCTGGTCCTTTTCTGCTGTCAGCAATTAAGAGAAGGTCTCAACTGAGCAAAAAGGCTTTGTGACATAGAGAACATTTGCCTGAAACGTTCCCATGTGAGCCATGGGCTTGGTTACACTCTGAACGGGTGAAAAAAAACCACGGCTTTTGTTAGAATGACAGGCAGGCAGCACAAGCAAAGTTTAACCCAAATCCTTTCGTTGATATTGGAAAGTCATAAGCCTTGAGATGACACTGGCACATTCAACATGCTGTGTGATCTGGGACTCTGTTGCTTGTATCACTGTGTAAATGTGTGTACAGTGTAAACATTTTATGAACTGCAGTTTCTGATCCATCGGTCTGTCTGGGCAAGAATGTCCCTTGATACTAAAAAGAACAGCAATCAGGACAGAATTGGTCAATGCGGCATGTCTAATGGTGGGAAGATATTTGAAGGACTCACTATAGACACAATAGGCTCTCTAAATAGCCTCTTTGCACCCGGAGTCTTATTGCAAACAGGTTCATTAAGGAGAGACATTCTGACACACAGCATCACAGTAATGAAAGTAGCTCTGTTTTTCTAATATTGTGTCTTGCCACTTCAGTTATGCTGCTGGTACAAGATTTCCCTTGTGTTGTTGTATATTTCTCTAGAAAAAGAATCAGTCTTCATAGAATATACAATTATTTTGTACAGGAATATATAACTCATACCTAAGAATCTGTCCTTCCTGTTTATGTGCACTAGTGCAAAAATAATTGGCAATCACATCTTCAAAACCAAAAATGCATTTACCTTTGATTTGAAAGGCTTAAATATCTTAAAATGGTTATAACAGGAAAGTATATATATATACAGTTGTAATATACTTTTCTGAATACACAAAGTCAGATAAAATGTTGTTTGCGACCAAATAGAAAATGAATATTAGTATATTTTTTTTTCCCATGAGGCACCTTGGTTTGTTTGTCTTCTTTTCTTTAGGCACCAAAGTATAAGTTCATAGAGAGGAAAATACAAAAGGTTATAGTTTATCCTACTTTACATATAACTGGTGTGTGATTTAAGCTGTTGGATTGGCTTAATGTATACTTTGAACATTATGACCATGGGGGGAAAAAAAGGTAATATTGGTTTAAAAGTGGATATGGAAAATTTAATGTGCTCGAGTGGGAACAATGGCATATTAAAAAAAAAAACATTCATGACACAGATCTAATAATTCACTTGCCCCTGTAGGAATGGGATATCGGCTCTGATGCCGCTTGGTAGTTTATTTTTATATACGCCCCTGGTCCCTGCTGTATATCCTTCGTATGGGTTCCAGAGAAAAGAAAGAAAATAACCTGTAGGGAAATCAGCTTAGAAACCTTTCATTAAATACATTGTGTTTCATATCATGTCGTTCACAAAATCTCCAAGAAAGATAGAAAGTGTTATCTGACTGCATGTGTAAAATACTATATTTGAATACTATAATTTGCTGTAAGATTAAGGACCAAGGGTATAGACATATTCGTTATTTCATTATTCACTTATGCTTGATGGATAATGCTTCAGGGGTTCTTCTTTTCATTTTTTCTTGCCTAGCACGGATTTGCAGTTTAACTTTTTATTTAATGCTGCAGAAAACACTCTTGTTCCCTCAGCCTTACCGTCCTGTTTCTTTGCTTTGTAATGGGTATGATTTTTACTCTTTTGGAGGGGTTGTGTATTCTTTTTAAGGTTCCTTTTTTTTTTTTTCAGAGAGGTATAAACATGAGTTTGCAAGTAGCTCAACTGTACTGGTTATAAACCAAACAAAATGACTTTTTTGTCAGATCCTAGAAAATGGACTGTTTATTATTACAATTAATTATTTGTCTTATCTCAAGTAGAATATCTGCCATTATTTTGACTATTCTTAAAGCATATGATAAGGGCAGGCAGATTTGGTCTTGTTACAGTCTTCTGCATATAAATAAATTTTATCAAGTAACAAAGTATAAACTTATTTTTCTGAGTAAATTATAGGCTTCTATTTCTGAATTAATACTGCATTTTTGTTACATGGAATAAGTTAACAAATGCAGACATTCAGCTGCATTTGCAAACTAATAGTAGACTAGTATTCACTGAGTTTATGGACAACCTAAACGTGCATGTAGAAAAGGTCTGGGGTAGTAGTGCCGTCAGAGAGATTGAGTCTTCCCCATTTCTCCTTGTTCTTTCTCCTTGTTTCCTTTTCTATCTTACACTTACGTCTTACTCTGCCCAATTTGATATTCACAAAATTTTTCTTGTATAAGAGTCCACAAAACATGGCATTCTTCATTTGAGCAGCCGCATGTTCATATTCCATCTAATTCCTAGCAGGAAAGGTGGCTATTCCTTTTTTTAAACTCCTGCCTGGCTGGGTGTGACTTTACACCATGTATGTTCTGTCTCTGTAATATTTTGAGATTATTTGGATTTATTTGCACACTTCTTGACTGTGCAATGCCACAAGGAAGAAGAAAATCTGGCAGCAAGAAGGACAGAGACTTACTGTATTGCCTCAGGTGTCCTGTGCCAAGCATGGATGCTTAAGCATGACTGACAGTGGGAAAGACAGCAGACTTTGCCTCCAAAGTTTGGTCCCCTGCAGTAGTGGTGGCACTGAATTTTGTTCTCTGTTTGCCACTGCTGCGGCTACCAGGTCATTCCTGTAGTCATGGCTGTTCCGACATCTCTGTCAGTGAAAACCGACTGCCGTCAAAATTGCAGTTTGAATATGACCACGTTTGTAGCTCTGTATGTCCTGGTTGGAAGGACATAGGCATTATTTTGTCTACAACTGCATATATTTCTTTGATCTTATTTTGTATAAAGAGATTTATCTCTAAGGAGCAGCCTTGCATGGCTTTTTGTGGTTGAGCTGGTGAGGCTCAGGCCAGCAAATTCTCTTCTAGAGACAGGTCCCACGTTTATGGAGCAGCAGTCAAGGGTTCTCTTGCTATGATGCGCAATTTTTGGCCTTGATTTTGAGTGTCTGTAGTATTGGAGGCTTCTTGAAGCAACCTGGACAAATCTCAGAGTGCTCAGGCTAACATTTGGCATGGTCCCATGTTCCCTTTGGGTACAAAAGAGAGGAGAGTGCTAGGTTGGTATGTTTGCAAGCGCATGTACTGCTAAAAGGATGAGAGCTAAGGGTAGCTTAACTTTTTGTTTGTTTGTTTTGTTTTTAATTATTATTAATGAAGGTGTTTATCTTCCCAAAGAATTATGTTAATTAAATCTACCAGCCCACTTGAGCAGGTGTACACAGAAGAAGGTGTCATTAGCAACCTGTTTGGGTGTTCGGAGGTGACTGTACCAGGCCTGGCACCTTTGGGGAAGGGCTGACAGTCTGGCAGGTCACTTGAATACACCCGGTCTTTTGCAACATGCTGGCAGCCTTTCTGAGAGTTAACTTATGCCAAGCTTATATCATGCTGCTGTTGCTTTCAGACGAGTCACTGAAAGGCAGAGAGGGGATTGCTTTCATCTGAGATGGCAACAGTGATATTTTAATTTGTTTATTGCTGTCATTTTTAGGCTTTTCTTTTGCAACATCCAGGAAGGCCAGCTGTGTGGCTTTTTAATCCTTGTGTGGAATTCACCTCTGCTGTGCTTACTAAGTGGTACTGACACCAGATAATGACCGAGGCAAGTAATAATGAGGCCTGATTTTGCAGTTAGCTTCTACTGTGCTTTCTGTTACCCTTTCCTCACCTTTCTCCCTTCCCCTCCTCTCTTCCTTTCTTCCTTCTTGCATTCCCTTCCCTCTTCCCCTCCCCTTTCCATTCCTCTTCTCATCTCCTTCCATTTCTCCTTTCCTATCCTTCCACCTCTCCTTTTCCCCTTTCCTTGCCCCCAGCTTCTCCCGTCTTCTGCATGTTTTTTACTCCTTCCAGCCTTCCCTTTTCCTCCTCCCCACTTCTCCTCTCCCGTTCTTTCCCCTTATTCTCTGCCTTGCTTTCCCTTCCCTTCCCTGCGCCTTCATTTCCCTCTTTCCCTGCTGTTTCGCACAGGCGCCCAAGTTGTGAAGTTTTCAGTAACGCTTGGTGCTCATGCAGTGAGACTAGCACAGTAGCAATCACATACTTGATTTAGGATACTTAGCCACTGCTGTAATACAACAAACATAAAAAGAGCATCAGTCGGTGCCAACAGGAACGTCTGCTTTCCATATGCTGGCGTGCAGCCTGATTTAGAGGGTCCAGGGTATTAGCACTATCTAGGTTGGAAGCAAACTTTTAAAGAAATATTCAAGAATTCCCTCTATTGGCATTTTTCCACATCCTCTCACATTTTCTATCCCCAACATTTTAGTTTCCTTCCAAACCTTAATTTCCTACATGTAGTCAAGACATTCTGAAGATGTATGCAAAAGGGGTTCGGTGGAGATGGGCTAGCAAGTGACTTGGAGCTGAGTAGATAGTCCTTTCTTTAGCACAGTTCTTTATGTGGTTGATTCTAGCCTGTTGTTGTCCTCATGTTGGGAGATACAATGTAAAGGGCTATCCTTAACTTCTTTTTTCCTACATTTCTCTGCTTGGGAAGAACCTGGACCCTGTTTAGTTATGAGGTTCATGTTCATGTATGTGTAAATACACGAAATAAACTTTTATATATTTTACCTCACCAGCTTGCTTGACTTTCGTGCTACTTCCCCAAATCTATAGTAATAAATACGGTACCTAAGTAACTGTCTTGTGCTATTTCCATTCCTAACCTTTTTTTTTTTCCTCCCCTTTTCTTGGTGTCAGATAGGACTTCAAAGCTCCTGTTTCATTTGGTTTACCTTCAACCAGTCTTTACAACTTGGTAGCAGTCCTGCTTGTGAGGGAAAAGGATGTTTTTGGCTTGTGAAATGAGCTTAAGCTCTTCAGCAGGTGCAAGAACCCTCAATGCTCCTAGGGGAAGCTTATGCAAAGTTGAAAGAAATTAACCTCAATTAAAAGGAATATTGATTGATAGTTAGAGAGATAAATATGATATATTACTCAAGAAAAAGCCCTACATTAAAAGAACATTAAAGTTGTGACAGAAACACTAAAAACAAGGAACCTGCAACAGAGGGTGAAATGTAAAATTGTTTACATCTCTTTGTAACATGTAATCCTAATAGGACACAGTAAGGAATTAGTTAAGAATAACCCCTATTAAACCTAGGAATTAGGATTCTTTAGGGTATATTCTCATCTTGGTTTGCAGAGATTCTTCTGTTCAGCAGTCATTAAACATTTTAAACGGAATATCTGGGACCCTTCAACTATTAAACTCTCTTCAGTGTTTTCCATTAGTGAGTGCTTAGTTTCTTTATTTTTTTTTCTCTGAGGTATAAATCTGTGAAATTCTGTAGACAGGTAATGATGACCTATGCAACTGCTACTGGTAGTGCAAAAAAATTACATAGAGTAGAAACAAGCAAGGATCTAAGAGAGGTGTGATAGGAACCCTAGAACTTCAGTTATAATTAACATTGGTCTTTACCAGGGGAGCTTAGAGAAAAGCACCAAAAACTACAGCTTTGGCATCTGTAATAGATTACACAAGTTTAGTAGTTGGCCACATGGACCAGTTGGTAATAGGCAGCATTGCTCACATATTCACTTCTGATATTTGTCAGTAGGACTATGTTCTGCCCCATATCACCTGCTGACCCACTGATTTCAACAAGTGTGCAAACTACACTTAAAAGTTTGCTATTAGTTGGGTACAGCAGCCAGCACCATATTAAAAGCAGTGTCCTCAGCAGCCCAGGAGATGCCAATCCTAAGATAAGGAACTTAAAATTTGTAGCTATTGAATGTGTAGATTTCTGTGGAAATACGTATCTTCTCTAATGATAAAAAGCATTTATAGCAGGACAAACTGGTTCTTTTGACTCCCCACTGGGAGCAGCTGCTATTAAGAATGAGCCAAGGATTCATCTCCTCCATTGGGAAGCTGCAACTTTTTTTTTCTTCTCTCTCTATCTAGAGCACAGAAGAAGGGGAAGTGATAATTCCTTTGGAAAGCCACGTTTAACAACCATCTGTTAGGTGATAATACATGTGTTCCTAGAGAATTAGCATGGTTGAACTCCACTGAGTGGAATGACACAGCTATAAGCTCAGTGAAGCCTTGCTATAAAAAGTGACAGTTCTTTGAAAAGTATGTAATGTGAGACTTCTTCTTCAACTTAAAGTAACTGGAGTTCCCTTATAGTAGTCATCTTCAGAGTATCTTTTAATAATTCTGCATTACATAAAAATATATACACACGTATACACATACATGCACATCCCTTTCTCTCAAATGTTTATTTATACATGCACACAGACACATATATGTATGAAAGTCCCTAGCCTCTGCAGAGTGATGTTTTTGGAGTCCAAACTTTTGTTGCAATTTTTTGTAATACTTGAAATCCCCATAATGATGGAAGAATGCATGACGCCTGTAATAGATCTGAAAGTTGTAGAGTAGAGCAAGATAGTTACACGATTAGAATGCAACTCAGTGAACCTCAGTAAACTGAGAATTATTTTCTGCGTCTTCATCAAATTTACGAATTTGTGAAACTGAACAAACTGAAAAGAGAGAACTTTCTTGACAAACAGCAGATGTTCTTTCTTTCAAGTATGATGTTCTTTCTTTCAAGTTCTTTCTTTCAAGTATGATAGATTAAGCATTGGGTCTTAGGAGGTGACAGTGGAAGCATAGCCATGGCATGTATGAAAGAAATAACCATCATTTGAAAGTGGCAAAGGGAGGGGGCAAGAGATAAGGATGATTCTAACAAAGTGATAGGATTTGCCACGCGTCATGTCAGCTTTTGGGTCAGGGCAGGCCACAGTTTCTGCCTAGGTACTGGCATTGACAAACCAAAGCAGAGTGTGTTCGTTAAGACCAGATAATCTTTTGACCAAAAAGAATGGGTACAGAATAGCAGGAGAAGTGTGGAACAAGTTGGGGAGAGAAGAGAAAGGACCACCAGAATGAAGAATGTGAGAATAAAAAATCCTTTCCTTAAAATCCACTTCTCTCTTGTTACAGACCTGGTTCTGTGATTGTCCCACATCTGCAGGAAAACATTTGTTTGTTTCCATGGCTTTTCTGGCATCTCTTTTACCTATCTATCTTACCTGGAAAGTAGCAGAAATCCATTTACTCATTATGTTAGGGCAACATGAAGGACTTCTTAGAACTGAGTTTCCCATTGCTACTGTTCATCATCCGTTTTCAGGCGAGCACTTGAATGTGCAAACTTCACAAATGTTGGTTTTATTTATCATTTTGATACTGTTGAGTATCCTGAACAAGAAGGTAGGTTGCTTGGCTGTGACTGTTAGCCAGTGAGATACGGCCCTGCTAGAAAACTGATAACATATTGGTTATATGTTGGTACCTCGGTGCCTGCAGTTTTCCTATGATCCCAGATTTTGTTTTAGATCTTGTCTGGTCAGTTTGACCTTAGATTAGTGAGGTTTTTTTGTTACATTTCTGCAACTAGGCTTTGAGGAACCAGTAATAGCACCTCCAAGGCAGACAAAAAAAGTAGGGAGGAAGAGGTGTGCTGGGTGAAGGAGTTGACCTTGCAGGTTCACAGAGGCAGTTCCCTTAAGTAAGACTTGCCTACAACAAGTTGGATAAATACTGTGATAACATTACTGTATGTTATGTATTTTATTTCATTTCCTCTGATTTCAGTTGAACGAAATATGAGAGTTCATTATTTACCCAGTATAGGATGGCTTGCTAAGGTCAAAGGTTGCAAAAAAGCCAAAAAAAGAGTATGTTCAAGGTAAATTACTGTGTTGCCAAATTTATGGAGAATTTGATTGGTGATCTGAAACATACATAGCGTTGCATCTAAAAAATATTCTAATGTGTTAAAATGCACTCACAGAGGGTTTGATTCTAGAAAAGTACAGGTGAATAATTTTACACCTGTAAAATTATGTGATTAAGTGACTATGCATATCTGTGAGGATAAAGTTTTTGCAGATGTTTTTTTCAGAAGTGGATCGTTGTTTCTGCCAGCAGCTAGCATATGTGCAAGAGCACAGCCATTTGCCTGACTGTCCCGTTTCATGTGCTATGTGAATGTATATGCAATCAAACTTGTGTACATAGCTCCCAAAGCCTGACCCTCAATGTACATACTTTTGTTTTCAATTGAAAAAACAAATGTTGAGAGGCTAAGAGTTCATAGAGTATTAACTGAAAATAAAATTGACTTAGTTCTTCTGCTATATTAGAGAACATTCTGTGCTCTGTCAGACTTTGTTTTCTATAGGCAAAAGTAAAATCTGCGAGCCTGCTGGAGTTTTAAATGCAATATAAATGTCATGCATAATCATAACAAGTATGCAAAATGTTTTAAAACATTTGTATTGTATGGAAGCAATTACTGGCACCGAGTGCATCACACGCCCCTTATATGGGCTAAAGCCAAAAGAAACGAAAGTCCCTAAACAAAATCACTTTGTGTGGGTGGGAAGACAGCAAATTTAACTTTTATTAGGAAGCAACATTGAGCTGTATTTTAATGCCAATCACATACTCTGTGACTCAAATAAATACGCAATAAAGTTGTTCTGTGTTAGGCTAAGGTTACTTTTTCCCGTCATTCCCTGTCATAAGTCTTCCAAAGGAGACCCTTGCATTTGTACAGTAGAAATCCTTACGGTATGATGTTTGGAAATAGGAATCTGGCTTATAGCAGGAAAATGTTGTTCCATTTGCTGTGTGGCCAGCTTTGTGGTTGCCGAGATAGTATACAGCATTTTTTCTCAGCATGTTAACTTTTATTTCTTGTAGTAAACCAGTACTGCCTCCCATGCTCCCATTTCATATCTGTAGGTCATCATGGTTGCTCTGCCAAGCGCTTTGTCCAGTGGCACATTCGCAGTTTTGGAGGGAATGAACAATTTTCTCAGGAATCCTGCTTTCTGATACGGGTGAAACTGTGGCACACAGTTTGTACATATGAAGACAGCAACTACTCTTCCTTCTTGACTCCTGCAGGCAGAGGCTTATTTTCATTTGAAGAAGTGTGTTCTCATATGTTAGCAACTTTCTCTTCCTCCGCATAGCTTTTTCCTCAGGCGCAGGCTCTTGCACATCTCTGCGAGATCCTGGTGTGTGCCATGCTAAGTGTCCGCTCCTGCCCCCTGAGAATCCTTAAGAACTTGCATAGATTAGGGCCATTTTTTCTTCCATGCTAGCTGGCCTAATAATGGACATTGCCTCTTCTGACAATTTCTCTTTATCTCTATTTAAAGGGAAGGAGACTATCTCTCTTTATATCCTGGGCTATTAGTGACAGCGATTGTGCTACTTCATTGCACATAGGAAGAAAGACCCAGAAATAAAGCGCAGAACATTTCAAAGTTGGAGCATTTTCTCCGCAAATACTTGCAACCCCTGTTTAAAACCAGCATTACTTCCCTGAGGAAATACTTTCTCATGGTATTTCCTGCTGCAACTTGTCACAGTGAGGCATTTGGGAGTTTCCCCCAGCAGACTGAACCATGATGCTCTTGCTTTCGTGGACGTGCACTTGAGTCATTACGCTGCCACTTTGTTATAGTTTGTGATCCTGTGTGTGGTATGTACTGTAGTGGGCTAAATTCAAGCTGAATTCTGAGTAAGGGAGCATACTTTTATTGCAGACATGTAAGACACATTGCTTCGTATTGGCTCTGTGGTGTTTCATATGGTAGAATAAGTCATATAATAAAAAAGCCTCAATGTCACACTCAGGTTTTGTGAAAATAAAGCATTAGGAAACCACATGTAAAATGCATTGTATATTTTGTTCCACAGGTCAGCAGAAGAGCTTTTCTGAATGCTGCAACTGTGCTTGTCGTGTTTCGGGTGGGCGAGTGTAGTTTCTGGACGATAACGCTGTACCAGCGGGTGTGATGGTCCTCTCAGAGCAGCAGGGACAGATACAAGCAGCGTGGTTAGAAAGTTTTGAGTAAAATGGGCGTGGGACTGTGGTTTATGCAGCTGGGTATGGGTTAGGAAGCTAGAGGGAGAATGCAGAAGCAGATGAGGGCTGTAGGGCATAGGGTGCATAGAGGAGACTAGGATCAGATTATATTAAAGTAAAATGAGGCATATATTGCACTATTTGTGTGTGTATCTGCATTAGGAATTTATCTGTGGGTTAGAGTGTCATACTAAATAGACTGCACTTTGTGGTTTTTATCATCATCAGAATTCCCTGATGGAATTATAAGCCTGTAATTTAGTTACCTGTCTATCTCAAATTATCAGAGAGAATATGGAACAGTGTGGATAAAACAAAGAGCAAAACCACCATCCTGCCCCCTCAAAATTCCTGCTGAGCTTCAGGGTGAATTCCAGTTAATAAAAAAAGGCACTCCCTTTTGGCTGGAAAAGAGAAATTTTAACAGGAGTGACTGTGTGTGTGTGAACTATGTGGGTACACATGCGCTCACGCTGGGTAGGCAGATGCGGGATTGGTGCCTTTGAAAGTGCCTGTTCATTCTGTACGATAGCCCAGTTTTGCTTCCTGTAAGGTAGAAGGCTGATTCTTAATATTCTTAAAATAATATTTGTCGCTTGCACAACTGATTCCCATTTATAAAGTCATTTTTGAATGTTAATCTTTCCTATATCTCTATTAGGTAGCTGAAGCATAATTCCTATGCAGTTTAATACAGTTTAAAGTCATATCCTTGGAAGTGACTTGTAAATTTGGTTTTCTGATTTAGGACCTGTCAGGCTCTGATTACTGTAACCATGCACAGCTGTGACAGAAGTCAACTGGAACAGCAGATCAGTCCCTATGAACGTGAAATCAGGCTTCCAAAAAATGAAACCATGTAGGAGAGACCATATTTTTTCTCACTGGAAAAGTTGTTTGATATGCTGTTAAACTGGCCTGGATTAGAGTGCAGCAAAGCTTTATTTCTTGGTTTGCTGCTTAATCCACTGGAAAAAAAAAATGCACCTCACAGGAGAAGTTTTCTGTTGTCTCCATGCATACCCATAATGTTCAGGCGTGTTCTCACTGCCTATAGACCATTTTAATTGTGTGCCGTTTCATGATCATGTTATGGCAAGTGTGGTTGAATCGGGAGTTGTAGTGTGGCTTTTCTTCCCTGCTCACATAAGAGGGAGTGCCCATGGCAACTCTCCCTGTGAATGAAGCAGAAATTTGCTAGTTAAACAGTTCCTTTCTATGTGATTAATCGATTTTATGTATTTATTTATTTATTTGAGTTGGTAGGGTACTTGGGTGCACTCAGTACATATCAGGAATACAGAGATTCTGTACTGCATTTGATATTGTACATCAGTATTACAAAACATTAGCTCTATTTCATCTTCCTTGGATGGAGATGAATTCTGGCACAGACTGCAAATGACAGTGAAATAACTGTAACAGTCTGGCTTAAGAGAGTCAGATAATACAGGTTTAAATGTTGATACCACGATTCTTTTTAGCATTCATAAAGCTAGGAGAAAAAATATATATAGTATAAAGAAGTTTTTATTCAGCTTTGCAAAAAATCTGCATGTCACCTCATCTGAGAACGTTTTTTAAAAGTACATATAATATTTTTATCATTCTTTTTAGTTAATGAGTAGATTCCTAATGTCTGCGTTGGTAAATATTCTACCCACTTTCACAAATTCATGTTTTGTTACTGTTTTTGATTTGCACAGACTTTGTTGGTTGTGGTGCACCCTTCCTGTGTTACCTACTTATCATCTCTTTGTAGTGCATTCTTTAAGTTAACTAACTTAATCAGATGAAATGCAGTGCTTAGTATATTTCCGTCTTTGATAGGCAGCCTTTTGTCATTCCTGTTTTATATTCCTGCCCTAAGTGGCTTTTCACTGACTACACGGTACATTTTGGGCAGCCAAACAAAACAAGACAGAAAGAGGTAGAAGAAACTTTTATTTTACAATTGAAATTGTTATACATTTATTTTATGTAGTCTCATATGTATATTTAAATAGCTCAGCCAAATGATGACTTTGACAAAGATCTAACAAACCAGGGGTGCGAAGTGTTCTGCAGGCAAGGCTGACCGTTCTGATGGGTTTATCTTAGACAGTTCTCCACTTGTGAAAGTGTCAGTTAATAATTCACCCATCCCAAGAGACCGTGGAGGCAATCGCACCGCCGCGAGCTGCGCTTGGGCCTGTCGCTGCGCCGCCGCGCATCCCGACCACGGGAATGTCGTCATCGGGGGCGACACCAGCACTGGGCCTAGACCCCGACAAATGAAGTCTTGTAAGGGCCGAGTAAAGCACGGGGAGTGCTGGACCCGGCAAATAGCTCTTCAGATGACTCCTGCAGTAATGGATTACTGCAAATGTCCACTGCGGCAGATCAGAAGGAACAGGGGGTAAAATGAAAGGTCTTGGGGTTGGGATACTCCTGGTATACTCTTTTTTTTTTTTTTCCTTTGCTTTTTTTTTTTTTTTGGTAAAGAGTGCCCGAAGCCTATTGTTTCTAAATGTTTCTGAATCTCTGGAGGTAGAGAGATGGCAATTTTTTTCTTGGTATTTGGAATGTAAATGTTACGCTCTGATGATACATTGCAAGAGTGGAAGTTTTCTACCAGAAATGTGAATATTTAACATCAAAAAAAGCCTGAAATATGGTACTTTTACCATCACCCTTTACCATGCAATTTCTTCAGATGCAGTTGTTAACATGAAATCGCTGTAGATTAAGCACTATTTATGTGAATTTTATTCCTGCACGTACTCATTGAATTATACTGTACTACCAGCATGGTAAGTTTTGTAATTTGTTTTCCACTATATGAAGAATGTTTCTCCACAAATACTCACTTTTGAATGCATATTTTTTATTAGACATTATGCCATTCTAAAGATTTACAGTTATTTAATAATGATTTAGTATGGTAGTTTATTCTGCCAGCTGTGGCACATTTTTACTGGAATTTGTAAATCAAATGTATATTGAAATTCACTAGAAACATGCGTTTCAGATTCTAATGCAATGTACTCTAAAATTGTTTTTCAGAATTGGGCAGCTATGTGAGTGAACTGTAACTTTCAGTTTCTGATGTTATATTTAAGCTTATCCTCCACCTATTTTATTCCCTTGCCAATCTTAGATGTTTTACTTACTTCAGGAGTAGAGAATCTTGGTGCTACTGTAGGAAACGAACAGCAATAAAACTGTACAGTCATCGACTTTGTCCTCCAAGGCATCAGTATCAAATCATGCACTTGACCTGCAGTGATCAAGTCACGTTAAGGATTAGGAAGACAACCTGACAGCAATTTCTGTGTGCTTCTAATTGCTGTCTCTGTGTTGTGATAGAAAGTGCATGTCTTGAATTTAGTGAGTCATAAGAGACACTGAGTGGAATTAGTATTTGAGGGGATTGAAAAGTGTGTGTATGTGGAAGGGAAGAGAGAGGAAACCAGGAATATTTTCACAGTATTTTGTAAAACTTTTAGCAGATTTTGAGAATTGTATCATGTCTTTTGCATCTTAACTACAAACGTTGTAATTAACTCCTCTTAAAGTGCTAGTGAAACATCATATCAGTATCTCTTTTAAAATTGTAAATTTGATACCTGCTATTCTTGGCACTTCGGAAATCTGGCACAAGCTGTAGGTGTGAAATACTCTTGCAAATTCCTGCTCTGTGTATCAGTTTCCTAATAGTAAAAATCAAAATGAGATACTTCCTTTCTTCTATCTTTTGTCTGTCTTGATTATTCAGGCCATAAAACTTTTTAGACAGGAACTGTCTCTTCCTTTTGTTATTACAGCACCCAGCACAGCTGCAGGAGTGAGAGGGGTTGAGTTTGGTTAAGTCTTCTAGATTTTGTTTGGATACTAATAGGATGCAGCTATGGTAATAGCAATGAAACTAACTTTCAATTTACTGGTAAATAAATCTAAGACAAATTGTCTTTAGGCGAACATTGGAAAATGTACTAGTTTCTTAGAGGGATTTTTGCCCAAGCCCAAGTATGAGAATGTAGGTTTAGAACTAAAAAAAAAGAAATGTATAGAGAAGAACGTGGTGATGCAACAGTTTGTGGGTTTGGTTGTGATCTCAAAAACAAAGCATCTGCTGCTTCATACTTTGTGAAAATCAGCTGCTGTGAATGTGTACATAAGTATAGGATCCCAGCTTGCGAGCTACGGAGCCATGCTTTATTGTTTATCAAAGATCAGAATTAAACTTTAAATCGAAAGTGCACTAAATACAGCAGTTGAGGATACCAGAAACCTGCCAGATTCTTTTGCATGTGATCTCTTCATGATAAGAAATAAAATTGCCACAGAAGTATTAAAAAAAGAGAGAAAGAAAGAGTAGTATAGCATTCGTAGGTGAAAAACTAGAGAGTTTAGTTACCGTTACTGAACTTGTGAATGTGAATCTGTTAGAAAAAACAGATAAATGAAATAAATATATTCACCTACCAAAAAAAGGCACATAACATATAATGAAAGATCACTGATAGAGAAATATCTTTTTTTCCCTGTTTACATTTCATGTACAGACATGGGATGATTTTGTAGTGTGACTACAGGAGTGTTCAGAGAAATATTCATTCAAGGGTTAATTCCATAAATAATTTTTGAAAATATATTATTTTTTAAACTTAAGAATGCTACATTATTTGACAGGAAACAGCTAATGTTCACTTTGATATTTTCTAGGTGCTTTTCATCTCAGTTGCCTGTCACAGTTAGCTGTCATGTCAAGCCCTCCAAGCACATTGATACTTACCGTGTAGTCCTTTTGAAAAGTGACCTGCAAAGGAAATATGTCTGCTTGTGTCTTGATTTTTCTTATTTTGGCAGATTTTTATTTCTTTAATTCTTCTTGTATTAATTTTGAATGTGAGGAGGAGGTGAAAGTATAGGAAAAGTTTCCGTTGTTAAAACTTCTACAGTGCTTTATTTATTTTTTTTTCCAGTTTAAAACTTGCTGAGAGATTCCTTCTTGACAATGGTCAAACCTAGAGGAGCAATTCTCTAGGAAAGGAGAGAAAAGCCAATTTTCATATTTTTAATTTAGTGTTTCTATCAAAATGTGATCCTAAGACAAATTCTCTTGCTTAGGCAAAACAGAGCATATTTTTGTTTTCTTGCAGTTCAACTTAAGATGCCAGAATTTTGACTCTTAAGACTCCTAAGACTCCTTCAGAGAATCAAGAGAGTAAAATATGTCCAGAGGTTTCAAATCCTTACAGATACCAGGTTTTTCTGGATATTACCTTTTAAGAAATTCTTATTCACTAGTTCATCAGCAATCTTCAGATTTTCTGCAGATCTAGACGGTAGGAACGCAGTTGACAAACTTTTTCCCAGGTTTATTTTCTGTGTGCAAAAATCCTTTATTTTTCGTAAAGTGATCTAGTTTTATGACTGATTTTTAACTTGTTTATAGGCTTGGGAAGTGAACTAGATGAAGGAAAATGGGTATTTATCCTGCTGGAATAGTCCTGCAGTGTGATGGTTGCCCATGTAGTTCTGTGTCTGACACAGAAGCAGATGGTTGAACCCGAACTGATATTTGTAAAGGATGGGTCTTTTGGATGATGGGCTTGGCTAGTTCTAGTGGGGACTGGAATTTGGTCAGATGGACTTAGGAGAGGAGGGAAGGAAAGGTCTACTGAGGCATCCCGGGGAGGAGTGGTGGGGATCATGGGTGCTCATCGGTGCCATAGCCTCTCCCTGCCCAGGGTCTTGCTCCTCCTATGGGGCATGTGAATGTGCTGCACCTCCCTTTCTTTCTGCACCTCCCACCAGCCAGCTGTGGGAGAAATAATTTGATGGTTTTGTTGTCCTTTCCCTGCATTTTCCATGTAACCATCCTACCACTGTTTTACTGTGTTGACATCTGCCTATATTTCAAAGACTTATTAAGGAGAATTTCACTTGGACAAAATTAGCAAGGTTCTTGAAGGGATGTTCGTGTACCCCACAATATCTTGCAAGATGAGTTTTGAGATTAAAAGGAATAAAAGAAAAACCTGAATCCAAGCAGTGAATTGTTTATGTCTAGCAGTTGTGGATTTGCTTGTTACCCAAGGCAGGTAAAAGGCTGAAACATGCGAATCCTTGGAATATATAGAATTACGAGACACAGCTTTTTGTTTTGGGACCCATTAGTACACAGGGCAGGAGTTTGCAGCTTTTTCAGGCTAGTGTGGCTTGTCTTTCCCTACCTGGTATGTAAGGAAGGGCGTAAGGACTGTGCAGAGGAGGATACGATGTGTGTTAGTAGGACATGTTGCTGCTTCCCCCTTGTGCATGCAGTGGAGCTAGTAGCGCTCTTGGAGGTGCAGCACGGAGCTTCCTAACATGTGGTGGCTAAAGCTGTCCTTGGCCCTATCACTGCAGGCCAAAGGGTAAAGATGTAGCAGACGTGGGCAAGAGCAGTGTTATCTGGAAAACCACTCCATTTCTTCTACCCTTGTCCCTTCTATTACAGATCCTTCTTGGGTGCTAGCCTTGTAAATCTGCCACGCTTTCTGCAAGGAAAAAGTCTAATCCTGGTCTACAAATAGGACTTCTAAGACCCTTGTGTGTCAGCCCATACCACGCAGACGATGCTTGAAAGTCAAGGCAGAAACTAGCATCCTGCCGGCTGTGACGTTCTCGTAGAACAGACTTGCCCGCTTTTCCCCAGCGCTCCCGTTCTCTCCTTAACCGTGTGAATGGCGACCCGAGAGGTTCAGTTTCAGGGCTGGCTTCTGAAGCAAACCAGTGTGGTTGGGCTGTGGGCTGGGAGCAGGGGTTTGCCTTGGCACGGCGCGGTGGGCGCTTGGGGCTGGAGCGCGCGCAGCTGTGGGTTCCAGATGCTTGCTATCCTGTATTCATGTGGCTTGTCTGTGAAACCAGGGCACCCGCAAGGCTGTACGGAGGTCCACGCCTCTGGTGCTGTGGGAAGCACTCCCAGCTAGAGAAAGTTCGGTTTTTAAAGGGAATTAGAACAAGTTTTACAGATACCCAGCTCAGACAGGTCTGCATTAGGTGAAATGCTCCACATGGGTTTTGTTTCAAGAGAGATTCAGACAGTTTTCTGCGCGGAGGTTTTGGTCTCCTCATGCATACAGGATTTGGTGTCTTGAAGATGAACCGAAGAAGTAACAACCTTGTTTGCCCTGCAATATCTTAATTTTATAGAAGCCCAACCTGTTCATATCGCTCACATGGCTGGCACAACCAGTCTGTAAATACTGCAGAAATGTGCTTTCCGTGTTTACATGAGGTTAGGTACCTCTTCATGTAGCTCTCTGTGGTAACACAGAGAACAACATCTTTACTATGCTATGGAAGAGAAAAGTACATATCCTGATTTTTTTCCCAATACACTGAACACTCTCATATGTTATTGTCTTAAAGAATTTTGTGTTTTCCACATTTCTTTTGAAAATCAGGTCAGCTTTTTTTTCTCTTTTTTTTTCTTATAATTACTATTATTAGGAATATTTTTTCATTTTATGCTAAAGCCACTTGTTAAAAATATTCATCCAAACTATTAAATCTTGTATGTAAAATTCAGCAGAACGGAAAATATTTTAGTTCACTTTATAGTTTAAGATCTGTCCTTGCAATCCTGTGATTTAATAAAGAAATGTCTTTGTACAGTATCTTTCACACAAACTTTATCTCCAAAACACTGTGCAGAGTTAATAAAATTAATTTTTTTTTTTTTACTAGAAGTTAAGAGACATAGACATGAGAACAGAGACATATTGTTTCCAGATGAGGGCTGAAAATAGATGGAGAATGAGGGAGAGAAATGCAGCAGGGTGGTTCCAGATGGCAGGCATTGCAGCGGAGAAGGTTCTTGCAGCCATGTTGGCCGGAGCGCACAAAAGGACAAAAAAGCAGGCTGATGCCAAGCAGAGGAGGATGAAATATAAACTAATGAACGTAATATTGTAGGAAATTCATGAACGAATTTTAAAATGAGTGTCCTTTCTTATAATTGAGTGGAAGGCTGGATTTATTTTTATGCGGTGACAGTATGTCAGGTGAAAAGGTATTTTAAAAACTGAATTTTACTGATGCTGTATGCTCAGCAGGTGAGCTGGCATCTTATTTTTGGTATGTTTTCAAACAAAATAGTGGCTTGCAAGTATTTAAAAGTTTATTGAGTCTTATTGCACTTCTGAGTATCTTATAAATTATTTAATTGTCTGATGGATATGTGGCTACCTAACTATAGGGCATGAAATATGCACTGTTCCTCTAATACACTGGAGGGAGACCTGTTTATAAAGTATTTAGTATTGGTTTTATAATGCACTGTTGTCAACAGGAGACCACGGAGCTCAAAGATCAATCTCATTTTGGCCCACAGTATTAATGCTGCTTTATGAAACTCTGTGACAGGTCACTTAGACAACAGCTCTTAATGAAAGGACTCTGTGCCAGTGTGTGGTCGTACGACTGTCTGCTAGCGAGGCAAGGCGTGCTCCGGCCGCTGCCAAGGCTGCAGATGAATCTCTTTGTCCAAGTCCCCGAGGTGACTTTGTGGCTGCTGCTGCTGCTGGCCAGGTGATGGAGCTCATCATTTCCCCCGTCTCTCTGGAGAGGGGAGAGACGGAGGCTGCTGAGTTCCTGCTAATGCAGCTTTTGCTAATTGTCCAGAGAGCTCGTAGGACACTGGGCAGCGCAGGCTGCTCCGCGTACGGCGAATGAGTCAGTAATTAGAGAAACATCGCTGCTCTGCTCTTAATTCAGCCCTGCGTTTGTGCGTGGGCTCTCTTTTCAGGCATCTAAAACGCAGCTATTCCACAAACAATCTGGATTTTTAGGTCAGTTTAGTTATTTAATTATCTTACGTTTTGGACACTAAATAATTGTTACTAGGAATTGGCACAATGCAATGTATTATCAAATAATTAGATCATAAGTTACCCTAGGCTTAAGCCCTGTAGGCTGTTGTGGGATCTAAAGGCATTGCTTGTTATGGAGACTGGTTACTAAAAGGGTGAGAATAATGAAATTAAGTACCGGAGGATGAATTGCTTTGTAAAGGTCTTACACTAAACTAGTCTTCAACAAACAATTCCCAAGGTTTTAGAATATTTTTCAGGGATGAACAGCAAAACTTGAGTCTAATAGTAAATAAAAAACACAAACCTTAATCCAGCATCATCAATAGCTGGAAGATCCTGGATATAGGAATACTCCTCTAAAATAGCATGGTGATAATCTGTGGAAACAAACGTGTCAAAATATGTTGTTTTTTAGATCAAAGTGTTTCAATTCTTCTTTTTAATGACTTAGATTGGGTTGCTGCTTCTGTTTTGCGACTGTTATTTTAACAGTTCCAGTGAAGTCTGCAACTATTACAGTTTAATCGCGAACTTAGGTCTCAGCAAATGCAACTGATTTTGAAATATTTTATTTTGAGATAAATACATTCATTTTAATGTCATTTGTTTGTTACTTGAGAAATCATCTTTGTCCTTTCTAATTCTTTGTAAATCTTTTAATAGGATGTCTGAATGACTGTTATTTCATTCACGTTATTTCGTTAGATGTACAGTCTAAATGAAAATCTCTTGGAGTAATTTGGAGCCTGTTACATTTAGTGTGCTTTGAGTCAGATTCTAGTAGCTTAACACACCATCCTTTACCTTTTGCTGTAAAGAAGTAGTAAACAGCTGATTCTGTGTCAAAGAAAAAAGCAGACGCTAATGAAGATATGAAGACTGAATGTAAAACTGTGCTAAATGTGTATATGATACCAGCTGCCCTCATTACCTGCGTGCAAATTAAGAGTTTTGCACCAAGTTTCTGCTAGCCATGTAAAATTCTCCTCCTGAGAAAAAGATAAGCTTTGTAGTTTAGTATGTTGCTCATATATGTGTGGAGTTTATTATTAGTTGAAAGTGATGCTGATGTGTAGGGATACCTTTTAAACAGCAAGTTAAAGTTTAGCAGGTTTCCTGCATGCGGTCTACAAACGGCATTGCTTGCAGTAGTACTTGCATTAGATTGTCAGCGTTTACCAGGATATTGTCAAGTTACCTGCAGCTTAAAGGCTTTTATATTCTCCGGTTCACCTGCAGCCTTTCATTTATGTAGAAGTATGTCACACGTAAGCATGATGTTGTGATCCTTTCTAATTCGTTTTGGTATTCTGCAGTTGTTGAATAAGCACATCAGTAAATTGGGCACATCAGTGATCCAAAGTAGGTCGAGAAGAACAGACATGATTTCCCCTTAAAAAAAAAAAAAAAGGGAGTTTTAGGTGACCTGAGCTTCAAATATTGACGCATTTAAATAGCAAACAGCAAACAACAAAACTGAAATATGAAAACAAAAGTATATATTATTCATCTCCTGCAGTTGACAGGAACTTTCTTTTAACTCATATGTAACATGCTCCACGTTCACCCGCCAAACCTAAAACTCCGAATCTCTGCCAACTTTCACACTGTGATCACGTTAAATACTGAAGGATTGCATCTATAGATGGCAATGGCCCATCTCTGTGCTTACTGTTTCTATACCTGATAGTTCTTTTGTTTCAGTAATTTGCTATAACGGAATAATTTTGGGGTGAGTGCCCCAAATCCTGATAATCTTTGCCTGGTGAGATTTATATCCACAGGTAAAAGGTCAGAGTTTTCTCCCCATTTTCACTTGCCTCCTGTGTTGTCGTCGTCTGCGTGTGGGCTGTGGGTGCTGATACCTACATGGACAAAGTTGTGGTTAGAATCATTTGCAGCGCAACAGCCTGATGGGATCTGGAGCTCTCTTGGCAGGAATGTGCACCTTTGGGGGCAAAGCCAAACAGTTTGGTTTGGGGATAAAGGTCCTGTCACATCTCTCACTGTGTGGTGGGGAAGAAATTAAATATCACTCTAGAAAAAAAAAAAAAGAAAAAAAAAATAGCTTTCTTAAAGTAGGCTATGGTTTGAAAACAGATTTTTAATTATAAAGTTCAGTGATGTTTCAAAGTTCCTCCATCCTCTGATTGTCTCAAGTTCTGGAGAGTGAATGCTGGTGACCTGGAAACTCCTTCCACAAAAAAAGAAAAAGAGATGTAAGATCTGCACGTGCACTTCTTTCAGAACCTGTGTGAATTAGGCTTGCCCATGCAAGTGGGAGACAGATTCCTAAATACACAATACGCACAGTCCAGATAAGGTAGGGAAGAAGGATTCGATAAGGACATTTGAAACCTGGGGGGGCTAAACGTATTCCGTGTCATTGTTGCCAGATGACATAATCAGCTCGTCCTCTGCATTTTGGTTGTAAGTCAGAAGTTACTTATTAAAACTCACACACACAAAAAATGCTTTACAGAGTAAGGATGACAGGTTTCAGAGAAAATACAGTGCTGCCAATTTTTTTTTTTTTCTTTAGGATATGGAAATTTGGGTGGATTATCTGTTCGGAGGAGGTTTCCTTTATTAATTCTCTGCCCCCCCCTTTTCATTTTAGACATCTGTTAACATTTCATAGAGTCTAACAGATGTTGCAAAGTGAGTCCCTTACATCATTCTTGGGGAGAAAGGGATGATAAAAAATGACATTTCCACAGTAGAATCAAGCACCTCTCTGAATATGACCATCATGATGGTTTTGCATAATTTCCAAGAATAAGATTATACAGCCTTATAGGACACAATTCATAATTCATTGTTACCCATCGGTAATGTGTAAGCATGATTTTTATGGACTCTGTTCACACATTATTGAAATGACAAAGAGAAGGAAGAATTCTGTCTCATTAGGTAGACTACTTTTTTTTTTTTTTTGAAACAGCACTTTTTTTTATTAACTCATTTTATATAAGCTTGGTTATTTCAGCACAAGCAAGGGCTGATTGTCATGCGACGTGGAGGACCATTTTCATTATTTTGGCCAGAACAGGGGCAGTTTTGTCCTGACGAGCTATTAGATGAATACCGGAGTGTGTCACATGAAAAACCACTGATCTTTAACCCAGCTATCTACTTAACCAAGCCTAGAAATGAATAGTGAATAAGGGAAGAGCAAAGGCCAGTTTACTGTCATTACAAATTACAGAAACTGTTAACATCTGCAGCAAAATGAACTCTGGGAATTACAGGTACTATCCAGTAAGTCAGTCGAGGGTACAAAGATTTAGGAAAACGGAGTAACATCCCGTATTTTGTGTATTGTATACCTTTACTATTGAAACATAGTACGCTTGCGTAAAAAGATGTAAAGATTTTCTGTATTTTTTCAGAATATCTATAAGAAAACCATGGAATTAATACCAAATGTAAGGAACGCTCTTTTAATATAATCAATTGATAATTATCATTAAAAAGAAACAGAAATAATAAACGTGTGGCCATGATTTTATCTTTTCTCCCCGAGAGTATTCTGGGGGATACTGCTGCATGTACAGTTAATGCAAACATTTATACTGAACTCCTAGATGTTAGGAAAACAAATACTGTAAAGATCAGTAACATTTTAAAATGATCAGTTATGGGAATTAATGCTTACAGGAAAACACCATTCTTTCTTGCCCTGCTAGTAGAATTGCATTGTCTCCCTACAGTCTTGTTAGCTCATACTAACTGAAATGCAAATTCTTTCCAACTAATTGGACCTCGTTGAACGTACATGTACAGTACATAGTTATATGCATGTAGATTTTTTTTTTACTAAATTCCTCTGTAATTATTTTCTTGATTAATATCTAAAGCAGAGACGTGGAACAAAAATCTCTTTAAAGAGTTTACATATTATTGAACATTAAAAAGATAGTAACTGTTGCATGTTTTAACAGCTTAATTAATAATACAGAATAATTGGAACAAAAAGAAGAAAATATTTTTTCCATGTTTAGTCATTCTGAACTATTTGTATTAACTCTTTGACTGAACTAATTAACACTGAAATACTCATAATAATGAAGTTTAGAAAAATAAGATACATTTACATTAAATTCTGTATTTTCCTGATTAGATTTTCCTGTTGGCATCTTTTCTAGCCTTTCTTGCTATCTGGTGTGCCTCTTTATCAGTGTTTTTAAGGAAAGAGACAAAACAAAAGCATTATTTAAAAAAAAAATCCACAAAAGTGTACACATAAAGTAATAATTGTCATTTATAGTAAATAACAAGCAGCAATTAAAAAGAAAAAGAAAAAAAAAGTTTCAACCTCATATACAGTTTACAAATGCCTCAAATTCTCAAAATTAAAGTAGACAACTGCAACTGCTCTGTGTTTTAAGTTTCATTAAAACCTGGATTTTGTAGCCACTTCTTCTGTTCAGCACCCCGGTATTCCCATGAGCTGAAAATGTAAAATAATTTCACAGATCCTTTTATCTTTCAGCACAAATACCACTGGATAGCAGTAAAATACTTGCAGAACATATTCCTGATTAAAAACCTATTGAAAATGAGATTTTCTTTAGTGCAATTAAAAGGGTTTGTTTCAACTGCTGTTAGAGCCCTTACCTTGTCTATACCGTTTCTGATTCTCATATGAGTTAGCCAAGGGGAAGAGAAAAAAAATGCTGTTCCACTCAGTTTGTGCCAAACTTGTGTACTAACAAGTAGTTCCTGTGCTTCCCACAGATGATTCAAAGAATATTTCTGCCTGCAGAGGAATTATAACAGTAAGGCAGAGGGCAATAGATTACAAAGGGACGTACTGGGATTTGAACCTGGATTCTGCAAGTTACGATTTTTGTTAAATGTTTTGTCAGTTTTGTCTTCCTCCCCCCCCCACCTTTTTTTTTTTTTTGCACCCTAATAGCTGTAGAGACGGAGAAGCCTTAGTTTATTGCTGTGGGAGGTTTACTTCTGTTCTATTTTTCCTGCAAATGGTTACTTTTATCTGCTTACTGACTGCTACTTTTCATATCCCTGTTTGAATTTCAGTAAGTATTTGTTTTCTTCTTTTTATGTGCTGGCAGCAGCGTGCTAAACCAGATGCTGTGTAGGCAGTGTACGTTTAAGGATGACCCACACCGTGCGGGCGCTGCTGGGCTAAATTTTGCCTCTTTTCTGTGTCACGTTAGTCAGCAGGGGGGGGAAGAAGATTTCTTTCTTTCTTTAGCATGTTCTTAAGATGTGATGCGGCAGTCACACGTGTGGCAATTAAATGATGGTCCTCCTTTGATACAGCGGGGTGAATGTGCTTAGATTTCAAGGAAGGTTGTAGCAATCTGGCCAGGATTTCTGCTTGGGAAGACCAGATTTGGATGTATTAGCTAGTCAGCCTAATAACCCTGTACAGACTGTATTGATTTTCTAGGAGAGAGTTTATGAACTAAATAAACTTGGAGTTGGTGTCTTAATAAACTGCTTCTCTCAGTCTGTCACATTTAGTTACAGAGCTCTGCAGTTTAGGGGAAAAAAAGGCTAATTCTGTTACAGATTGTTCACAGCAGGGTCTCCAAATTAGCCCTTTGTTTTGTAATGCCACCTTGCTTGGGCTCGCTTTGAGCACATTTCTCAGTTTTACCCTAATGAGTTGCAACACTGATAATGTGGCTGATGATCTTTCATTGATTTCACTATCACTTGCTTGTCTGGTAATTGATCCGTTGCTGAGCCTCTAGTTAATTATATCGGCTTTGACATGGCCCGGTCCACCGGGAATTTCAAGTCTTGCAGAATAACAGTTTTAATAAAAGAGTCTATTACTGCAGGTGCTCGCCGCCGCGCGCCAGTTGGTGCTGCGCGTGTGCACACGCGCGTGTGCACGCGTGCGAGGGTGCGCGGGGGCTGCTCGATTCCCCGCGAGCCAGGGGGGGACGGCAGGACAGGAGGCAGGATTGGGGGGAGAGAGGTGGAGGGAGAGGCGGCGAGCGGGAGCGCGCAGGGATGCGGGAGGCAGAGGAGAGCAGAGCAGAGCAGAGCAGAGCAGAGGAGGAAGCTCGCTATTGACAGTGTCCTTAAGCCTCCCACAAATAACAGCCATTAGTGGGAAGGTCAGGAGCTGAGCATGCAGCTTGACTGAGGCACTGAGTGCCACTTCAGAAATGAAGAGGCTGGCAAATTTTAGAGGGAGTTTAAGGGGCTAATAGCTAGCTGTAAAGGTACAGACACTGTTGGCACAATTGACTCCTAAGTGTCATCTCCCCCTCCCCAGGCAGGATATTTTTATTGACCACAGGTGGACTTAATATATTTTAAGGCAGCGGTTCTTGGGGTTCTTGCTTGTTTCTTCTTGGATATTGAATTTGCTGCTTTTGAGACTTTTTTTTGTACTTAATGGTGCTGAACTGGAGGAAAGTTTAACAGAAAAGCTTTCAAGAGATGTAGGGTCTAGAGGGGAAGGCACATTTGTGTCAACATAGTGTACATCTCCTCATCTTTTCTCATTGCACGCTAATGACACAGAGCTGCCACTGAAGCTCTCTTCTGTTTCTTTTGTTGTTTCAGAGAGTGAGGTTTATTGTTATTCCTGAGTTAGGAGAAAAGCAGAGTGGTACATTTGTCCTCCTAAATTTGTAGATTATATTAGAAGATGAATGTTCCTTATGTTAGAAAGGATGGCTTTTTTTAATACTCCGACTGTTTTTTATGAGATTGCGTGAATTTTGCTTTACATTTACGAAGTTTGTTTGTAGAGTTACGATTTCTTGCCTCAACGTAAAGGATGGAGTGGGTAAGAGAATTTATCAAATAAGATTCACTTTAAAGAAAAAGAGCTATTCTAATTAAAAACAGTGCTGTAGCTGTGTTATTTGTCCTGGTATATATTAATGTCCCTTAAGCACTGAAGAAAAAAATCTTAAAGGAAAAATGTCGTTTCTTTGCATTACTTTTTTAACTGTGTGGGACTGGCTGCTTTTCTGCTGTGATTCATTTCTTTGTTCTTTATGATGTGAAAGGTGTATTGTATCTGCTGCAACCAGCTACTTAAAAAAACAAAACAAAACAAAAAAACTACTTTTGATCTTTTGGGGGAGGGGAGGGAAGGGGTAGATTCTTCGCTTTTCCATCCTTTCTTGCTGGAGATGCTGTTTAAGACACTTAGCAGTGGGCAAGGGAAAGTGAGGGGTGTGAGAAATGAAAAGTGCATGTGACTTTCTGGTTTTGTTTCAAAAGGAGTTGGATCATGTATTTTTTTTTCCCCTCTTCGGTAAGAGTTTTATTTGGGATAGGAGCAGGCTATCCCACAATACTTGCCTGACTAATATTTAGAAAAAAAACAGGCCAGAATTTATGTTTTACTTCTGAAGGAATAGGGAGTGCATTTTATAGCAATTTCTAGCTTGCTTGCTTTTTCCCTTCTTTCTCCTTTTTCTTTTAAAAAAAAAAAAAAAAAAAAAAAAAAACAGAGAAAGAAAAGAAAAAAGAGACAGGGTCTGCTAATCCTGTGTGGTAGGCAAGTGTCAGATATTACACGCTGTACTTGACAGCATTGTTGAGGAAAAGCAGAGGGAGCCGGGGAAAGGGCCACAGCCTTTTCTTCCTCGTGGTTCACTCTGATCATTGTGCTACTTAGCGAGACCGTGCGCGCGCGTGTGTGTGCCTGCGTGTCTGCAGGCTGAGGGGTTAGTGCACGGTGTCATTCGGAGCCTGACAGTGGAGCGGTGCAGTTGACTCCTTGCTCTGCTATCCAATGACATCCAGTGGCTGGGAGTTTGAAGCTGATGGTTGGGTCTCCTCAGTGCTGCCTGCACACCTGACAGGCAGCTGCTGAACTGAGCAAAGGCGAGCTTGGGGAGTCACAATCTATGCATAAATGATAGGGGTATCTGTGCTGAAGGTGCGAAAGAAGCGCTGACCCCCTCCCCTGCATCCCCCCTTCCCAAATGAGACGCACAGAGCAGCCAGCTTCCTAACTACACCACACTCCTGCTACTGGCTGCCAAGAGGCTCAAAAAATCCACCTTCACTTTTCAGTCAGAAGAGGCAGAAGTGGATGTGAGAGACAGAGACACACAGAGACACAGAGAGCGAAAGAGGGCAAGAGACTTGACTTTAAGAGACTCCTGCACTGACAACTCCATGCAGTTCGGCACAAGAACGGCAGCGACCGACTCTGGTTTCATGGGGACATGGCAGAACACTGACACCAACCTCCTGTTCAGAATGTCCCAACAGGTACGTTACTTTTTTTCGTTTATTTTGCAACATGACATTTCTGTGCTCCTTCTTTTCCCTCCCCCCCCCCTTTTTTTTTCTCCTTTCCTTTTCTTTTTTTTCCTCCCTTTCTCTTTGCTTTTTTTCCACGTTTCATTTTTGTTTCATTCATCACTACATAGTTAGCCTCTGAACTGTCATAACTATGTCATTGGAATGTGCATGGTTACTTCACTGCTCCCCTAAGGGCTCCTTTTTAAAAGAGGGGAAAATATTAAAGCTTTAAGTAAAAGCAAAGCGTTTGTTTTAAAGTTTCCAAACAGAGCTTTGCTCACAGAAAGGCTGGTTTTCTTTCTTTGTTTGCTTTTGTTTTGTTTCAGTCTTTCCCCCCCCCTCCTCCTCCTTCTCCCCCTGTCCTATAAATAAAAGTATCTGCTATCCCAGCAAAACTCCTTTCTTTCTCTCCTTCCTTCTTCCTCGGTGGGTCCGTAAGCCCCCGGATCGGACCGACACTAAGCTGAGGGGGGCCCCTCCGGGCAGCCTGGTTGCCTTCGTGTGGCAGAGCGCAGCTTCATGCCCAGAGCCGGGCGCGGGGAGCAGTGGTGCGGGAGCCGCTGCCAGCGCGGGGCTGAGGGTCCTCGCGGGGGGCAGCCCCAGCCGCGGGCCCTCGCCGTCCTCCCTCAGTCCCTGCGCCGCTCCCGCGCTCCTTCCTGCGCCCCCTTCTCCCTCGCGCTCCCCCCTGTTTCCCGCTCCGCTTCCCTCCCTATCTCTCCCTCTCGCTCTCCCCCTCTCCGTGGAGCTGCGCCTTGGCGTCCTCCCCAGAGCTGCTCCTTCACCGGGGGCCGCGTTTAAGGCAGCTTGGTATGTTGGCTCTGACGGGAAAGCTGAAATGTTACTGCAAGGCCAGTAATAACTGATAATTAATCACAGGAGCCGGTGTCTCTGTACCATGCACGCGGTGATACGCGCCCTGCGCGCTGGAGCTACTCTTGCACAACTGCTTGGCTCTTCTGGGCGAAAAAAAAAAAAAGAAAAAAAAAAAAGAAAGAGGGGGGAAAAAAAAGGAGAAGGAAAAAAGAAAACAGGAAAAAAAAAAAAAAGAGAGAGGGAGAAACTTTTCAGCTTGGACCGGACTCAAGCAGGGGAGGGAAGTTCAACCTGAAGGTTTTTAACAGGGTGACTCCCTACCAAGGGACGTTCTGCCTTTTCTGAAAACTAGTTTCCAATTATGGTCTGACACTGAGTGATAATAATTGAAATACTGGTGTTTTCCAAAAGAGGAGTTATAAATGATTTGTACGTTTGTATTAGACTTTTATTTAATGTTGGAAATAAGATGAATGAACTCATTTACCTGAAAGGCGTTGTACTGTATGAATAGAGAGAAAGTAATTAGGCTTTTATAGTTTACAGTAAAAAATGCCTGAATGCTAGCCATAAAACAGTTATTTAATTAAAAAAAAAAAAACTTTAAAGCCAACAAAAACTCAACAGCACATAGTTAATAACCAATAGCGGTTGTCTGTGGAAGGGAGCCTTAAGCAGTATAGCTCTGGACAGGATGAAGGCATTTGGATAAGGTATATTTTGATATATCCTGTAGAGGGACCCTGATTACTGCTGATACAGTATGCTGGTATGGAATGTAATCAACATAAGGCAAATAAGCAACTCCGTTCAGTTTCTCATTCTTGAGAGTAGAAAAAGTTCATTTCCTAGTAGAGGTGCCCATTTCCAAAGCAGTGCTTGGCACTGGGAAGTGTGAACTGCTCCTGCTTGGCTTGCAGGGCTTATCAGCCGTGTGCATGTCCGCGATACGTAGCGTGTTGGGTTATATCAATATTGAGCAAGAGCATCAAAAGCAGTTATTCAAATTACCTGCTGTATTCTTTTAATAAAAAGTGCGATTAAATATTTGGGGTGAAGAAAAGGTTCGTTCCCTTTCAGTCACAAAGGAGTTAACATAACCAGATCCAGATAACGATCAATTGATAAATGACGATTGAACCACATAGATAATATTAGATTGCCTGTTTAGTGTTAGACCTTTTCCAACAGATTTACCCTCTGTGGTCCCTGGAATGCTAAAAAATGTTCTACACTGACAAAGAAAGGAAACAAAACTAAATAAAGAGCATCACAATGTGCAGGGGGTCAGATAATTTAAGGCAACTAGCTCATCGACCGTGCCAAACTGGCAGGCACGTAAGCTAGGCTCCTCTTCTTCTTATTTTTTCTTCAAAATATTTTAATTATGCTAATTCTTGAGTATTAGCTGGATTTTTGTATGGTTGAACGTGGAAGGTCATGTTGTATTCTGTGCGAAAGGGGAGAACTAAGGTGCTAAATGGCTAAACGTGTGGTAGATGCTGCATCAGTGTGTATCATTCCCTTGCAGCACACACAGTAGCCCTGTAAAGGTGGTAATGTCAAACAGATTTATTTCTTAAACGTCTGTACTTACATCTTCGCGTGTGTGTTAATAATCTCCTTGTCACATTTTGTTTGTTTGTTTGTAATGTACTAAAACATATCATGTCCATGCATACTTTCATCGTGCTTTTAAGAGGAGGGTAAGTTATTTTTTCCTAACACATTTCACTCCTCTTTAAGGATAATATTTTGTCTTATATTCCTGATTTGTTAAGGCTGTTACAACTTACAAGCTCGCGCAGACAGTCAGCGCGGAGTACGTGCAAGTGCAGCTGCATATTTGTGTCCAAGTGCCAATGTTTCTTTCCTAAAACCCTAAGATATTGCACATTGTTTTATGTTATCTTTTTTTCATCCATTTATCAGTTAATTATTTTCAAACCATCTTCTGGAAATGTAAGTATTTTTACATTTTTTTCTTGTGCTTTAGGAGAAATTATTTTCACTAGTGCAAATAAAGTATTGCTATTAAATGTACATAACTTGCAAGCAAAAGTTTGGCATGGTTTGAAAGAACTGTTTAATGAAACTTTTCCAGCAATACACAGTAACGCTGGGACATTTCTTTTTAAAGTTGTAAGTATAATGCTGGTTTTGCACATGTTTTTTGAAAGCAAACAAACCCCCAGCCCCATCACTTTTCCTTGGAGTTGTAATTTAATCTCAGGCAGGTTTCTGGTACAAAGATTGGAGCATGGCAGAAGAGTGATTTAGAACAAAACAAAACAGAACCTTCCAATCCCTCCCTCCTCTTACATCCCAGCTCACCCTGAACTGCTATTTGCATGCTATACAAATGAATAACTTCTCACAGAATAAAAGGAAACCCCCCTACTTGCTCCTGACAAGAAACCATGTGCATCTTAGAAAATTTAAGATTGATTGCATAGGTTTGGGATATTAAGTATGATAGTCTGTTATTTTTAGATTTTTTTTTTCTTAAGGAATGAGAGCACCAAAAAAAAAAAAAAAGAAGAGGCATTGCCACATTCCAGAGCAAACTCAGGGTATGGTGGGGTGAGAGGAAAAAAGGAATAGTCTAAATTACCTGTGAGAAGTTTACGACAGGGCCACTTGACTGCATTGTATTGCCAATGCACCTTTTTTCAATATAGAAGTGTGTGGTTCGCTTAAAAGGGGTCATCCTATTCTGTATACAGAAGAATGTCTGATAACCTCGGAGGGCATAAATCTTAACTTTTAAAAAGGAGGGCTTCTTTGGGTCACTTTGATCAGTGACAGGTCGAGAATGAGCAGAAACCCTTGGCTTCTCGTCCATGCTCATCTGGTTACGTCCAGGGCACCCACTGCCCATTCTGGTTCTGGCAAGGAGATGTTAACAGCAGACAAGAAGGCCTGGATTTGATTGATTAAAAAAAAAAAAAAAAGGGGGAAGAAGAAGCAGCAGCAGGCTTTTCTGATTTTCTGCTTTCATAAATGTTTTGTGCGTTTGTCAGAATAAGAAATGTCATTTTTCTTCTCCCAGTTACCTTAAGGGCTGTAATGTTCTAAAATACTTTAAAGTCATTTCAGAAATGAGACCATAAGAGAAATGGTTGTAACCCACAGTGACACAAAATGCCAGGGACACGTATCTTTTTGTTAAGAAAGAAGTATGTTTAACCCGTTTCAGATAAAAAGGTAATAGTCCTTCCAGAAGCCTTTTTTCCATGTGAGAGTGAAAAGCAGTATATCAGAATTATAAATGGATCTGTGCGTCATTATATAGTAATTTAGGATTCACTCAATGATGTAACAAAATTAACAACATAATTTCATTGTGTAACTGTATCTTATTAAAGAACAACTGTCTGACATTCTCTTACAGTTGCTTTATTTAACTTCATGCAAATATTATTAGTAGTGACATTTCTCTATTGTACATTAGATTCTCTCATTAGCATGATGTGTTAGTTATCACCAGAGAAATCACTTCCAGATAGGTGAGGGGGAAACCAGGAAAACTAAAAATTAAATCAATGATGTATATTAATACAGACGCGTCTGTTCAAGAGAGATATGGTGTAGTAAATTCAACTTTTTCCTTGCATAACTGCATGCTTATTCCAATGAAAACTAAATAATACCTACAATAAGTGAAGTATGCATTAATATTGCTACAAATATTAAATTGTCCACAATGTGCACTGCCTGTTTTGAGCAGTGTTAGTATTCCACAGCCTGACAGCTCCCAACATTGATGTAGACGTAGCCACACAAACTGTTTATTGAACCAGTATTTAAAAATAGGACCATAGTGTAAAGTCTAATGGATTGGAGGTGGATGTTGTTTAAATGTTCCTGGGTTGCTGGTTATTAAGGTTGCATGCAATTTTAACATTTATTAAGTAATTAACTGTTTTACTATAGCATGTGAGTATTCTTTTAATATAGGTGAACATGCAAAAACTGTTATAAATTAATACTACAACAAGCTATAATCCCATACACTGATTTATTATGAACATTTTGGGAGGCAGAGCAACACAGGCCAAATGCATTTTTTAGTTTACGGTAGTTAACAATAGCTTTTGTCAATAATCATCAGTAAACATAGTACTTGTTTAATATAAATATTTTTATCACACCATTTTAAAGATTTGTTTGAACTCCCAGTATGTTTTTTTTAGAGAATAAGTTTATGTGCTGTTATGAATTGGGAAGATTTATCAGGTTACATCACTGTCGTTATTTCAGATACCTGATTTTTTTTTCTTTTTTGATGAAGCATCCTTAAGCCCTGTTAAGGATTCATTCTTCTCAACAAATTAATAAATCTTTGCATCAAGAATTTTGCATTGCTTCTGATATGCCTCAGAAACAGAAGCATTAGAAAATAGTGTCCGTGACAAAAGTGTAGGATGTTTTGTATGCCATATAGCTTTAGACACACAGCAATACATGCTATGTATATGATAATGTAGTTAAAAACAAACAAAATCTCTTTGTAGCTTCTTGTACTAGTTGGACTAAATATAGGAAAAGGTTTCTCCCATCTGTCTGCCTGTCTATCTATCTATCTATCTATCTATCTGTCTGTACTAATATTGCACATATGCACATGCAATTGTTGAAAATATTTATACTGTTATACATTTTAGCTGTTTACATTGGTATGCAAAGTACAGTATCTTAACTTTCAGAAATGTGTGCACATAGCTAAAATCTTCATGAAGCATTAAATGATATATTAAAGGATATACTTAAATATCTTTTAAATGTGCAATAGTGTTTAATATTTTAGAATGTATAGTTTCTGTATTTTTACATTTTTCCCCTTTATATATTTTAGTGGTTTCTTAATTCGTGCACAGTTTTTATGGGGATTTGATTAATGTAGTGACAGGACAGATTTGGTATATAACAGCAGCAGAGTCTCCTGCTCTTATGTCAGGGTTAAGAGCCAAGGCAAATCTTCCCTAACTAATTAGATGCTGAGTAAGGCATCTTAGTGAAGTTGGGGCAAAAGTGAATGGGTCACAGCTGAGGCGAGATTGCAAGGACGGTGGTGATAGTGAAAGCATTCGCATCTGCCAGGTCGTTGTGACACTGTGCTGATTGCGAAGGAACACTCTGTTCGCTGATACCGAACTGCCGTCATAAAGTACAATCAGAAACAAAAGCTTTGAAGAGCTTTTACTTTTCACCAGGAATACTGCGAGTGTGCGCTGCGTATCGCTTTCTTCATGCAGTTATTTTTCTTGAACAATGGTGACTGTGCTTTTGCAGAAGGATTTGCCTTGTAGACCAATGGTTCTCCGCAGCAGAGAAGAATTTCCAAACTTGGGGCTCCTCGTATACCCAGGAGGTGATGAATCACGCTGCCTCCAGAAAGCGAAGCCAGAGGAGGCAAGCAGGAGAAGGGCAGATTTCCATTGTTGCTTTCTCTCAATCTTTTAGCCCAGAAAGGGAATCGCTAGTGCAAGTTTTTGTTATAATTGAAGGAGTGCGATCCCAAAATTCCAGCATCTAAATTAACTACCCTGAAATGTTTTATTTTTTTGCTCAAGCAGCCTATAGGAAGGGGTGAGCTTACAGAGCAGCTTTACTAAATGGAAGTGTTTGTTTATATGAAATATTTCAGGGAGGCAGGCTGCACTCTCTAGCTAAACATCAGCCTGTCCAACGAACGCCCACAGCAAGAAACCGCACATCAGCCCGTGGACAGGCATCTGTTGCTGCATTACTGCTCACGGTACCTTGCAACACCCTGCTCATTACAGCAGTGCCCTAACGCCTCGCTTCCCCTGTGGAAATATTCGAGGGCTGCTTCCTACGTGACCTCCCTTCGCTGTCAAGGAGGGCAGTGCCCGGTGCGTGGCTGCGGCCTGGCACATCTCGTGGCAGAGAAGCCACCTCCTCGGAGCGGTGGATGGTGCCCCTCGGGGTGGCCTTGGTGCACGTGGGCTCACCATCCACGTGCCACCCGAGCTATCGTCACCCTCCTGGCTGGGGGGAGCCGGCGCATCCCGTCCGCACGCTCACGGGGACGGGAGCGGGGAGCTTCGTGTGCCGCGGGTGGGAGGGAGGATCGCCATGCGGGTCCTGCCGCACGGGAGCCAGCGGCGCTGCCCCGAGGAGGGAACGGCGAGCGGGTGTTTAGGGAGAGCTTCGTGGGAAGTGTGAAGATTCGTACAGGGGTCTCATTAAAGCCGGAACGCACCCACAGGTAAACTTAGCGTGGTGCTGGAGAGGAGGTTTGTCTGGGAAAGGAGCGCGGCGCGGGCACCGCAGGGGAGGCCCCTTGCAGCAGGGCTTGAGCAGCGCAGTGACCGTCACTGCCTTCTGGGAAACCTCTTGCGACAGCGCTCGAGAGAGCTTCTCTTGCACCCCTGAACAGCCCGGAGAACAGTGAGACCCACCTGAGGGACCCTGTTTGCTTATTTGTACCTGTTCCTTTCAAGCTCTCCAAACCAGTTTCAGGGAAGGAAATAGATTACCTGATTCCCAGCCTTCTCTGGTGCATTTCTTAAAGAATGCTAACTCCAAAATTGCATACTTCTGGCTTTGAACCGTTTGAATGGAAATGCCATACAGTGTAGTTCTTTTCAGATGAAAAATTCAACATTTAGAGTGCGCCACTAAGAGGAAAGTAGAATATGAAGGGTCATATCCTCGCCATGATCCAAGCAGACATTTTCCATTCATGACAGTGGAGGCTCTGTCGCGCGGTGAGGACGGCAGAGAGCTCAGGTGCAGAGCTGCAGACAGGTCCGTATTAGCCCTCAGAGTAAGCTGCATCTCCGAGCTCCGTTCTGTAAGTGTTCTGTGTGTGTGCAACTTTCATAAAAGTTACACGTGCAGGTAGTTTACGGACAAGATTCTGCAGTTGTGAAGAAAGTAGCTCTTGGCCGTTTTAGTCTTCTAGTTTCTAATAATATTTAGGCACCAAGGAGATGAACAACATGAAAAAATCTTAGGCATTGCACTTACTTAAGGATATCTGAAAACTATTTTATCAGAATCCCAGAGTTAGGCCAAGTTCTCTGTTAAACGCTCTGGTCAGGTCTCAGCTTTTAGGTGTATGATTTTACGTACGAGTTACTGAAAGCTCCGTATTTTATGGGCTCCCCTGGAAGCCAGGCAAAATTATGGCTGCTTCCAGGTTGCCTCTGAAGTTTTGAACTTGTTTGAACTAGAAATCTCAAAATGAAATTTGGACAGTGTAAATCAACCTGAATCAAATTGGAGGAGAAAAGCGTACAAGACATCTTGCTAAGTGGAATTGCCCACTTTTTCATAGTAAAAGTAGCAACACTCATGGCAGGATAAATGGTTATTTAAGAAAATAGAGAAGCATTTTGAAAGGCACTATCCTGGTTTACATAAAAATTTGGCTTCCAAATTTGGCTTCTTTTTTTTTTTCCTCATTCTATAAAACAAAATCAAAAACCAAACCAACCTAAAGATGCTATTGTCAGATCTTTTTATGCAGATTGATTTCCTTTTAGCATATTCATTGTCCTTTGCCTGCACTGAATATAAGACCTTGTGTACTCTGCTGCTGTTTTATTGCTGCTTTCAGAGGGACATCTTGTGAGATGTTACGGCTCCGGCGGAAGTACAACGGCAAAATGTCATTTTATGATAGATCATTATTGATGTCCTTTATTTATTTATGCCTTTCCTCATTTTTCTTTCCTCACTATTTCTCTTGCTGTGTATGTGTATCTGAACCTGTATTAAAAGGAATCCACTTCTTCGTTGCAATTGAATAACTAAAATAATTTTGATGACAAGTGACTATAGGAAAAGATGAGGGACAGGGAGAAAAAGAGTTTCCTTCCAGAGGTGGCTGAACGTAGGTGTCGACATGTTAAAGAGTTCAGTGCTTCGTATTTCAGTGTCCCTCTATGCAAAGGCGTGATAGAAAGGCTTGATAGATGCCCTAGCTTATCGTATGAACATGCTGAAAAGCATCACAGTTTGATCTTTACTTTGTACAATTAAGAATCTTTCTCAACTGAGGCATCACTTTTTTTTTTTAAGAGCTCTTCATGTATATTCATTCTTATATCTCAAATATGAGCTTCATTTCAATTTGACAGAATACTAAATATCAAGAAAAACAGGAAAAGGAAGTTTATACAATGATTAGATATTGTTTTCTACACAGACCTTCTAGATAAAAAACAATCGGCTTGGGTATCAAGAAGTTGTTTCAAAACAATTAAATTTGCAAATTATATCACTGTGTTCAGGCTTAGTTCTTAATTAAAATATATTTAATATAGCACTTTTTTTTTTTTTGGTAGTAATTCTCTAAAACTTATTTTTTTTTTGCCAGTCCATAACAGAGCTCTTAAGAACACCATCTTCTCAGAAGTGTTACCTGCTGTATTTCTGTGTAGCAGGTATCAGGGTTTTCACATCTCTTATCACAGTTTTTAGTGGCTGTTTGTTCCCTGGACAATTTACTTTTTCAAAGACTTAAATTTGATAGGAACATCTGAAATAGATATCTTGGGGAGGAGGCAACTACAAACTAATGAAGAGTATACAAGGAAAAAAAATAATTACTTCCAGCTGTCTTTATATAATAAAGCTACTCTTAAAATGAGAATCTCCATTAGCAAGACTTTAATTATATATTTTCTTACATTTCTAAATAAATACTATAATCTTTAGAAAAATAGCACTTAAACGAGTTAAGTGCTGCAGCCCTCGCTCTAGCCAGGCGAAAACAAAACAGAGTCCCATCTCCCCTGCCCTGCCTTAATGCCCCACAGCGGTTGACATTGCTGGAATGCCTCCTGCAGCTGGTGGCATATGACTGTCATTTGCAGGCAGGATATACGGAGCGTTTACACAATGGAGGCATTCATGAAAGTGTTCCTCATCTGGGACTCCTGCAAGCTCTCATTTTATTGACCCTGTCAGGATTTAACCGGTAGGCTGTCAAATTATGTGTTGCTTTATCTAATATTAGTTTTTCTTTTAAATTAGAATGCATGGAGAAAGGAGCTGTGGATATCAGGTATGAAAAGCCAAAGCCTAATCCTGGCTTGCTGATTTTTAAAGCAAGAAAAAATAATAAAAAAAAATACTAGTAGTGTAAGAAATTGATGAATTTGAGCTACAAATTGTAGGATTCTATTTTTTTTGCAAAATTAAAAAGGTGATTATTTATGGGACTTTCTTTAACATTCAAAGCTTTAAACAAAAATCCCGTTTCTAGATTACCATATCCCTCAAGTGTAACTCAAATATCAGTGTACAAAGAGTTTTACAAAACAGCTTGCTCTTTAACTGCTAGTGTCCTTAACACTTCCAGGAAACAGTGCTTTCTGCACAGGCCCCCCAAAAAAGACATTTAATCATAATCTTTGCTGCATCTTTATGCAGAACACTGTAGAGAAGTGCCTGGTGCTTAATGTATTTTATACTGTTTTGCAAACAATGTAATAATCTGAGAGAGGATGGACGATTACAAATACGTTTTTAAGTCACGGATTGGCTGCTTTTTCATTCCATGGTGCCGAGGCATGACCTCTCCAAAGGGATAATTTGCATTCAGGAATAAAAAGCAGGCACATCTTCATTGGTACCTGGGAGAGAACTGGTTACAGCAGCGGGCAGCGCACCAAAACGTTGGCCTCAGGCAGATGGAGCGTGCGGCACGAGAGGTACCACGCGCCGTGAGTTACTCATCCCAGTCAGATCCCGCCTGCCCACCAGTGCATTGTCAAGGCAATAGTTAAAGCCAGCCAGAGAGAGAAGGAGAGAGAATGATCAGGCTGTTTTAAGGAAAATAAGTTTTAATCTGAGGAGATGAGTCACTCCATTTTGGTGTTCCTAGGAGGAAATTTGACTCTCTGTACATGTTTTTGTTCATGCATCTGTCTGTCCAACATGAGATCCCATTACCATTGGTTTTACTTGTAACGTTTAACTATCATTGATCTAGTTATTTTTTTTTTAATGGGGGTTTCCAGTAGAATAGGGATAATTGAATAGTAAACACTGTTTTATCTTAAGAAATGTATATGGCTGACTGTGTTCATCTTCTGCCATGTGTACTTTCCAGTTTTGGATTTCCTCTCACTTTGCATCCCCTTTTCATTTCTGTCTCTCCAGAATACAAGATAAATAATTTTAAGTATGAATAATAAAATAATCCAAATAAATAGAATATTATTACATGATTTTGCAGGACTTCTCTAAAGTACTTCTCAGGAGCCCGCTGAGATGTTTTCCATTTGCAGGTATAAATTAAAAAGACAACTGAAACATTTTCATTCACTTGGAAGTGTGAGGGCTTCTTTTAACTTTTTGGAGTAGCATTCTGAAGAAGTTGTCTTTCTTTAAATATTTAAAAAATAAAATTGGTTGCATGAGCTGTAATATTGAAGTAGTATTTAGCAAATCGAAGGTAAATTATTTATGAGAACTTGACAAATGTAGAACCTCTGTTATGAAGAGAGTGAATTTTCATTGCAAGGAAAATGATACTCCTCCAGCTTTGGCACAAAGCAGCATTGGTAAAGCAGCATTTTTTTTTCTTTTCCTTAAAAGTCAAGAAAAAATGAAGAAAATACATACTGCTCTGTTTTCTTATTAATGAGGCTAGTTTCATTAGTGGCTTTTCAAAGTGATAGTCTAAAGAAAAAATAAAAGCCTGATTTTAGAGCATGTCAAGAACACTGAAAATAAAGACAATAGCAAACATGATTAGTGAATTAACTACTTCATAAAAATTACCTGGCAATTTCTTTCAAGCAATTTCTGTACGTCATGAAAGCTGTTTTAGAGGTAGTCAGCCTGGCACTGCTGTACTGCAGATCAAAAGCAAGGTTCATCAAACTCTTCTGTGAATAGAAACTGTTTCTTCTGGAAAACCAGTATATCGCAACACTAGAAAAAATTTATTTTAAATGCCAGGGCCTATTGTCACTGAAATTAATGGGATTATTATAGAGTATAACCGTAGAACTGGTCTGAGACCTTTTCCTACAGTCTTTCTTGAGGAAGAAGTCATTCATGTTCTGTTTGTTCTGTGATGGGGCAGATCAAAGTAAGGACAAAATTGTAGTAGCTCAGTTTGGGGAAGGTTTTAGAGCACTGTTTTCTACTTTCAAAAAGTGAAATATGTGTAGAAATATGATCTTTTAAATCTAAGAAGGTCTTCAAAAATGTTGTATACATTTAAAGGAAACAAAATGGTTAGCTTTTTTTTTTTTTTTTTTTTTTTTAAGAATCTAATAAATCACTCCTGGACATATTTTTACTTTGGAATGTGATTATATTCATGCATAAAAATGTATGCTTATACATGTGTCACTATTAATGAAATTTTTATTAATAATTTCAGAGGCAGTGAAATTAAGTGACTTAACCTATCGTATAGTAAGCAATAATCTTCAAAGGTAAAATAACAGCACAAATCTTCCAAACAAAACTAAATACATTTTTAAAATCTTTACTTAATGTTGACACATCTTTTGCATAAAACTTGCCTAGACATGAAATTACATCTTTCTGCATATTTAGATTTTTAATTTCTTTTTGTTACTGTTGGGAACCCAAAAGTCACTTTGAAAATATTTCAGCAATTCGATGCAAAAGTAATTTTGAAACTGCAAAGTTAAAATTGATATTCCTCCTATAAGCTTACATAAATCATGTTTTTTATTATTTGTAGTAAATCACCTTTTTTATTATTTGTAAATTTTGAAAAGCATTTTGAATGATTCTGACCTGAAAGAAAACCTTTCTGACATGGTAGACTTCGACTGGTTTTAAAAGTAATTTTTTTTTCCCGAACCTGTCCCTTCAGTACCACATCCCCCTGCGTCCGTTCCAGCATGCAGCAGTGGTCAGGTGTGGGGTTTGGTGCTATCCACTCAGTCGCATACGCATGTTTATACATCCACAAACTGTAAAACGAAAACGGAGTAAATGTGACTTCAGGGAAAAGAAGGGAGTGGTGGGCGCCGATACCAGCTGGAGCTTGATGCATGTGCTCCCTTCTGTGGCACCATTTTGTTGTTGATGTGGGAATGTAGCTAAACAGTGGCTACAGCTGCTTCGCTAAATAAGGATCCACATAAATTCCAGCTGTGAACTTGTGATTCATCCTTCCCTGCACATAAGATATGTTTCCATATGTCCCATTATGTTCCATATTTGATTTTTATCACACACTGTGTGCCCGTCTCAATCTCATCTCTGTGGCTTTTATGCATCCTGTAAAGCTTTCTCTATTCCTTCTTTGCATTAGGCTCAAAATGCGCTCTAGCCTCCATGCAAAAAAATCCACACTAAAATATACTGCAGCATCCTTTAAAATGATTTCTTATTGAATCAAGAACCTCAATAATGTATATTTGTAAGTAAGTACTCTATCATAAAGTCTCTATGTACCTGCAGAAAATCCCACTAATCCATTTCTGAAATATTTCTCTGGGATCTAACTGTGCAGTCCTTAAAATGGTCTGAACTTCTAAATATTTTCACCTGCAAAATGTTTAAATCATGCTTCAACTACTCTAAATAGATTTTTGTGATATTATCTGTAATAATTTCAGGTATATAAATTACATAGTTTCTCTTTATTTTTAAGATGTGATTAACTGATCAGAGGATAACGACTCTGATTTTGAATTAGAAATAATATCCATTGTTAAAACATTTACGTTACTCGTTTCCTGGTTCCAAGTAAAGTATGTTTGTTAATATATATACTTTAAAATATTCTTCTTATTATTACCTTCTGTAGATTGGAATTCGGAATATTTTTTTCTTCTGTTGTCAAAATGTAGATATGGAAATCGGCATCTCGAGATGTAGACATCCCCGGCCCCTAGAGCATATAATTTAAAATGTTAAAAAACAAAGTGAGGATTCTTAAAATGCTAGTTGAATTGCACTGTAGGCTTCTGGGTTAGCTTATTGTAATACAGTTATGAGAGACATGATCCCTGCCTCCTAATTGGGGTGAAATACGGCTGCTGGTCAGCGCGGGTAGAAGCGCGGCCAGGATCGGGCTGCGCAGCCGGCCCTGCGTGCGGGGTGTCACTGCCCGTGTAAGGCGGCTCGGGACGTGACGCTGAAGTCCGCACCCCCTGCTTCGGTGGAAGCATCTGTCTCCGCAAAGGTAAACCGGCGCGAAAATCCCAGCGGTTGCCACAGTTAGTGAAATCGTGACTTGAGTACTGAATTTGATCTTTGGCTTTTAAAAGTTAATGAAGTTAATGGTTTCGGTGGCGGCACAAAGGTAAAATGGCGTATCAGGAGCTCGATGAAATGCTTACACTCTTCGAGCTTCCATTACGCAGATAAGTCACCAATGCCGTAATTTCCACACCGGTCACCTATGGTACACTCACCTATACGGCTGGTCATAATTTTGCTGTCTCCAGTAGTATGGAATACTATTTTCTGATACCAGATCTATCAAAGCAATACCAGGTATTTGCTCTACAGGAGCATCATCTAGCTGTGTGTACCATTAGACTTCCAGGGCTTTTGTCTATTGTGTTAAAGGGCGGAGTTGGCGGGGTGGATGGAAAAAATAAGTATCTTCATAATTGAAATTCTTCAGGCAAGTCAGATATCAACATTTTTCAGCAGAACAGATAGTTAATTAGTTTGTATCTTACGTTGAAGGCCATCACGTTATAGATTTCTGTGGGAACAAAAGAGGAGAACAACTAGTTAAAATGATAGGTAAGCAGGGCCAGGTCCCAGTGGTGCCTGGGGTGCCACTGGGTTGAACCGCTGCTCAGTGTCAAATTCCAATCAAAATGCAGATAAGTTTAGGATAAACATAACAAGGTGTTGGTGTGTTTCCAAAACTGTAAAGAAGGCTTTAGCTGGAGAAAAGACTGGAGATTAACAGTTTGTTTTACAGCTAAGTCAGGTATTTCAAATCAAGTGACTGGTGCTGCTTGTAACGAAGCATCTGCAGAGCGTGTCAGGGTGACGTTGGTATGCCGTGCTCAAGAAGTTCACTGTCAACACAGCTGTGACTTAACACTTCTAGCAACCTCTCAACTGGGAATTAGATAAAATACCTTTAATTTGGGCATGGGGCAGGGGGAGAGTGCTGGGGCGGGAGTATAATTTCAGATGCTATTAATTTTCACAAAATAACATTTGTGTGCTTTGTCTTGCCAGATAGGCTACAATGCTTTTCCTCATTTCACGTGCCAGGCTGTTTTTATATTATCATTTCCTTCTCTGCTGTGTTTATCTTTTCTGAAAATGGTGAAATGTAAGCTATTACAGACTGGGTGGGTGGCACACATTTGCACAGTAACTTTTAAAACACAGAGCAAGCATTTTATTTGGGTTTTGAAAACCACTGAGAGAACTTAATGCAGCTGCTCTCATGGCATCAAAGTGAAACATGTAAAAATCTCACTTTCCATTCTAAATAACCTTAGGGCTGTTGAGTCAGATATTTCCGGGTTGACGTGTTTTGCACAGGAGTGACAGTGGCATTGAGTATATATAGTAAATCTTAATGTTCCACTGAATCTCTTCAGTCTTTTATGAGCTTTACAGGGTACTCATCCTTAACAAAATGTCAAGTTAAAACATGTCACTTTGCCATAGCTGAAATTACTTACTTGTTTTTAATCAAAAAGCAACTCTTAATGGGCTGTTTTACTGTAGGCAGTAAGGAAAGTTGCTTCCCAGTTTAGCAGCAACTCGTTCTTCTGACCCATTATTTGCTGTCATTTCTACTTCTCATCCAGCAGTGGAAAAAAGGGTTGAATGATTAAAATCTGAGGAGGCTCATCCAGAGCTGAGACTGGTGCTACATATGCAGTAATTCAACACCAAGTAGAATTAATACTTTTAGGAAAAGTTAAGCCTTTCTATAATGGATGTGCTTTGGTTCCACTAGCAGTTGTTAGTGTGTTTTTCCTATGTTTTATAGTCTTTAGTGAAGGCTGTAGAACTTTCCTATACCAGTGGTCTCTGCCAACAGCAGAGGCAGGCTACCTGCTGGTAAGGATTATTCAGGATGCAATGCTTGCTCCTTTGGCTTTATTTTTTCAAAACTCAGGATTAATTTGTAGGTGTCTTGATATAATTCTTGCTTGCTACTCTGTAAAACAGAAAAATTTCTTAACTGGAGGAACACAGAAGCTCCAGCTACACGAGTTTAAGTAAGTGAATTAAAATAGTGGTCTTTTTTAAAACCAAAGTGAACCTTCCGTCTCTAGGCCTTAATGACAGTTAATAATCCTCCCCTTAGCTATGCTGTGCATATAGCACATGGAGCTGGATGGACCAGGCTGTTCCGCAGAGGTCACCACAAACCTCTTATCAAGAACACGATGCCCCTTCTTCCTTGGGGATGCTTCTGGTACATACCCCATAACTGGAAAAAACCCAAAACTTCCTAGAAGTAAAGTTTGGGATTTGTTTTAACTCAAAGCTTGAACTCTTTCTACTTTCACAATCAACTGCTTCAAATTCTTTTTTGCTGGTGAAATATTCTCAAGTTTAGAATTTGGCTGATAAATACATGACCAGTGCTCTCATTCAGTGCTGTCTTTTTTGGTGTGAATATGTAAGAGTGAAAATGATTTATATATCATTTATCAATTATAAACAAACATACATACATATATATGTGTGTGTGTTGGTTTATAATTGCCTTTGTGTTTATAATTGCATTTTAGGGCTTTTATTATGTTTTGAGGGCCTATTTTAGCACCTAAGAAACAAGAGCATTTTAGCTCTTTTGGAAATGCTTCTAACTTCAAAGCTACATGTGTTACTTCTGTGTAGTTTGAAAACACTTAAAAAACTAAAGGATGTTTTAAAAGGAAATAGGAAAAAAAACAAGCCGTTAAACCCTGTTCTTGCTTTATTAAAATATTTACAACCACAGCCATAAAAAGCTGCACACCTTTGCTATAGCTGCAAAACTGTAAGGTGAAAATTCTCTTTTCTGTTTCTAGCAATACATGTTCACTAATGTATTTTACAAAAGTAAGACCTTCTCATTTTTTTGCCTTGTAACTAACGGTCCATACTTGTTTGTTTAATTATTGAAGTAATGTAACTTCACAAGGGCAGGTTCATATTCAGAGACATGACTTGCAAATGGTGAAACTGCTTGTTTTTTAGTCTGAGACAAGGACTCTTCCTGAGGCAAGTTCATCTACACTGTTAATACAACTCACACAGTTTTTGCTTGAACTAATTGTGGAGCACCAGATTTCTGAAGCTGTTCATTCAGAATACATGGCGTATTAGTTGCTTTTTCTGTGGCGTGTAAGAAGTTGAGTGAAACCATATGACTGTACACAGCTATCTGCTATCTGCTAGAAATCATTCTCTAGCTATCTGTGCATTGTCAGTAATTAAATGTTCAGTATGTATATGCTTTACTCAATATTTTTGTGTGTGTATTAATTTAATTATTTAAAATATACTGATTCTATAGTCTCTAATCTTTGTTATTCATTATCTTCGGTATCAGTTGAAAGTCCGATTATTTATATCCTTTTCATTTTCCTTCAGATTTATATTAGCAATACAAATTGCGATCTCCCATCAGTTGGCAAACACTCAGGAAAGACTTGGAATTCCTCTTGGTGTTCCAATATTGGAACCATTATTAGCCTTTAACATTTTATTATAAAGTATACCATCTTGGATGAAACAGATTTCCCATACAACTAAAAATAAACTGAAAGCAATGATTGTCACTTCCAAACACGGCACCATGATGGTCTTTTGTGGCACATGATCTTTGTCACGCTGCAAATCACGCTGCAGAAGCAACTCCTTTATTTACATGAAATAAACACACACGCACGCAAATGGCAAATTCATCTAGCTAGCCACTCTCTAAACATTTTAAAATTACTTTTACAGTGTAGGAAAATTTCCATTTTAATTAGATTACTACATTTTAATATAGGAATGGGAGACATGCTAGAAGTTAATCCACATCCTGCCAAACTCGGTTAATTTCTTGCATCTTCATACTGCTACATCCCCGTACTCCTTCCCTGCTACTCTTAAATAGCCAAGTTCCAGGGAATGTCAGGAATATCAGGAAAGCGTTTAAGATGCCGCGTTCCACAGAACGCGGTTCTCTTTGGAGAGGTATTTGAGCCCGCGTTTCCTAGTGTCCTTGTCCCCACCCCCCGCCACACAGCTGTCACCGGCGCGGGGGAAGGAAGGACGGGGGGAGGGAAGGAGTGAGCCCTGCTAAAATCGTGTCACGTAGCACTAATTCATCTGCTCTCATTAGAGTGAGCGAGGGACAGCAGTGATGGCCAAGAGCTGCACTCCACACATGACACACGAACAGTTTGGGGAATAGAAAATTGCTTTCTCAGGAAGCCCAGCCAATTAAGGACTTGACCATATTGAATGTCAAGTGTTAATTTAGGTTTTTCTTCATTTTCCCAGTAGTAATGCGGGTCCTGTGATGAGCAAATACATGTCAAGTAAAAGTTGATTGCATGAAGGACCTGGGTATTATATGTCACTGACAAGTCACAAATGTACTCTAGTCTTTTAACCCCTTAGGTGAGTCCAGAAAGGTGGGGAGGGGAGCAGCAGAGGGGGATTAAATGTACTGTAACGGTAAGAATAGATAGCTTGTATGAGGGAGAAGTCTGGATGGGACAGACAGGAATAGAAATTTCTGCGAGAGGCTGGGATGCAGACTTTCTGCAATCAGCGCACATATGCGGTACCTTTCTGAGTTATAATTAATAAACAAACCTAAAGGCCCCCTCAGGATTCTTTAGTGTTTTAAACAAGCCTATGCTGCATGCACGTTACATCCTTCATAACGTTTCATGGAAAGAGAAAGGAAAGAGGCGCAAGCTGCCAGAAATATGAAATATTTCTTGAGGAAGGATGACCTGTTTATGATGAAAAGGATTTTGCCTTCTCTATGGAGAAGAATGTGTGTGTGTGTTTGTGTATGCATGTGTATTATTTTTTTTTTTACATCTTCATTTAAAAACAATTTCAAAAAGAAAAGACAGGGCCTCCACAATAAAGCAAGAGATTATAAAACACTTCCCTGTCAAAAGCAGATTTATTTTCCATCTTGTATATTTCTGCAGGTTAATTTCACAGCCATCAGAAACCCCCCCAAAAGGCCAACTTCTCTCATCTTATGTTGTACCTGCCTGTACTAGAAGAGCAGGGGCTGGCAGAAGCAGTGGTACTGAAGTCTGTTTAAGTGAAGTAGCATTTACTTTTACTAGATGTGGATACTTACATATCATCTATAGCATCTAATTTCCATTCATCAGCATATTATTTACATATGAATGTTCTGAAAATAAGAGAGTGCCTGTTTCTATTGCAATTGTAAATTGAGCAAAAAAAAAATTTTCTGCAACAATGTAGTAGGCATCATTGTGTAGTACAAATACAGTGAAATGGAACTGGCAATTACACAAATGCCTTGAAAGTTTTTAATTTCATCTAAAATAGCTTTTCAGCAATATTTAGAAATAATTATCTCCCTAATTGTTGTTTGTTAATATTTAACCTATAGACATCTGTTTGTTTGGAGCTGCTAAATAAACACTGTCACTATGTAAAACATTACAGAGCTTACTCCAGGTAGGATGCATTTTCCCTATTCCTGCTTTGGATTTGGCTCCTTTACGTTAAAATGAAAACATATAGGTGACAGGGTACATTGCCGCTGTACGAGTCTAATACATGCAGCAGATTTCTTTCTCTGGTGATAACTTAACATTTATAATGAAAAAAAAAAAAGCAATAAGGGTTAAATTTTAAAATACGTGTTTTCTAGACAAAAGCAATTTGGGTTTCATTAACGCTTCCTGGACTGATGTTGAATCCTCTGTGTAAATGAAGCAATGCTGTGTGTACAATTAAAAAGCAGTTGTTTTATGTTAAGAAACCATTTCAAGAATATGACTTTAAGATTGATCAGTAATATTTTTCTTACTAAATTCTAACTTTGTGTTTGTGAAAACTTCCCATACATCCAGCCCATCTCAGAAGAAACCCTACTTACTTCACCCTCCCAGCCTGCTCGCCTTTTATGTCAGTAGAGGTGTCTGCAGGTCTCATCTGGCATTTAGAATGGCGTTTTAATTGTAGCAGCTTCTCTTCTGCTAGGTGTGCAGAGGGATTTTGCTAAGTTTCCTTAGAGGAAATTCTGATGATGGCATCTCAGGTTGCTGATTCAAGTTTTTCCTCCTCTGTGGTGTCACTTTTGACAGATGGTACCTAATGCAATCAGCCACCGCCAAGCCAAGTCCTTCCTTTGACCAAACAGTGTTAAGAAAAAAAAAAAAAAAAGAAAAAGAAGAGGAAA
>JAUBNY010000185.1:1690508-1747181 GCA_032275445.1 Crypturellus soui
TCCAAGACATTTCTTTGTATTAAGGGTTTACATAGCTCAGAAGGGTTTAATTTCAGGCTGCAAAAGAGCAGAGTAATGAAATATAGCTGAATGCTGTGCATTTCTGAGATTTCTCTCTTTTTTTAATTTTTTTTTTTCCAAGGAAATAAACTTACGCATCCAATTTGCATTAGTCGTCAGTAATGATTTCTAGCACATGTTAAACAGGGTTATTTTGCAGAGCAGCAACACAGCGTTTGGAGCGATAGGCGTGTAGATACATACAGCCCTTGGAAAGAAACTTTGCTTCGAGTCACGCTGGTGTTTTTCAGTTTCTCTGTATTTTCAGTTTGGCTTTTTTCTACTCCTGCACCACACGTGCCCTCTTAGGCGAACCCTGCGGAGTGCCGCGAGTCCCCGCTGCGTGCAGCCGTTGCGCGGCGCGGGCACGGGCACCCGCGTGTGGGTCCGTGCAGAGAGCAGCGCTCCCCTTGCACGCTCGCCGCGGCCGCAGGGACCCACGCGAGGACCAGCCCCGTCCGAGCCCCGCGGCGGAAAACGCTCTCGGTCTTTATTAATTTTTATCCTTACGTAAACATCTGGCTCCGTGCGCATGTGTGTTGCTCCGTGTGTGTATATGCAAAGGTGTTGGTGTTTACACTGAAAGAGTTATGTGACAGGCTCTTGGTTTTGCGAGTGAGAAATGATCACGCTCGCAGGGAAGATTTAGTGCCTGTTTGGCTTCAAAGGTGTGTAAAGTTAAGTTTATGGTGGCTCGCGTTGTTAGCGCTGTTGCTGCGAGGTGGTTCATTTTTTTAGCGAGGCCCATGCTGCATTATGCATTTGATTTATGAGTGATGTGATATCGCTGATATCAAACATCGTGCCCCGGGCCGAGAGGGTTTGGGCCGCGAGGCTGCTGCTGCCGTCGGTTCATAGTAAATAATGATGCTTCCAGCACTCTGCAAGGTTAGCGTGGAAAGCAGAGGAATTAAAGTCTACAGTGCTTAAAATAAAGTTTTATAAATAAAGGTCAGGGGATTCTGAAAGAGAAGAGGAACTTCCTCCCTCTTATGAATATGTAGGTATGTAAACAGTGGGTGTGTACATGTGTGAATAGGCATACATAGGAATCTCCTTATTGGTGTGTGCGATATGCTCTTCTTTCTGAATTCTGCAGTTAAATCTTAGCGTTGTGTACCCTAACAGCATACTGAAATACTTCACTTGCTTTAAACCTTTTCCCTTGAAAAGCAACTGCACACATGATATTTTTTTCATTTGTCCACATATTTAGCAGCAAATCCAGTTATATATGGACATCTGTTCCTATAAATAATATAACATTAGAAGAATAAAAAAAAATTCTTTATTCTGTATTATCCGTTGTATAAAAGGTGTTAGAACACCTAAGTTAGTCTGTGTGCTTTACTTATTTTGTTTGGATAAGAACAGATGATTTTGTCAGATAAACATATTAATCGGATTATTTCCTGTTTATAATAGTTGAGTGGTGGTATTTTTAAACAGTTAAATTAACAAAGCATATGGGGGGAGCGTAAACTCAACAAGCAGTCAGCTCTGTAGGAAAACCAAGATTTATAAATGGAATTGTCACTTTGAATTTCAGAAACACTCGTTAGCATCTTTCACAAATTCCATGTGATATCCACTTTGAATATGTATTATCTGCTTTGAACTATTCAGATGAAAATTTTAAAATGACAGTTTTCAATGAAAAGTGGCGAGTAATATGTGCTCTTTTAATGTATGTAAGTATTTACTTATTCAAATTACTGTGACTGTTAAAAAAATAATTTCCCAAGAAGTCAGTTGCACTAAATGTAACTCTTTCTTAAAGTACTGAAATGAAGAAGAGTTCTGAAGTATCCTCTAAGTGTATTTTTTGGTTCTTTCAGGGAAGCAGTGACTTGACCAAAATCTTATATTACTAATTACAAGTCTGACTTCAAACTTGAATGAAGTTCCTTAAATATTTTAATATCAGAAGACCTGATTCTCTGCTATTATGCCCACACCATAATTCATCTCCCTTTATAGTACTGTGGAAATACAACTAACTAAATTTTCCACTTGAATTGGAACTAGCATTTCATTTTGCACTCACTTTTTGCAAGGTGCAAAATAGTAGATTGTGTAGCTATTTTGTTAAGAAGCAAATAATGTGTGCTACCTAATGGCTGGGAATTTCAGAAATTGCTTAGCATTAATTGCTAAGCATGTTCTGGATTTTATATAATAATGTGAGTAGTATAAAGATGATGAGATTAAAAACAATACTTTTTTTTCCCTTTTTGATACTTTGGAATACACTGACTTTGGACTTTTTCATTTTGGTTTGCAAATATAGAAACTAAAGCTATATTTTTCTTAGATGCTTCCAGCAGCTGGAGCTTTACATAAATAAGTAAATATGTAAAAAGAATCTATCTTGAGGTGGACCAAAGACACACACATATTGACAAATATGCACTTCCATACATATATATATGCATATATATATCTGTGTGTGGTCACAGAATATACACACATACATATATATGTATGCACAGAATATGTAGATATACATCTATATATACAAATATACTAATTTAATTTATGCTTGTACAAGCCCCTAATGTAGACTTGTTTAAACCTGTTTAAAGTATGCTTTATCTAGGTTAAACTAGACCAGTAATTCACTGAATAAAGGCTGGTATGATCTGGTTTTGTATGTTTGCTGAGCCATGGTAATTGGCTATATCCACTTACCACAACAAATGTGAGGTAAAAATGTTTGAGCAGAACCTCTTTCACAGAACTTCAATCATCCACATTTTATCTCAGGTTTACAGTGGATGATAAATGCACATGCATTTAGGTACTGTGGTTCAGCTGACATGCAACAATTTATTAAACTGTGATAATTCAATCGTATGGCTGAACTGAAAACTAAAATCTGGGTAGCTATGGCTAGAATTTGTTTAAAGAGATTTAGATTAGGATTTTGGTTTACTGTAACTGGATCCATTTTTAGAGGAATTTATATATTGCCATGCAACCTTCCTAATAAAGTTGTGCCTTTAATACTGATGGCTTGTATTTATTTTGTCTAGAAAGAGTATAAATTTGCAATAATAAGAAGGCTTAAATAGTCATCTGACAATTCTTCCCTTTTCATTGGTCTTGAGATTTCATTTAAGGATAATTTTGCATCTACACTGCATTTGTGGCCTTCATACTACATCAAGAAATTTAAATCACAGGAAAACAAATCATAGAGAACAGGATTATTAACAGTCATACAGTTCTTCGCAGAGGGTTCTAAATATGGTCTTTATATACCCTCAGCTCACATGGTAGTCAGTACTGCACTGAATTTTGAACAAGATTTCAGTGATCATCACTCATCACTTTTAGATCTGATTTTTTTCATGCTTTCAACTCTGTCAAAGATATGTTTTATTTTGTGGGTTTTTTAGCATTTTCTGTTACACTTTGTTCCAAATTCTTCCAGCTGTTTTAAGAGTTTCAAAAATTTGCAGCATTTTATTTTTCAGGTAGCTCAAAAGCCCATAGCTTTGAACTTTGTTATGCAAATAGTTCTCATTAACAAGTTCTTCTAAGGCCAAATTTTAAAAATATTTTTTGGATATTTGGGCTATGAATAAGCAAAGCAGTTATGTGTGGGGAGACGTTTCATGTGCTTAGAATTATGCACTTGGCTTATATAGCTCTCTGTGTGGAGCCCGCATTAGGAAGGAATGGAAAATGAAAAGTATGAGAAATAATACATGCATGTTTCTAGAAGAAAACTTCAGTGGAAAGATAGATAATTTTTCTTTTTTATGCTCACTTTGTGGCAGTGTTGTGAGCTTTATTACTGGAGAGAACTGAACATTTGACTCTATGACCACAAAAATCAGTGGCAAAATTAGACAGTGGTGAAGTCCAGAAATAAACCATGCACTGGAGCAAGTGCATATGCTCTAATCTGTTTTCACTCCTCAGAAAAGATTCCTTTTTCTTTTCTAGGGCATACTTGGGAAGATAAAATTCCATAGTAGTTTAGGGAAATTTCCTTGTCTTGTCTCGTAATAAGAGGTATGTGGTACAACAGATCTCCTTTCCAGTGTTTTTATAATGTGCATGGTGGGGTGATGCAACTTCTTTCTTTCCTTCTTTCTGTTTTTCTGATTGAAAGAAACACATTGTTTACAAAATAACTTCAGAATATAGACTGTCTGTACGTGACCTACTGAAGTCTAATCACTTTTGGCTTCTTTCTAGCTGTTTTCTTCTATACTTTGGTAAGCACCTAACCTCCGCCTCACCAGGGGTTTTCAGCAGTAGGTGAGACAGGACAAGTCAGACCATTAGGTAGACCTAGTGGCAGCTGTTCACCCGGGCAGTGTGTTTTCGCTGGATTGTCCCTGTTAGATGGGGGTATGAAGTGGAGCACAGCAGTTGGCATCTCTGCACTTTCCAGGGATAAAGTGGGCCTCTGCTTCCTTGGCACCACAGTTCACAACCTGCTCATGCCACTTCCAGGCACTGTTCTCCCTCCACCCCCTGCCTCAGGTCTCTTAACAGACTTGTAAAAACGTGTTTAAAACAAGCAAACAAGCATCCCTAGCGAGTAGGCTTTGTTTAACAACGAGAGAAAGGAGCAAGCAAACAAGTTGCTCCTAACTTTGAAGAAGCTAAAGATGGTTGATTAACTGTTAAGAAAGAAATCCATCCAGTTATTGGCCTGGTATTGCATATAAGGTGGGGATTTTGTCACCACAGCTCTATAACATAGTCACTGCTAGCTGTGGTGGGCCAGCAGAAGTGAGCGCAGCAGGACATGCTCCCTTTTATATGACTAGCATATGTAACAGACTGAATACCATGTGAAAGGCCTACTGTATTAAAATGGATTTTATTTATTTAGCTAGTCTTTACTGCCGAACAACAGGTTCTAGCCAGATAGGGGAGACCAGCCAGTTGACACAAATGTGGGACTCTCCGTGTAACAGTATCAGAAATCCAAATTATTATTCTCTTTCAGTTCAAGTATTTTCCTTTAGATAAGGAAACCTTTGTGGTTACAATTTGAATTGACAGAGTTTAAGTGTAGACCTCAAAATGAGAGAAAGAGAGAAAATGGAGAATCACGTATCTGATTTGCAGGAACTTCATGATCATCCAAAAACCTGGTAACTGCTGGCCTGTTCATATCCCACGCATTATTCCCATGCCTTACTGCTGCATGTAACAGCACAAGACCTCCACAGTCCCTCAGCTATTAGCCCCCATTATTCTTTGATAAAGGGCATGATAAAGATTTTACATACAAAGAATTTCCAAAGCAAAAGTAAAGAAGTTCTCTTTTGGGGAATTGGAAAATCTGTATATAGGGAAATTTTTTAAGTTAACAACTGTGCTCAGTGACACGGGTGTGAGTATTGTAAATGTTCTTCTACACAAAGCAAATCTGGTTGACTCTTTTTTCCTCCTCCATGAATGAAATTCATTCCTGACTTACAAGGAAAACCACCACGAATAACTGACCTCACTCCAAGGCCTATATTGCTATAGTTCACTCAAAGAAATTATTAATTTAATATTTGGACCCGACTGACACACTGCCCTTTTTTTGGAGAGCTACACTAGGTAGGAAGTGAGATAATCATCAATCCAACTTCCTTACAGAATTTGTTTTAAATAGTTGGTGAGAACACAGATTTGCAACCTTGTGTATGAGAAAAAGCACACAAAAGATAGTTGCAATTTTGGAAGCAACAGATAGGGCCTTTCACAACTGATTTGTAATGCTGTGTAAATAAACACACAAATTCCAATTTAATTACAACTCCTTATACAGATAATACTTTCTTTGCCAAACACCTTCAATGTTTTCTGCAGCTGTTTACTAATATTCTTTGATTGGTAGAGATATATTAGGGCTTTATCATCATGAAGGCACCACTACTTCCTCTGCTCTCCCCCCATAAGTTTTGTATCAGACAGCTGTCTAGAAAATTAAGAGCAGTGCTGTCTAGCTCCTTGTTTGTCTCCCTGATCCAAGTCCATGTTTAGATAATTTGGGATCCTTCCATTTATACACATGTTGCAGCTTCAAAATGTCATCATTGTGAATTTTGGTGTAAGCTCTTAATTTTTGCATTATTTTCTTGCAAACACACTACTTGCACTATCTAGAGCTGAGAAATGGCTACATATATGTCCAGTTCTATGTCATCTCTCTAAGATATGAAGCTCTTTTATTTTCCCCCTAAAAAGAACTGCTGTTTGTGTATAATATTGTTAAGCTAATTAGGAGTGCGCTTTTTTAAAAAAATATTACACTTGAATTTGGATAGCGTATACATGCTCAAGTATACTTCCTTTGCTTTCTTCTGTATCTGCCAGAATGTTTGTGTAAGGAGACATTGGTTCTGTCATCCTTGATCAAGATAGATTGCTGTCCTTAGATCATGAACGCTGTAGCATTTGGCGTAATCTTCATAGGCTTATGTATAGCTGTAAATCGTGGCTACAAAACCCTGTACTTGTGGACATATTTTTAACACTTTTATATGTTTGAATTTTCAGTGTTTTAAATGTGTTACTCAAAATGAAGTGTATCAGAAGTATGGTTTGCCCTTTTCATTCCTTGCTTGCTTTCTTGGGATTTTTCTTTTCTTCTAGGCTGCATCTTCTGCTATGATTTTATTTAGTTATGTGAACATTGTCATATGCAAAATCAATCCTTCATGGTAGCAAGTGTGTGGATCTGCCAAGTGACCCTACACCTTGAAGTTGTTACCTTCTGGAGTAAGTCCTAAAGCACCACAGGTTGTTGCACCTCAAGATCCATGTGGTAACTGGGCTCCTTCTGTGGCACCCTTTTTGTGTCATAAGTGAAGCAAGTGCTCCAAGTTTTGCTTTCAGTATCACAGATTCATTTCATGGATCTTTTTCTTTTTTTTTTTTTTGAATGACAACAGCAACCATCTGCAGATTCATCCTTGTATTTGCTTTATTTTGTCTCTGAAAGCGTCTCTCATGACAAGGGCTCTGTGGTGCCAACAAGCCACAGCAGAAGCTTCCAATAAAAACAAATTAAGAAAAAAAGCCTCCGTCTCTAGTCTAGAATTCTTAGTTAAGAATGAAAATTGGTAGAGGAAAAGGACATAAATTTCCTTTATCAAATGGGAGAAAAAAATGAAATTAGGGCCATCCTCCTGCTTTTTCCTGAACTTTCCGTTTTATCTTGGCATCTGGACCTCTGGCATCATCTGTGGGAATTCAGCACATGCTGTTACTTCCTCGGGAATCTTTGAGGTGGTTTCTGGGAACTGTCAAGCCCCTCTGGGACTACAGAAAAATTTCCGCATGCAGTCTGTGACATTCCCTCAGTGGTGGCATATCTTCCTAGTGGTATTCCTCCTCGTGCAGATTTTCCCTGTGACCTGTTCGAATTCTTAATCGTCCCCTGATGGTCACCAGCACTGGCCTTGCGCAATGCTGAAGTCTCATTGCTATTTAGAAGAGGCATCTAGCTCTGGGCATTTTCCATTAGCGGCACCAGTCATTGAAGTGTCTTTCACTTTTACCTCTTGTCACAACTTCTCCCCCTTTGGCCTATCTTTTCAGTCCCTGGTCAGAAGAGCATCACTACTAATTTATTCTGCAGCCAGGCCCTTATTGCCCCTCGGCAGACTCGATAGAGAAAGGCAGTGTGCATACACGTATGTCCATGTTTATGCGGGGAAGGCAGGAAAGAAGGATTTGCAGGTTTTTTTTTTCTTTTTTTCTTCTTTTTTTTTTCTTTTTATTTTTTTTCTGCCAGCAGCTCAGAATAAGTATTACCTCAAAAGCCCCCTTTGACATAGAAGTCTGTGCCCCCTGCTCCCCACGCCCTTACACGCTGGGTGGGTGGGAGGGGGAGAGGTCGGCAGGGATGGATGGAGAAAGGCCTTTATGCTTGTTGTTGTATCTTTTGTTTCTGCTGATGATACACAAAGCAAGTTGTAAATAGCTCTTTCACACACAGTTGTTATTCCTCTGAGAGAGATACAGCACAGTAGCTGTGCTCTCAGCACTGCGCTGCCCCAGGGATTGGAGAGGGACACTTTAAAGACCCTTTTCACACATTTCTGCAGCTTTGACAGAATGAAATTTAGCTTTGTATCAGACAAATGTCATCCAACCATTAAAGCCGGAACGTTATTTTAAGATTTTTAGTAGCAGTCAGCACAGTATCAAACAATCTCAAACTATGAATTTGCATTATACGCAGAGTCCAGAGTGTTTGAATCCTCATGTACTGCCTGCCTTTTACATCAGGGCACAAGTACAGAAAGAAAAAAAGAAGAAAGATGGGCATAAATTGCATTTTAAATAGATTATTTTACAATGGAGTAATAACAAGGTTTAATTCAATTTATTCTGCCATCACTCAAACCAGGTTCACAAACCTGGATAATATTAGAATTCATGAAGTGAAAGACACTAAATGCTTGGCTAATTATACTTGTTCTCAACCTGGTTTTAATATTTTTTCCCACTTGGGAACACCAATAGCAAAACAGATTGTAGTGTACATTTTTGTATTAAACTTGTCTGAGAATACTTTTTAATTCCTTGGAGAAAAACTTTCTCCAGTGTGTTTTTCTGTGACTTGAAGTGTTTGTGCTTGGGGAGCCCCTGTGTATGTCTGTTCGCTCACATTCAGAATATTATTTGTCTCCATCTTTTTGCCTTCCCTTGTGCTTGAAATATGATGCTGGTTGTATTGTTAATTTTTATAGTTTAAAATCAATAAACCCCTCCATCTTTAATACATTTAACACCGCACTTAGCTACATTGGAGTTCTGCAGATATTGAGGGCCATTTTGGAAAATTCAGATTCATTTGAACCTTAAAATAAGGGATCATTGCCTATAATATTTAGGAAATGGGGACCAGAGACATAAGACAGATCTAGACTACATGCAGTGCTGAACCATTCTCTGTGTTGTTATGGATAGTTGATTACAGCGATGATCATACAGGTGGAAAGGCAAACTGGTGCTGTGCAGAAGGATGGAAACCAGTGCCAGTCTTGCGCACTCTTCCATCCTTGATGATCCGTAAAGCATTTGCTGGTGGTCTGTGGAGCACTATGGCCTATGGAGACTCGTGTGGTTCTTTGCTTTCTGCTGCTGAATATCACAAACATTTGCCTGCTGCTACTTTTCCACATATATAGTCACCGTGGGATTTTAAGCAATTGCAGGTGGGAGGGAAAGTGGTCCACATGGTGCCTTTTCACTCTTGAGATGTGGTCCATTCCACTAAGTTGCTTGAAAATCCTTGAAGCAGAGGAGAAAATAAAACTGGAATATAAATGCAGAAGAGATGCAAGTCAGTTTTGTGTGTGGTACTTGAGTTAAGGAAGAACAGAAAGATGCAGTAATGGAAAATGAAAAGTCACTGGGGTCGAGCTGGCCACACCAAATAGAAACTAAAAGGTGAGAGATAAGGAAAGATGACTTTCTTGCCTGAAAAGGAGTAATGTAGGAAGTCTCATACATATGGAACAGTGCAAAGAGAGGAAAGGGGCAGATACAGAAGTAGGGAAGGAGCCCAGGTTACAGGGTGGCTGCAGGGTCTGAAATTGTACCATCAAAATGAATGCTTCCAGACCCACTGGAAAAATCAGATGTCGGTCTGCCTCATTAAGTCCATCTGCCTCCATGAAGACTTTTGAAAACTAGTATGGTAATCTTGAACTAGATGTGGGTCTAAATTGGAAAGTTAGAACAATGGTACAACGTTAATCTGTTTCCTGGAGAAGGCTCCTTGCTGAAGTGTTCTGACGCCTGGTGGATCTGAGAGCAGGAAGGTAGGCAGAGGCCGTGAAAGTGGGCATGGAGGCTTTTAGAGATGGGGTTAAACGGGGTAAGAGTTTTTAGACAGGGGATGAGAACAGAATTTTTTGTCATTGTCACAGATAGGAGTGACCATGGGATGCTGAAGAGCATGAACTAATGATTATGCTAAAGAACACAGTGATCTTGTTGTGAAGAGAAGATAGCTTGTTACTTGGAGGCTGTCACTGATAACATAAGAAAAAGAGTGTATATAAAGGTCTGTAGCTGTTCAGAAAAAAAAAAGTCTATCTTGAATTTTTACATTTAGTAGTAAATCTAGTGGGCAGATCTGTTTCAGAGAGTATGAGAAAGGCAGTTGTTTTATATTCTGGAAGGAAATCTTAAATCCTATGAATACTTCATTTCAAACACAGAGCCTTGCCTATGCAGCAGCTTTCTGGTAAGTTAATACTTTGCACTAGATGGAAGAGCTTTGCTGTGTTTGCCATGCTGTACTGCATGATGCTTCAAACACAGTGATTCTCTATTATTTGGATTCATTCTTTGATTTTAAGTGCTGGACTTCCCCAAATGAAGGTGTTTTCTTGAGAAATACACATTTTCCATCAATCTAAGTGATATTTTCTTGAGGATTGTGCTTTTTAGTCACTGATGCAACAGATCCTGGAAGGCTCACTCACACTTTCGCGTTATATAATCTTCAGTGCATCACAGAGGAAACTGACTTGTAATACTACTGCATTACAAATACATCGGTGCTAACTGCAGCCACATATCAGATCATGACTGGGCTTTCTGGCCCCTCTGGGGTTAGAGTTCAATATTAAAAAAAAAAAAAAAGGCAAAGCATAGCCATTCAGAAAGAAACTGACTTATTTTAGCTCTTCTATGAAATTATAATTCTGCCTCTTACATCCTCCATATGCTGTCATCTTTGTGTAGTCTTAGTGCCATTGCCTTGGCACTGGGTTCCTCATACAATTGAGATGTGCCTCCACATTACCCTTTTCTTCATGCCATCCTACAAACAAAGTCATTCTCCTAGGCCTAGAAGCTTGAAAAGAAATCACTATGTTGGAATATAGACCAAAGTTATCTAAAGAAATGCTCCCTCCATTTCTTAGTGTAAATTCTAATTTTGCATTTGCTTTCCAGGCTTTTAAGGGCTTTGGACTAAACTTGACATAATAGGTATCTTGCACAGTTAGTATTTGACAGACATTAGCAGTAAGGAAGAAAGTTTCTTGTTTTCAGGATTTTTTTTTTAAATTATCATGTCTCAAGAAAAGCCTGCTCTAACCTTGTTTTCCAGAACAATGTCTTTCCATTCTATCTCTGTGACTGCAGCTTCCTCCTTCCAGGTGGGACTAAAACTTTGTTCAGATCATTTTTCCCCAGTGACTTCTGTTCAATAATCCTTCTGGTGAGAGTGGAAAAATGTTACATCTTGCCTATAGATTTCATTTTAAAACTCTTGAATAACCTACACAATATGTGGACATCCTGTTGCAACAGTTAATGAGAATGCCTCAGTGTAAATACTATCCTGCAAAGGCATTCTTTACATTTAAAATTAATTGAATTCTTTCCAAAAAAAAAAAAAAAGGAAGAAAAAAGGATAGGTATTTAGCAGCAAGGGACAGAAATGTTTGCCTATAGGAAAAGGCTTTAAGCAATGTAAATGGTGACATGAAATATGTGTTTTATTTAAGGGTCAGAAGTATACCTGGCACTATTCAAACAAACAACAGGAGATGCACCCCTCCCCTACGCAGACGTTAAGCTAAGCAGAATGATCCAGATGTGAAATGCTTGCAGTGGCCCTGAGCATGATCGTCTCTCTGCGCATTGCAATCGTACATTTAATGATCAGGCTGAGACAACTTCCCTAGGTGGCTTAAGGTTTTTGTGCTTCACGGGAGAAAGGAGTCGTTGGGAAGAGCAAGCGGAAGGCAGTGGGGAGCAACTGCCCCAGTGTGAGAGAGGACAAGGCAGAAAGTCTGAAGACAAGAGCAGGGTAAACAGGCAAGGGAGGAGGAAGGCTATGGGCTTCGGGGAGCAGAATGAAAGGGATATGATGAGGAACAGAGATGTAGCCAGGAGCAGAGTTGTTCAGAGCCTTGAAGTTTAGGATGAAGAGTTTGGACTTGAATCAGCTTCCTTTACCTTCCACATCAAAGGGGGAAGTGACATGATCCAGGCAATAGGTGAGAAATCCCTTATACCATAAGTTTCATGCTACATTAATAGGAAGCGTACTTACAAAGCTGAAACATTTAAGAGATAAAAAGGAGCATGAAAAAAATGGTCTATAGATAAGGAATATTAATTTAATGTAGAATTTTTTCAAGCTGCAGTTTCGTCAGTAGCTTCTAGTGGCTTGCCTTGCTTTTATGCAGAAGGCATATCTGCACAATAACATTTATGCAGAGTGTACCATAGAGTAGCAGCAGCACATGGCATTGATTTTTGAGAGGTGAAAAAGCATGCAACATGCTTGCTTTCTGACTATAGTTTGTCTCCTGTAGAGCCATATGCACTGAATTAGGACACTTCAACCACAGGTAAATGTGGATGGTCCTCAGTTGTGCTTTAGGAGCCAAAGTTCTTGGTTACTGGCTTTTTTAATTATTTGGGAGCAGCTTGAATAATGCAAGGTGTTGCAATTTGTCTATATGTTAATATGTCATGTAGTGGAGAGATCCAGATTAGCTCCTGTGCCAAAAGCACATGCTTCACAGAGCTGTGTGGGCTGCTTTTCTCAAGAGCAAAATGAGTTAGCTGCATTGCAAGACTTAAGTGCTCTGGAGTCATTCAGGATGTCCGAGTTCACGTCCATCTATCTTTACCGTCCTTGAATGGCAACCTGTAGTGTAGAGAACTCTAATGATAATTTTAATAGGTGACTCAAGATGATGGTAAAGAGTATTCATCTTGCCTAGTGTAGTTTGAAAGTTGGTTCTGCAACTGCTGAAGATTGCCAGTGCTTCCATTAGAAAGGACAAGATGCTTTCAACATTGAGAAAGATCAAGCTGATTCCTTTCATTCAGAAATTGTCATTGTTTAGGTGAGATAGTTTTTGTCCAACCTATTCTACTTGACCTTTGTTAAAAAATATGGTCATACCTTTACTGAACTAAGATCTATTTGATCCTATAGATTACTAAGATGAGAGACCATTATCCAGGAAAGTTATTCATAATGGCACAGAGTCAAGTGCAAAAGAATCCATACATATATATACCTATATGTATTTAGAAAGGGCACACCAGGACCTATTTATTTTCCTTAGTGGCTGAGGAGGACTTGAAGAGGATGCCATCATGGCCAAGGAATTGGTGTTTCTCACTTTTTGAATGCTAAACCATATTCACTAAGCTGAATAGAAGTATGTGTGTGTTTGTTAGCATGTGTGAGTTCATATTATGTTTTATTAATATATAAAAATAAGCATTGCGCTTAAGTGCAAGCAAAATGGCAAACTTGCAACATTAGTAAAGTTTACTTCTGACTTAAGTAGTTACACTGTTGTCCTTTCCGGTTATAGGTGGTATAAGACTACTTTGCTAATGCTAGAGCCTTAAAGATGGAAAACGCTTAAGTGTTGAGTATTGTCACTGTTACTCTCCACTTGCAGTTATCCAGGTCTTGGCAGAAAGCTAGATATGGAGGATCTAGCAGCAGAAAATGTTTGTTCCTTTTGTAGGAACATATACTCTGGATGTAGGATATTTTTAGTTAATATATTCTTTCTTATGCTTTGAATTTTCCAAAATTCAGTTTCTCTGGTAGCAAAGGCACCCTTCCTGCATCCTAGCTGTTTTGCCCCACTGTACCAACATCCTTCTGGCTTGTACCAGGAACAGTGAGGCCAGCAGGACCAGGGAAGGGATCGTCCCTCTGTACTCACCGCTGGTGAGGCTGCACCTCGAATACTGGGTTCAGTTAGGGGCCTCTCACTACAAGAAGGACATGGAGATACTGGAGTGAGTCCATGGAAGGGCAAGGAAGCTGGTGAACAGGCTGGAGCTCCTCCTTATGAGGAGCGGCTGAGGGAGCTGGGGCTATTTAGTGTGGAGAAGAGGAGCCTCAGGGGAGACCTTATTGCTTTCTACAACTACCTGAAAGGAGCTTGTAGCAAGGCAGGGGTTGGTCTCTTCTCCAGAGTTACTACTGACAGAACAAGAGGAAATGGCCTCAAGTTGCACCAGAGGAGGTTCAGGTTAGATGCTAGGAAGACTTTCTACACAGAGAGAGTGATGAAGCACTGGAACAGGGTGCCCAGGGCTGTGGTGCAGTCACAGTCCCTAGCAGTATTCAAGAAATGTGTAGATCAGGGGCTTAGGGGCATGGTTTAGCAGGCATGGTGGTGAAGGGCTTATGATTGGCCTCGATGATCCTAAAGGTCTTTTCCAACAACAGTGATTCTATGGTTCTACAGACACAACTGTTTATGGGACTCTCTTGTAAACTGCTTGAGGTAAAATCATATTTTTAGAAGTTTTTTGAAACCATTTTATGAACAACTCATCCCTGGGGTTATCTTTTGTGATCTTAAAGTATTAGAACAACGTTAAACCTGTTTCTGAAGCTGCCCATATTACAAAGAATAATGATTCATGTAAATTCAAGCTCTGAAGCCCATATTCTAAATTGTAGTTAGCCTGAGATAGCTCTAAGCATAAACAGGATGTTTAAAGCCAGCATCTGATATATGACTAATTGTTAGAGGAAAATTGAACGAAAACTAAATCAGCAAAAGAATTTTAGTTGCACTTATGAAATGCAGAAGAAAGACACAGAGGTGCCATAGATTTGGAAGCATATACCCCTTCAGTGCCTCTGCTATAATTGTCTTTGCCAGTGAGAATTACTGATATGCTCTGCTAGTGCTAATGGGCAACTCCAGGGTAGTCCTTGCTCTCTGTCCCTCTTTTCTCTCTGTCTGCAAGTGTGGATATTGAACCTTTATTATATGCTGGAGAACAGAAGAACCTGTGAAATGATGTACAACACGACATGCACATGTATATGAACACATGTATGTGTACATGTATATGACTGGCTGTCTACCTAGTTATCTCTTTATAAGGACTTTTTTTTTCTAGTCTAAATACACCTAATTGCACTCTGTTGGCATTCACAATTCCTAGAATTAAACTAAAAAGAGTCACTTGTTTGAAAACAATTTCACTTGCTTCTTAACTTGATAAATACCACCATTGAGGTGTCTTGATGTAAATATTGAGGCAACATTTCAGTCCTCATTTGTACACAGTATTTTGTGATATCTCAGAAGTGAGAGTTCCTTCCTTGTGTTAGTGGGATTTTTTTCCCCCCCCTTTTTTTTTTCCCAGGCATACTGGGGGTTCAAGTGCAAATTTCCATAAAATTTAAATGAGGTGCTTCCTGTAATTAATGAATAATTGTGGCTGCTCTCTGGTCTGCATTGTAATTAACCGTGATCAGACTTGTTTGGGAGAGATACTGTTCCTGTTGTAATTTGACAAGCTACTGTGATTTTGCCAGATTAAACAACCTGCAGCATTTACTTACAGAGTCACGGGGACAAGATCTGCTCCTGCTGCAGCAGCTTCTTTTTGAAAGCAGTACAAAAACGAATTGAGAGCTAGCTGTGCATTGCCATCAGTCACACCGGTGTATGCAAACCCATGTAATTTTTGCGGGTTGTAACGACTCTTTCCCTAGGAATTTTCACAATATTGTACAATGTGATAGCTGTGCATTAGGCAGTCAGACCTGGCTTTGAAGATCACCAGGGGCAAAGTGATTCCTGTTTTTTAGTTTCTCTGGGGTAAACAGAATCTTTCTGGAAGGTAATAAATATAAAAAATAAATAAATGAAAAAAAAAAAAGAGACCCCGAACTACAGAAGCATTAAAAAAAAGAGCCTATATAAAACTACTTTCCCTTTTAGACACAGCAAGTGACCTTGTGCTCAAACACAGATGCTGTATGCGGTAAAGTGATCCCTACGGACTTGGTAGCATTGTATCTGGACACTCGGTCAGCCTCTGTCTCTGTCTCTCTCTTTTTTGGGGGGTTAAGAACTGTTCAAAACATTACTGTTTAGTTACTGTGGTGTCTTTCATTTAGATTCTGTTTATTGACTAAACCACAAGGATTCCTGCCCAAAGTACCAGGCAGCCTACGCTTGAATGATTTTGATTTTCTAACATCAGCCCTGGGGTTTATTTGAAAAATGTACATACACTGCAGCTTTAACAAGTCAAGTGACTGCATGATTTTGACCACAGAGTAAAGTATATCTGAAGATCATTAAATTAAAAAGGGGGGTGGTGGGGGTGGGAGTGGGGAGCGGAGTGGGGAGGAATAAATGTAGTAGTCATTGTACCAGCACTGTGCATGTGTGACACATGGTTTTTGTCTTTTCATCTTCCACAAGAGCCAGAAAGTTTCCTGCCGTTCTCTTTCCAGCTATTGACAAATGATTGCCAGATGTGAGATCTTTGCAGTGCTCTTTCCCCTTTGCAAACCTGCAGTGATGGGATATTCGATTCTCCCTTGCCCATTTCATCTCCTTTCCACATCTGCCAGGGACACACAGGCAATACATCCCTACATGAGAGTTTAAAGTTTATTCAGCTCCTCCACCCCCCTACTCCCGATAAAACATTTGGAGACCACGGAATGAAATCCACGTGACTCCCCGCAAGTTTCAGTGCGTTTCAGAGTAGGGATTGGGATCTTTTTGACTGTATGCATCTAGGTAACTCCACAGTTTGTTTGTGTGTGTGTATGTGTGGCATATATTTGCACACTTGTATACACTACATATATGTTCGTGTGGGAATGTGTGTGCGGAAAATTGATTGCAAGACTGAGAATACATAGGAGTTCCTGTTGTTTACCCGCTATATGAATCTCTTGTACCCCTGAAAATAAAGCATAATGTTTTAGAGGATCTTCTGCTAAAGCAATCATAATGAGTAACTAAATAAACATCAATCATGACCTCTGTGCTGCAAAACAGTTTAAAAAATAATTAAAAAAAAGGCGAGAAAAAAAAGCCTGTAAACAGATTGTGCCTTTCCTCTAGTCTTGCTACTGAATTTTGATATTACTAAGAGACTTTCCCCCAAAGTAACTTACAATCTCAGTGAGAAACAAATTTCTGAAGTAATAGAAATAATCCTGGAGTGGCCACACACATAATCAGCCTCATGTACAAAGCTTTTTTGGCACTCCTATCTGGAGTTTATATTGGTGGGGGATATTGCTCCATTCCAAGTCCGCCTTTAAATATGTTTAACAAAAAGAGAAGGAGAGGGAGAGAGACAGACAGACAGACTTTCCAGCTCCTGACCTTGCTATAGGGTGGGCTAACACAGGTGGCCTTTCTGTTTTAATACTACGCTTTTGGCAAACCGAACAGCCCTTCGGTCCCTGACACAGATCAGCATTTTTTTAAAATTAAAAAAAAAAAAAAAAAGAGTCAATAGAATGTCTGCCATATGTGCTCAAAATACTGGATGGAATTTTGGGAACATAGACGCTTGTTTTTTAGTCTTAAAAATGCAACACACTTGCCATTTTCTTATTTTCCAGAGTTGCCTTGCACGGTTGTTACCCTTCTCAACCACTCCTAAAAGATAGAGCTGTATCCTCATTTTCAGGATGTTCAGACTCAAAACAAAAAAAATCCCACTTTTTTCCATATTAGAGATGAAGTTTTGTCCTCTAGGGAAAAAGACCTCTAGAGAAAAAAGAGAGGGACAACCTGCTTTTGCTCACAAAAAATACAAGCCGAATGCAAGAGTTTGGGTCTTTTGCATTCTGCTTCTGAAGATGGTGCTGCAGGTAGGAATTTGCGAGAATTTATTGTCCATGTGGCTACCTTTTTAATTTTACCCTTATTCTTTAAAGAAAAAGAAGCAGGGAGAAGTCAACATCTTTTGAAGGTCATGGCAAATGTCTGTCTGCCTCTTTTCATAAAAAAAAAAAAAAATTGGGTCTGAAACTCCGGTAGGAGGAGATGAGATCCCTCAAGTTCAGGCCACTCCACCTAATGTGTCCTGGCTGATGCGGTGGCTGGTTCCCCGCGTCTTCCCGCGCCGGCACCACGGCTACGCGGGGAGGTGGAGAGGTGCGAGGCGGTGGAGGTGTCATCCGGCCGGTGCACTGAGGGAACGTCCTTCAGAGGACGACTTGTCACTAGCCGTCAGAGAAGAGAGTGGCTTTGTGGTCTCTGAACATCTGGCAGCGCTGCACAGGAAGCTGAGGGGGTGTCATTAATTGTGATGAAATAATTTAAACCATCAGGAATAAATGAGGCTGTTAAGCTAAGTTCAGATTCCATTTGCTGCGCACATGTGTCTAGCAGCCTGTGCGCAGTTAAAAAAAAAAAAAAAAGAAATGAATTATATTAGCTTGTGAGTAGAAGTGAAACAGATACTGTAAATGAAGTGAGTTACAGTGTGGTGACATCATGTAGAACAACATTCAGAGAATGAGTTTTGTAAAATCAGCATGCAGAAAAGCGGTGCGTTACTTTGATAAACTTTTGCTTAGGATCACACCTGACGATGATGGATAAAGGCAAGGAAGGCTTAGCGTGGGATCTGCAAGGAATTGTTGCTTGCTGTGCAATCTCAGTACAGCCTGTACTGTGAGCAGAGCTTTTACCTACAAACATTAGTTTATTTTGAACGTTATTTTATCCCTACCACGCTTCTGACTTCGGGGGTTGGGTGAAGGGGGGACGTACTGACAAGTAAGTGGTTGGGTGCCTTATACAGGGAGATGCTCCTGAAATTTTTCTTTCATTTTGTCTGTGGGAGAGGGAGCATTTATCAACACACGGTTTTCATATCTCCATGTGAGCCATTTTATAAAATGAAGAAATCACACTGCACAGGATTTCAATATTGCTGAAGATACAGAAGGGCAACAGATAATCTTGAACTGTTTGGAGAAAGACATCAGGTTGCATATGAAGTCTCAATTTGCTTTTGGCTTCAAGATTCCTTGTAAGAGGGATAATTAGCCTTCACAGGATCACAGAGAAAGTGTGTGCACAAAATTAAACTCTTTTGAACAGTTCCTAGGCACAAACTCACTATTTTTCAATGCGAATGAGCCAGACAACTTGGCCATTTGGTGACTGGAGACTTAGTAGGCAGAAGCAGTGGAAATTGGTTGCTGTGCAGAGAATCTCTGAAGTGGAGGAGTTTCAAGAATTTAGGGATTTAGCACAGATGCTACTTTTGGCATCTGGAGTAATATTACAAGCATCGGGCAGGAGGTGAGGGGCACAGCGGAGTGTTGGAATCTGTATTCCCTGGAGCAGGTAGAAAGCACCGCTTTCCATGGGGCAGATCCGTGCAGCTGGAAGACAGCTCTGAACTCTCCCCATTGCCAGCAAAATGTCCTTGGAGTTTCTTTCCATGGCCAGAATGGAGCATGGGTAAATGTGGGTCTATTTTTGTTTTGGCATCTATGAGAAAGTATAATGGCCAGCATCTGCAATTGTGCTCACTTCTATTCCACTGTCTGCCTGTGGACTTCCAGTTCTTACAGGAGGAACCTTGATATCGTACATGAGAGTGCTTGGGCCTCTGAGGACAGAGTACCTCAATTCTCTTAGGATGCCTTGAGGTATTCACAGACTTTCAGTATCCCTAGCTAACTTTTTCTTTTCCCTTGAAGGGGTCCATGTCCCAGAATAATTTATCCCCAAATAAATAGTCTTTCCCTGCCCCTTTTTTTTTTTTGATTCAATGCTTCTTTTAGATTTCAAAACTCTTTTCCTCACTAAAAATGGATGCATTTCACATGAATCCTTTTTTCTTTTTTTTTTGTAGTTTTTTTTTTTTTTTAATCTTAAGGTGCTCAAATAGATGTAGTGTCCAGCAGGTAGTATAAAATTATATTTGGACATAGGAAGGACCAGCTCACTGGACCACTGGTGCTGGTAGCCTATCATCCTTTCAAGACTTTTCCTACTCATTGCATACAATGTAGGTGAAACAACTGTCTAGTTTACTGTAGAACTGCTAAGGGGAAGCTTGCCCAAGCAGACAGATGCAGATAAATAGAACTTTGACTCAAAACACTGTAGAATTTGTAATGATAAATTTTGTACCACGGCTTCTTTCTGCTTCAAACCAAAAAATCAATGCTGTGGTTATTGGCAAACTTAGCTTACTATCAGATAATTCTCCGGAGCAATGAGAAGCTGTAGAGGAAGCTAACAAGAGCAGAAGTAAGTGTCTGAAAGTCAGCTCCTGTGAGCCCTGTGAGGAGACGGGCTGAGCACAGCCCCAGAGCAGTGGACGCTGAGCGTTTTTCATCCCAGATGAGATCTGGGTAAGATGGGAAATTGATGCATGCCAACTTGAGAGATTCAAATCTGCATGGATGTCCTGAAGTTCCTTCAAGAACTTTGGGTTTGGTCAGTCAAAATATTATCTTTATTTTTAAATGAAGAGCATATATATTAAACATTTCTTCTGGAGTGTCTCAGTGGCTGTAGCACAGATCATACCTCACCTTGAATACACTTGAAATGGTTTCACTGTATGTGTATGGCATGAAGTTTGCCTACTACATAATTACTGAAAACAAAGCGAAGACTTTTGCTTTTAGTTGTTTCTGTTGTATCTGAAGTATTGGACTTCCCTTCCCATCCTTCCAAACGGTACCTTTTTTTTTTTTCTTTTTTTTTTCTTTTTCATTTTCATTTTTAAAGACTTTTGCAATCTCTGTGATTTATGCTCTGGCCTGCTAGACTGTCACTTTCTTCTCCCTAATCCCTCCCATGCATCAACCACATCTGTTTACATGCTGCTGGAAGCTGTAGAGAAGCAGTTCTTCAGCAAAGTTACCAGAAAATGAATAAATAAAAGCTCTGTGTCCCCTCGGCGGGTATATTTGGGCTAATGTACACTGAGAGATATTTTTGAGGAACACTGTGCATGTGTTTGTTTTAGATTAGTTAAATAATTGGGTGAAACTGAGACAGAGTGGAAGAGAGCTAAGGGGAGATCAAAATGAAGAACTGCAGAGTGAACAGATAATGCTGCAGACGTTGTCAAAACTTAGCAGCCTAAGTGTAAAAGTAAATGCTGAGAATGGGAGCAGAGGGTGGCTGTACTAGATGAATATAAACACTAGTCTGCTGGCTGCAATGAAATGCAAACTGTTCAAGTAACTTTAGTTTTCATAAAATACGATTTTAAGGACCCTGTTTTTTCTTTCGAGAATAAACAAGGCTGTCCTTCTGAATTCATCTGTTAGGCTGAAAAATATTTGGAGATGTAAATTAAGCCTATTTTGCGCGTTGAAGATAAATGCACATTTAAGACCATGTATTTTGTTTGGTAAAGTTATGCTGCTGTGTTCATGACATAATGGCAAAAATATTGTGATGCTGGAACATCATTTCTTGATGCATTTCTGTTATCTATTAGGGTGCTCTTCTGACCCCATCTATTAGGGTGCTCTTCTTTGTCAATTCTGATTGTGAACAAGAATGTGAATTGGCTCTGAATGAAGTGGCTCAAACTTAGGCATAAAAGAGAGACATTCGTGACGCCCAGTTGCAGTTTTACTATTTTTCCCTCGGAAGGGAATTGCATTCTTTTGACCCGTTGTCCCCTGCCTCATTAAGTACAAATACCCTCCAGATACTGCCTTCCCAAAGCACAGCAAAGTTCATTATAAATGCAACTCAATATTTGCGGGCAATGCTGTTTTGACACACACAAAAAAATCACTTCTATTTAAACTTTATTAGATATTCCTTATGTAAACCAAAGATCTGTGTTATATTCAAACATCAAATCATGTTTATAGATATTTACCATAAAATCTACAGTTAAGATATGCAAGAAATTCCCCTTTGGTGCTGGATTAGTAGAGTGACAGTTTTTTTATAATTGCAAAAAGAATAAAAAAGAAAATAAAATATGTTCATTTGAACAGTTGACAAATGCATAGAAATGCTCTGCATTTGGCGTCTACAATCTTGACTTCCTGAATTACAGTCATGAAATACAGGAAGAACTGGGGCCTAACTATGGACAGGAGATTTAATGTGATTTAATGGAGATTAAACCTGTTTTTTCAAATACAGCACATACCTGCAGCCTCCACTGATTTCAGGAAGAAGAGTTGAGAAACAAGCAAGCTCACAGCTAATAAGCATGTTTCTTAAATAGAAAAGACTGTTGTGAGTGCCATTTCAGTAGCATTTAGCAAAGAAAAAGCAGCATAACTTTTTTTTTTTCCAGGTCATTGTGTTCATAGTTGGTGTGCGTGGTTATATCCTTCCCATGTATTGCTGCCAAGCGTGTGTTTTCTTTCGGGAGCTGGTTTGAAACATACTTCCTACTATGGCATCAGTTAGCACAAAACCCATGTAATTCACTCACAAATATTATTTTTATGAATTGAGCAATTAATGTCTGATGTGGCAGACTTATCCTTGATTTATACTTGATTTATTCCAATACAGAATGAACTGAGAACTCCATATATGACATGGTGAAATGGTACTTTTGATTTATTCCGTACTAAGATATAAAAAATGGCTTGTCTAATGTTAATTAAAAAAGAGAAGTTGTTTGAAAATTTAAGCATTACATTTTGAAGAAGCATCTGCTTCTAGATTTGCTTAAATGGAATGACTTCTTAGTAGCAATCTCTGTATTAACAGTGTGCTTACTAATTATATTAGAATATGTTTCTTCATGTGGTTTATTAATCAATCATTCTGTTATCTTTCAAGCAAATTGTCCGTGAATTATTTGTTCAGTGTTTTCCTAATGAGGAAAAACAGATTACAAGCCACATGGCAAAAAAAAGTTTAAAAGAAAAAACTAACATTTTATTTGGATTTTGAATGGCCTTAAGCATGACATGATACTAAGCAAACTAAGCAAACGTTTAAAAGTCACATTTGAGCTTCACAGACTCAAAGTTACACTATCTAAATTAGACTTGGTCTGTTTTCTCGAATTCAGTCCAACCAACTGCTTTTTTGCCTTTTTTCAAAACAGAAATATATTGCTTCTCACACATGTCAGTCTTCATTTAGAAAAAAAGTTTCTCTTTCTTGGAAGTGAGATTTTGGGGAGCAGGCGAAGAGGGGTGCATTGCGCACCAAGCCATGGCTGGCGCTGTGTTGTGCCACCAGGCTGCGAGGAAAACCTGCTCAAGGCAAGGTTTTCTACCCGCTTTTATTTTTTTCCCCAAGGCAGGGCTGGAGATGGGTAGGTGCCCCGGGATCTGCCTTGGTGCTGGAGCACGCCTTGAGGATGGGATCGCGGGGTGGCTCACAGGAGGGTTCTGTGCATGCTACTGCACTTCAGAGGCAGGTGGCCGCTGCTAGATTTTGCAGGTTTTGGACTTTGAAGATGGCAGTATTTAAATGTTTTTCAGGAAGCACAATAGGGGTGAGGCAACACGAATTTTTTTTTTTTTTTGTGGTTTATTTTTTGTTGCTAAATTCATTGATTCTGTAGTGGAATACTTTTTATGTATGTATTTATTTTCATAAATTACCAGGTAGGAGACATGGGATAAGCAGATGAAACAAGATCAAAGATTAAGACAGAGCGCCTTAGGGTGGAGCTAAATTCTTTAATGCTGCATGCACTCGTATAGCTGTAGGAGCCACCATGCGCTCTTCCTGCTCCTTCCTGCTCTGTGCAAGCAGTAATGAGGAGCAGCTCAGGCTCCAACGCTGAGGAGAGCTGAGCAAGAAACAAATGACTTTGCTGGAGGCTGCGAACAGATTGAATAACGGGGGGCCGTGCTGTAGAAATCAGACTTGGCTACCTTTTTAAAAAGTTATTTTTCTTTTATGTTATGACTGTATTCATTATTTGTATTGCAGTGGTGCATAGAAGCTCCAGCTATAGGCCAGGACTCTGGCCACTGTACAAACACAGAACAAATCTTATTTTTACAGTGAAGGGATCCCGGAGTGGGGACATCGCAAGCTCTGAAAAATCTCCGTGCCAACGGTTTCTGATGGAGATGAACTGTATGCTCACGGATCCAGAAATGGGAAGGGAAGAGGGCTTCAAAGAAGGGAGTGGGGGGAAACAGAATCGGACTAGCTGAAACTTTATGTGCTTAATTTAATTTTCATTTCACTTTCCACTTCACCTTGAAATTTCTGGTAGGATGTAGGAGGAGGCCAACCAGAGAGACGTTGAGGAAGGAAACTACAAAGAAAGTAATACGGTTCGGTTGTACCTGGAAGGATTATATTACACGTTTGGCATTTTCCTGGGTGGTCAGTAGTAGCATGGGGGTGGGTGTGCTGTTTGATTTATTCAGATTTATGGACCAGCAACAGGAGAGTGCTGTTTTTATCAAGTTACTGAGTTGGTACCAGTGGAATCAAATTCTGTAACAAGGCAGAACAAAATGGGTGAAGAGCTTTATTATATAGATTTCTGGGCAAAATCAGAGTAGCTTCTGCAGGCAAGATGGAATCAGAGATCCACTTATGAGCAATGCAACTTTTCTTCACTTAGTATATGGTGGAGAGGTAAGATGGATGTTTATGTTTACTCTGAAAAGTGTTGCCCTCTTGGGCTGAAAAAAAGTGAACTCTGTGGCTTAATGTTTATTTTATATCTCATTCTTTGCCACCCTTTATCTTGTAATAATGACTCACTGTATACATGAACCAAGTCAATATATACGGTGCTGTATACTTCGTAGTTACGTGATGACCTAAAAATGTGAAATGTGGCTTATGACTAGCTGATTTTCTGTAAGTCTCTTAAAATGTTAGCATGTTGATACCATGACTAATTCCAACTCTGAGATATTTTGCTTTGTATGAAAATTGTGGGAGGGTTGGAGAGGATTTGCAATACCATAAACCACTAGATCAAGCTGCTCAGATACAAATTTGATCCATTGTCATCTACTTTTCTTTCACATACTTGTGAAATATCAACTCATTTTGGCAGAGACCTGTTCTGAGTTATAATCAATTTAAAATCTGAGAATCTATCAAAACCATATTTGTAGCTGTAGAAAAATGTATATTTACATTACAGTCTGTCCAACATGAGAAATGTCAACAATATTACAGCGTGTGTTTTATCCCAAGCAGCAACAGTAGCTCTATCCAAGTTCCAATCAGAGGTACAGTGTAAACACAAAACTAAGTTTTATGTCCTGCAGTGGTAAGCCAGTCGTGTTCTGTAAAAATAAAAACATATTACAATAGTTCTTGAATATGCACTTAGAGTATATTTGTAGCCAGTGACTTCCTGTCAAGTTTGTTTGCATTTTAGAGACAAACATAAAAAGCATAGTTTTTCTTGTCTTTTCCCCTTTGGAAATAAATATGATATGTTGGAGGACACCATCAGGCACAGGAAGACTTGAGCTCTCTCCTTATAGCCTGTATGGATGGGTACAAGTGGGAGTGTAAGCATTCACTCCCCGTTCTTCCATCCAAAAGTACTGCGACGAGGCGATGTTCCTGTGTTTGGTGATTCGGTCGGAATTGCACCTCATTTCTCAAGGTCAGAGTAGCAGAGCCTGGGTAGGTAGAGAGCTCTAGCGTTGGTGCTTCGGCCCAGTTTGGGGCACGTACTGCCGGAGCGCAGAACTGGCTTCCATTTTCTGACCGGCATTTCCTTGCGCTCAAGGCATTGATACGTGCCTTTTTGTTTCTCTCTGTGATTCGTGCTGTGGCCAGCACGGAGGGGAGCACGGTTTGGGGCAGGCTAACTCCTAACCCCGGCGCAGCGGGTCCCAGCCCCAGTGGCGACCCCGCGATGCCACAACGCGTGCGTCCCCAGGGATCCCCATGGCTCCTCAGCAGTGTCCTGCCCCACGGGGCTGCTGTTAGGTGCCCGACTGAGTCACCAGCTTTCCGACTGCGCCGTGGGAATGGGCCCCGTGCACAGGGCATGTGTGACCACAGCTTGTCCAGTGCCCGGCATAGGCTGGGCTAGGGGCAGCTGGCAGAGGGCTGGCCAAGATGTCCACAGCATTAATACCAACCTTCACAGCAGCCATAGCAGAAAAATTTAGGAGGTTTGCTCAAATTTTCCTCATTGGTTGCTTTGAGTAAAATCTAGTAACTTGGTTGAAACCACATGTCATAGCAAGTCCATTATATTTCCTGCTAATAGCGACTGGAAACGTCTTCACTGCTCCTTAGTCTGCTGCAGGCCATAGATTTCTTAAAATAGCGATTATACATTTGTCACCTCTTAAACTGATAATCATTATCACATTGGGCAAACGTAAAAAAACTTGTAGCCCGGATGCGGTAGTTTTCTGAAGATTTGTTGTTTGAAATAAGTATTTCTATCTCTTTAAAGATTTTTTTTTTTCTTCTTGTTACATTGGAGTAATTTTGTAAAGTCCATGTACTCATTTTGCGATGGTGAAGTCTTTTACAGTTTGTTTGCATGCCTTCTATATGGACTCGAAAAATAGGATACATGGGTTTTGGCCTAACTCAATAGTCTTGTAACCTAACCACACTGACTTTATACCTATGACTTATATGGAACTTTGTAATCTAAACTGCCTTTGGAATTTAGTAAGTTAGCAGTATTTAACATCTATATAAAGTTAACCAGTTGAAGATTATAAAAATGCATGATGTTTCCCTTAGGGAATTATAGAACCTATAATGTGTAATTTTGAGGATCTTTCGATTTAAAGTAATAATAATAATAAAGTCTGGGGGGAGAATCACTGTGGAAAATGGTTTTGAGTATTCTGCTTTTGGCAGATAACTAATGTTCGGCAGGAATAGATGACCAAAAATTTTAGAAAGAAATGCATATTCAAACCTGTTTTGCTAAGTTTTGCTGTATATAGACTACCAATAGAGAAGACAACAGCTCAGAAATAACCTAGTCATAATATTATGTGTATATGATTTTCTCACAGTTTGCAATCTCTTAAATAATACTACTTCTTTTATATATTTGTAGGTATAGATAATAGGAAGCATTTCCTTTTGCTATAGCGTACACACATGCACACACACATATTGAGAGAGAGTCAGCAACCAATTTAAAAAAGATCAAGGGGATGCCATAAGTACCAGAAGGAAAGAGAGCAAAGAATTGGAGAAGAAAATTCAGATAACATATAGATGTAAAAGCCTAAGATAAAAACTGCATCTCATGGTGAGAGCACTCAAGAATATTATAAAGATAACATAGTTCCTAAAATTAAATCAAAATCAGTAAAAGAAAAACAAATATGTAAAAGAAATGTAAATATCCTAATTCTGTAGAACATGTAGTGGATCATGAAGTAGAATCCCCATTAATTGCAAGGTTGCCAGTGATACAATTATTGTGTAATAATTAAGTTTTCCACATACTAAAAATATGTACCTACAGTTGAACCTTTACGAAGCATTGCTCAATCAAGGGAGTAAGGACCTTAGCCAGTATGGACAAACCTACATAAAGTTAATGTATGAGATGTCCATGTAGTTTCCTAGGTGTATAAAGCTAAGTGCGTTTTTTGTGTAGAATTGAGACCTATAAATATAAATACAAGAGAAAAACATTATAGCAAATTTATCAGTTGAGGGCTATAAATAGAAATACAGGTTACAACAAGAAAAACATCATAGCAAATTTATCAATCAGAAGTATTATGTCATTGAATGTGCTTTCTCAAAATTGAATGTAGTGCATATAAAAATAGGAAAGCCCTGAAATTATGATGGATCTCATGAAAGAACACTAATGCTGTTACGGATTTTTAAACTATAATTTGCCATTATAAAATGATTAATTTAACAAGAGACAACCTTCCTCTTAAAGTCATAGAGCAATTCTCTTGAAATAATTTAAAGTTATATAGAGCCATGTCCTCCATCCAGTAATTATAGTAACGTAGGAAAGTGTAAATATGGAGGAAAATGTTAAGAGGGAAAATATTTTTTGTCTGTTGGAAAGGTTCAGAAAGAACTGAAGGAGACTGAGTGTCAGCTTAGTTAAGCATAATTCATAATTAACTTCAGTAGGAAAACCTCCCGATTATAGTTGCTCTTATGGAACCTATAAACATATATTAGAATATGTTGACTTTTTTATTTAGATTTCATATATAAAGCATGACAATTAGGATGGATCTGTATACTTTCTGGGAATTGTTTTGCAGTAATGATTTTATCTTACCTTGCCATCATCCATAGATGGTGTTGATTATAGCAGGACATTGTGCTTGTAGAGCAACATGCATGAAGAAAGTTACAGATTAAAACCTGTTTCGTCTTGCAGTGTTCAAATTAAAAACAGTAGCAGGATACGTCTGCATTTACTTGTGCATATGTTTGTTGAAAATGAGATCAGTTTGGTCTTCCCTGTATAAACTGTGAGTCAACCTTGAAGCATCTGTGGTGCATGGCATGATTTGTAAAGCCAGTATAAAGATTCCCTGAAGTCAGAGAAATATTGTTCAAAGCATTGTTGTAGTTTTACTGTACATTTTGTGATGTACACTGCTCTGCTAAATCTCTACCCACATCACATTCCCCTAACACTGAGTTTTGGTTACTGTACCTTTGTACTGGATGACTTGAAAGGTGAGAGAAAGTTCCTTTTATTCTGTAAAAAGAACAGAATTAGTCTTGTTTCTAGGAAAACTGTGAATGGTTTGGACAAACCAATGGATTTCTTTTTTTGACTCAGAGTTTCCTTTATGAAAAACAAATGACATGCATGGAAGATTAAGAGGAGCGTGGGGTTAAAAATCAGTTTTACTTGGTAACTGATGAATCCCATACATTGCTTGCAGGTTTGATTAAAAATATCACTCCGCGTATTATGTGGGCTTTTTTGGTATATTCTTTGTGAACTATCATGCTTATGACTTTGCCTGGACCTTATGACACTGGAAAAAAAAATAATGTGAGAAATCTTGTTTTGGTTTATTTTTTGCTTACTTGGAGGACAATCATATGGCAAAAGCAGTTGTTTCCCAGTGGACATCTCCAATTGTGTACACATTCATAAAGCTTGGGAGAAGAGCTGGATTCATAGCTGAAAGGGTCATAGTGTGTAGATGGTTAGCCAGAATTTTGAAGACTAAGCGAATCATTAAGAATTTGACATTCAGGGCTTTAATTGTGGTTTTGAGTATTAAGTTAAAGGATCAAAAAGTGATATTCTCTTTGGACCATCTGGAGTCATTCAGGCCAGCAGTAAATGTTCAGCAGATTTAGTACTGTTGTTAAGTTTCTAACATTGTTTTCTGTGGTGTGTTTTTTTTCTCTGTTTATTCAGGGGTGGTCTTAAGGTCAGTAATAGTAGGTGATTCAAGAAAATATCGGTGTTTGGGGAGAGTGACATCATTTCTATTGTGTGTGGGCAGGCAAGTGTGATAGTCCTTTGCTTTTCTCAGTGGGAGAAATCAGCAAGTATGGTATAGGCAGAAGGTCAGTTGTTCCCAGTCAGAAAGTGCTGACCCTTTGCTAGATCATCAACATGACTTTCATTTGTAATGACTGTGCTTAAATAAGTCTTTGTTCATTAAAATATGCAAGCAAAGCTGCTCCTTCTTTCCATGAATAGCGAGGTGCTGATTTAATGAGGACCAGCAGAAGGATGTGTGTGGAGGATGACCACTGCTCAAGGCAGGGCAGAGCGTGGAGCAGAGCGGTGCATGTGGCAGCAGCTGGGATCGCTCTTCTCCAAGCCAGAAACGCTTGCCCCAGACTTTGCCAGACCTGTGTTTCTCTTTCCCGCGCCCTCATCTTGTGTTGCTTCCCAATCACATCTCATGGCCCAGCGCGAAACCTGGAGCACAAGCTTTGATCCTGTGGCCAGCTCGGTCTGCAAGGCTCTGTGCATACAGGCACATTTTAATCATTCCTATCATGATCGGTGGCTCCCTGTTGCTAAACCACATTTATTGATTCACTGCTGTGGGAGCACAGGGCTGGAGGAACTGCTCCTGTCAGCCAACGGTTGAACGAGAAGGAAACGTGGAGCGACTTTCAGCCTCTTCTTTTCCATCAGTGACAGCTGCAGTAAGGTGGTGCAAAACCTCCGTGGTGGTGAATCGCTGATATTGCGGGAGGAGGCGTCTGGTTTGAGCAAAACAGGGAGTTTAACATGAATGGGTGCATTAAAAAGCCCTAGGATGTGTGATGCTGTCCATTGCCATCACGTCCCCGTTGGCTAATGGTGTGACTGCTGGAAAGCAGCTTAGCTGGGAGAGCGGGTCTTGTGTAAAACTCTTTCCAAAGCAAATATAACTGCATGATGTATGCTGAAAAATTTACTGCGGAGATGTTTCTACACAAATTATACTGTCAGACAAAACAAATGCATACTGTGTAACTCTGGGTTGGTTCAAGACTGTTCAAATAATTATGTTCAAATTACATTCAAATAGCCATCTCATTAGGGCCCCGATCGGATCAGATTTACAGGTCTGCTGGCCCGTGCGCGCGCGCTCCCAGGAAAGGAAATCAGTGCCGGCATCAGCGCCGGTCCCGGCTGAGCGGAGCTGCGGGCACCTTCGGTGACCATGTGTTTTCCTGAAGTAGGTCCTCTCCCTAGAGCCAGCGTTCTGGCTTGGGGAGACGACGCGCAAGAGCCATACAAGGTGGGAACTTTGATTAAAAAATGGCAGCGGGAAGGCTGGAGACCAAACCAGCCTTCCCATGACGTTTTGTTAGTGCCCGGGCGCGTGTGCCTTGCGGTGCCGTCCCCTGCCGCCCCGCGAGCATTTTGTTTTTTCCTACGACTGCGGCGCCCGTCGCGCGCCGCGCTCGGTGCCGGTGCTGCGGTGCCGGTGATGCGGCGCCGCGGTGCAGCCGGGGCGCGCACGTGTGATCCGCGGAGTGACAAGCGGCTGCGGGGGGGACAGCCGCCTCCGCCGGTGCCCGAGCAGCGCGGCAGACACCGCGGGGCCGGGGGGCTTGGCGGGGGGAGAGGCACCGCGCAGGAGCGCGGCAGCTCCTGGATACAGATCAGACAAGAGGTTCTGCCACAAATCACCTAGAAACATGTCAGACGCTGCATGTTTGTTGTTTTACACCGAGGGCACAGCCGTAGTCCAAAAGTATTGATTCTTTTCTTTGTACAGAGACAGAAACTGTCAGCTCTAGCAGGCTGACCTTGGTATGGCGCAGACAACTATTCCCCACCCTGCCCGCCACGCCAGCCCCACAGGAGAAGTCTAGGCAAGATATGCCAATGTCCGTTTCACACAAGCAGAGAGAAGCCCGAGCCTGCCGAAACAGCCCCTGTCTCTCCCTCCAGAGGTCCGCGGTAGCAGTTCTGCACCACGTTCCCTATGACAGAGAATTCGATTTTCTCTCTCTTTTTTTTTCTTCCTTTTTTTTTTTTTTACCTCTTTTCCTTTTTCCCCCTCCATTCAAGACACATTAATTGTATTTAATCGGACAGGAATTCAAGAATTGTTTAAAGAAACATATAAGGAGAAGAAAAGAAAAATCCACTGCTACTTCTCACAAACAAAAAGCACTGACTTTTTTTTTTTCTTTTTCTTCTTTTTAATGGACCCAGTGAGGGGAGTGGGAAACGAGCCCACTTTGCAGTAATCACAGTCAGGAACATTTTAATAAGATTGTAATTATTTGTGTTGGTATAGTAAAACGACCCAGGCATACTGTATGCGTAAAAACATGACCACATTTCTGGGAAATATTTGAGTTCACTTACCTCGCACTTTATTACAATGCATTTCAGTGCACAGGAGTCCTGCGATGTGTTTGCAAGGGTTCAGCCTATTTCACTAATGTTATTTTCCCCCATGTCTTCCCTCTTACCCAGCCCCGCAGTGAGCAGAACTCACCATCGAGGAATGATTTTTTTCCCTGGAAAAGGTTAACTTGAGTCGCAGATTTTATGCTAGCGCGGATACGTGCTATGGGGTCCGTGATGGCACGGCAGCTCTGTGAACTCGTATTTTCACCTACCTGCCGGGCAGAATCCGGGCTCTGTCGTGTCTCCCCACTCTGGCATCGCGCGGTGTTTGCTAGTGCCGTCGTGCTGTGGTCAGCGAGGGATCGTGCCTTTGCCGTGGACGTTTACAGAGCATAAAACCCACTGTGGGCATCTTCATTATTCACTCATCTTATTATTCTTTAAAGCCACCTTTAAACAGTGCTATTTGTCAGCTGTCCGTTTAATGCCTTAAATATCAGTGCTCCAGTTTCCAAAATGCTTGAGATGCTTTATAGAACAGACGGAAAGGTGGTTTGTGACAGCAAGGGTTTGTGTCTTATATAAAAGACAGAAAATTAATGTAGTCAATAGATGAAGAAATTCTGAAAAGATAAAGGGAAAAGAGTTAACAGAGGTTATAATGATAGGCTGTTAGAGAATTGCTTTGTTTTGAAAGATTCACTAGTTTTCATTACGACTACTACTATTCTGCTGCTTTTTGTATTTGAAAGAATATTTCATTCCATATGCCGCTTTCCAAGGATAAGTGCAGATTCTAACAGAGACTCATTTTGCACTATATTGTGAAATGTAAAATATCTAAATTTAGTTTGCCTTTCTACCAAAAGGTTGTCACACAAACATACTATGCAACATGGAAGTACTGTATTATCAAGACAGAGGTGTTTTACCTTGTTGGAAGATGGATGCAGTTTCTTAATAAAAAATGCTCATCCTTACTAAAGAACTAAAGAACCATAGCAATTTACTTTTTTTATTTTCATCTTTTTTACCCTTTTTTTTTTAAGCTTTGCTCAATAAAATAATTTTAGACATATATCTGTTCTGAAAAAAATATATAATGTTCAACAAGATGTATTCAAAGAAGACCTTTTAGGAAGTGCATTCTATCCCGTATTTTTTCAGTATCCTTGTAGAGGTATTATCATATTGATACAGCACTACCTAAAAATGTGTTGCTGTTTCTGATGCATGTGACCCCGGGAGAGAAGCTGTCCCAAGGGTTCCATGGAGGCACAGCGCCCTGTTCTCACTGGAGCTCTTTCACTGGTGGATCAAACTGTAATGGTTGAGTAATGAAAAGAGACTGGCAGAAAACACTGTCCTCCTTTCGATATTGCTTACTTTGGGCTTCTGATGATAGCCCTTGGTATACCATGCGGACCACCTCTTACAAGCAGGTTCCCCTTTTCACTTGGTAATAAGAAATGTGACTGCAAAATTAACAAAATGGGACAGACTTTCGTGAGAAGGATACAAAGGAAACTATTTTAATTAGTCACGTTTAAGGCTGACTGCGGCACCTCAGTGCTTTAAGTGGCACGCTGAAAAACATGCATGCTTAAAGAAAAATTTTGAGAGTTCTCGTACATTAAATAACTTTCTTTCTGTTACCATGAAGACCGTCAGTGCTGCGGGTGTACATATGCTCTTTTCCCTCTTTACGCTCTTCTCATTTTCTTTTAAGGAGCATAACTAAACAGGACAGTGTCCTTTTTTGTTCCTTATGCCCACTGTAGTACTGTTGTAATTAAATAATTTCTTGCCAAACTGAAAATTTACATTCAAAAATCCCTCTTTCTTGAAATAATAATAAAAAAGAATTTACAGAATTATTTATAATTTTACAATTGGAATAATACACATTTGCATTTTTCAACCTGTTTGTCAGATTGAAAAGAAAAAAAAAATAAAAATCCCAGACTAAATTGTTGCTCTTATTTTATTACACCATAATGAAGTGTTCGGTGGTGTACAGTATTTGTAGATGTAAACAGCTCCCGGATGATATAACAGCTTCTTCAATGGCAGCACAAGATGGGTAAGGTAGGCAGTGCAGTAGGAGTAGGAGTAACATGTACCTCACACACTACAACACACACGTTGGAGGAGCAGGAATGGGATTTAATTTGCCTAGTCCAGCAGTGAAACTGATATAAAAGTGATTGTTTGTCTGTTTCCTGAGCTCCATGTTATGTTTAAAAACAAGAAACTCTTCTGTTCTCTTTGTGTGTATACTTGTCCTATGATGTACTTGTGGAATTACATTGCTTTTCAAAGTGTCAGCTGAGCTACCCCTTGCTTTGTTAGCATCATCTTTGATTTCTTGGACAGGGTCTATAAATCACTATCTAATATGCAGGTCTTTTGAAAACGCACCCAAGGTTTATTGCCAGTAACAGACTAGTGGCCTTATGTGGACTTTTCATGAATAAAACAGATTGATGAGCCATTTTATAGCATTGCAAGCTGTATTATAAATACATCACCCTTTTCAGTAATTTAACGTGAAGAACGGTCTAATGAACTATCAGCTATAATTTGATAGAGAACTGAGGACGCTGTTAAGCTCATAGACCAAGTGATATAACTTTGATAGGAGGCTAGAAATTCGGAAATTTCTAAGGGCTTTCCATTGTTTTATGAGATTTTTGCTTTTTTTTTAAATACTCTGCTAACCACACTAAGAATAGAATGCTTTTATACATTTGCATTTGGCATGTCCTAAAAGCCATCAGTTTAGCAAAGGGAAGAGAGGGCACCAGGAGAAGTTTTAAATTTGAACATGACTGTGAAATGAATCAGAAGTTTTGTTATGTGATGAAAGCTTGAGTCTTCAAAACTGCTGCTGAAGTGCAGGGAGTCAAGAAAGTTGTATCTGAGAAAATCGTAAAGAGGTAAGGAGTGATTAAATAAAGTAGAGGAAAAGATGGCAAAGGTGAGTTTCTGTGGTTGTTCTCTTCGGAAGATGGTTAGCAAAACCTCCCATCTGACAGCACTTCTTTATGGAGATTTTTGTTTGGCCAAGTTGTGCATATTGGGGTAGCAGAAACGAATAAATTTTGGACTCTCATTTCTTGCTCTGGCTAAATTGTACCCACAATAGTTTGGAGCATGTGGGATGAATAACTTACCAGTAAACCTATAGGAAGAGGAGCATACATGGGTGAAAATGCCTGCAAGGGAAGGATTATAATTAAAATTGCATCTGAAGAATGAAGAATCTGAATGAATGAATGAATGAATGAATGAATGAATGAATGAATGAATGGTAGAAAGGTACAAATAACTAGCCAGAGTTCACTTGTTACATATCTTTGTGTTTATTGTTTGTTGTTAAAAATATGTCTTTCTGTCCCATTAGAATGTTTAAGTAACATCAGCTTTTTAAAACTTTTTTTTTTTTTTTGCTCAGACTTCTCTTAATCTTTAGTTCTGGCCACTGTAGTAAAATTCTGGTTGTACCAAAATGACTGCACATCAAATAATAGAGCCTTTCATGGATTTACTCTAATGCAAACATGTAACTGCGAAACCTAACTTTAAATCCAGAATTTAAAGATCCTTTTAAAATAAAGAGAAGGAATTGGTTATTGCCTGTTGGTTACATCTTAATGGAAGCAGTTCTAAAGAATTTCTGAAATGAGCTGACAATATGAAAGCAGTTATTTTTATGACTTAAGAATAACATAGCAATTAGCATACAGTTAAGACTTGAATTTTTTTTCAATAATATTTTTCTATTTTGATAGCAGACAAGCAGGCAAAAATTTTAGCAGTCCAGGAAATTTTGTTCCTGCAGGTCAAGCATAAATGATTCACTTACATAAACTAGAAGGCAAAGCTCTGAAAATGCTTTAATTAGTCTTTACAGAATACTAACAATGGAATATTTTATATGAAATATATAAACATTTCAGCAACTGGCACTGTTTTATAGTGGACTTTCATTTACCTGGACTTAAATATTGTGCATCTGTATTTTTTGCATCATTGAAAAGAGAGAGCCCCGTTAATACTCTTATGTACGCCAGTAAAAATGACTGGAAAGTAGAACTTATTTGTTATAAAAAATCTACGCATACTAGTTCTGTTTTGGATTTCAGAGAGAATCTTCCACTTTTAATGCCATTGCACAGTTTATGTTCCACTCCGGTTTACAATATGTCCAGTACGGTACATCACTACAGTACAATAGGTCCAGTATAGCATTTCAGGGTAGCCTGAAGGAGAAGGATAATTTTCTGATATAAATAACCAGTACATGCCCTGAAGCCCTTTACAAATCCTACATTGTTGAAATTCCCAACTGAAATGGTAGGATATTTACGGCAGCAAGGAGGCTGGCATCCGCAGATGAAGCTCAGGGCTTTGAATCCTAACCCTCCTTGAGATGCTATATCACAGCAGCTATATCATAGCAGGACTCACTCTCCCTCCATCAGTCTTCTGAGGCAAATACCTGCATTACATATCATGGACATTATTTTGTCATGAGATCTGGCAAAGAAACCAAGGCAATGCCTGCTATTTGTAAATTACGAGAGTCCTGATTTGGTATTTATCATGAATGTAGGCGTTCGTTTTGTAACTTTACCATCTTGGTGTGCTCAGTTTGAAAAGAACATAAAGCTCAAAAAAGCCAAAATTATATTTTGGACAAGCCAGAGTCCCCAGTCAAAATTTACCATAATTGGAGAAAGTTTTACAGTTTGAAAAAGATATATGAGCATTATAGTGTTACTAATAAACACAGCCTTTATGAAAAGACTTGTGATTCTTTGGGATAAAAGGTCCTATATGAATGAAAAATATGTTTTTTAGTCCTGTGAAGGCTGTGCATGTATAGGTTTTCCAATTTGTTCAGCAATTACTTGGCTGAAATGATAGGAGTGTTCTTTGTAAAACGTGTATTTATACTGCATAAACAGGGAAAATTATGCAGACTCATCTTAACAAGGCACATTTTGGTGGTGAAATAGTTGCTAAGCTTTTAAACTGCTAAAAACTTAAATACCTTCCTACCGTGGCACTTCCTCTTGACCTGATAATATTTGTGCTGCAACACTTAGTTATAAAAGCTTGTGTCCTGGGTACCATTCTCTACTGCTGTCATTTAACGTTCAGTTTCTGTAATCTTTTCTGCCAGGAAGCAGTCCCCAGATTATTTGGCAAAAGCAAGCACAAAGAGGATACAAACACACAGAATTCAGTAGCATTTTGAAAAAAAATAATAATAATACAAAGTTGTTTAAGTATACATGCCCATTGTTGTTTAGGAGAACCTTGAAAGACATAATATTGAGAGTTGTGGGCCCTCTAAGGATTATTTTGACTGGGCAGTTTGTAAATAAAGATATCCACACAATTCAGTGAGAGCATTCGTTTGTAACTTCTGGTCCACAGCCCTGGCAAACTGCTAATGACTAACAGTGCTGTGATGAGCCACCGCAATCCAGTGATGGTTTTCCTTGCCATGCGTGAGCCTAACCCCCACATTAGTGGGAAAGCAAATCTTTGCATTGTTACTCTGCTGTTGTAGAAACAGACAAACAAGAGCTTGGTAAACCCAAGGGGACAAATGTGCGTGGCTGGATGAGGAAGAACAAATGTTGAAATATCGAGGCCTTGTATCGAGGCCACGCTGCACCTTGATTGCAGTGTGAGAAGGCGCGAGGCTGCCTCGTGACTTGGGGAAGGAGGGGGAAATCCTGTGGCATTCCCAGAGAAGACTTGCTGTCTGGAGGTGGCTGCTTTCGGCGCTCAGGACAGAGAGCTGCGGAGCAATGCTTCTCAAGGCAAAACTCAGCTTCTTTTTCTACTCAGGATAAAGCAATTTTCCCATTTCGTGATATCTGTCTGTGCTTTTGCAGTGCCTAGGAGATTCTTTTTCTCTTGTCACTGGTTGTCTGGAACGGCCCTTATTATTCCAGGCTTCCACTGTCCATTTTTTTCCTTCCTCCTCATCCTTTGAATTGGCCACTTACTTATTCCCCCTTACTTTTATTCCTTTCTCCCTCTTTTTTTATTATTACTGTGTCCTACCTTGCTACCGTTCTTTCTTATCCTGTTGGCCAATGTCATGCGGGAAAAAGTCAATGTATTTATGTGCCTCCCCTCAAAAAAGGAAAGAAACACACCGAACAAATCCAGCACATGAAAGCAGTGCAGCAGTGCAACAGTGCTCTATTCCTGAAGTCTGTTTCTTTTCCACTTAGCTGAGGTTTTATCTTCTCTAAGCTGGGTACCGGGGCTGGTTTCCTCTTGTTTTGGCTCAGTATTTGTCCCTATGGGCCTGGGCCCTGGATGGGTTTTGTGGTGTTTTGCTATATTGCACTTCCGACAGACCAAATTAAAGAATATTGGTGGTGTGGTTTTCCTGTCATCTTCTCGCCCAGCACGGGTAGGAAGGACTCGGACATAGCTTGGTCTCAGGGCAGTGTCTGCACTTCACGGCAGCAGATCTAACAACCGAGGCAGGAAGGGAGCTCAAGTGCAGACGTAGGCAGTGGTTGTAGTGGGTAGATTCCTTAAAGAGGGGAGTAGATTTCATTTGTGCCACAAAAGTGCCACTTTTGAGAGTCTGAAAGTCATCTTAGTTTTGTTTTAGAAAGGGAAGTACATGAAAGGGATAACTTCAAAGTCAGAAGAGATGTTAAACAAACATTGTGTGTCATGTTGGTTGCCTAACTGCAAAGTGTTTTTTTTTCTGATTACTAGTTTCTCACTTTAATAAACGTTTCACAAAAATTTTTAGGATCTTAAAAGAACTCAATTTCTTTTCCTCTCTCCTTAAAGCACCTGAGGAGATAAAAGGAAACATTGCATAAAACATAGTATTTTCTTATCACTATCATTACTAGTCATTTTTAACGACTTAATTTGGGAACTACTGAATTAATTTGGGAACAACTTGTTGTCTTCTTTTTCCAGGTATTGAAGTGCCTAGAAAAGGATAAAGGATTAGTTACTTTAACTTTCAGGTTTCAGTGCATGAGTCTATAAAATTATGTTGGAACATTTACAGCTAAAGAAATGAACATTTTTCACTGGGCCAAATCTTGTGGTCTTAACTGAATCTTTTGCTTACCCTTTCCTTAGGCAGAATTTAATTTATGCAGTTGGGAGAAAAGTTTCTTTGTAAACACTAGGAACATTTCCTCTTAGAATATATTTGTTTGCACAGAATGCTGCTGCACAGTACAAGAAATTTCTCTGGCCTTTCTGAATTGCTTCATGAATTTTCAAGCATGACAATTTCTCCATAGGGAGCCTATTCAGGCTTAAAGGAGCTAAATTTACTAAAGTTTTGCATATATAAGTTTATAAAAATTGGTCTCTTTTTAAGATGATCAGATATTTTATCCTCTTGAAGCCTTTTGTCTTTTGATGCTGTTTCTAAATGTCTACCCCATTTTGTTGGTCTTTTTTTTTCCTTTTGCTCATGTCCTTTTATCAAAAGATCTTTTAGTAGAAATAACCCAAAGAAGCAAGCAGAAATGTTGAAACCGCCATGCTAAAAGTGTATTGCTACCTAGGAGTAATCAATGCACTACTGCTAACAACCTGTGAAAGCAGTGCTGTGAACAGAGGGTCGGTGTTTATCTTGGCTTATGAAACATTAAGATAAATCTTAACTGTGATGAGCGGGTTTAAGCCAAATGATAGGTGTTGCTTAGCAACTTGTTGCTTTTAGTGTTTGCTTATGGTGGGAGAACACTTGGAAGGTGTGGGCCAGTTCTGCGGCTACTGCTCCTTTTTTGCATGATTTTAAATCTTAGTAGAGAATATAATTATGCTAAAAAGGAAGCAGATTGTTGCTGTGAACTTGAATGCATTTAGGCATACTGCTATGCATTTTGTGTTAAACAAAGATTCAGATTGTATACTTGCTTTTCCACCGTGCCTGGGTTTCCGATTTCCTTCACTTTCTGAAATGATTGGAGGCTCATTCTCTGCCTCTCTTCCACTATCTGCACACAGCTTTCTAATGTCTTTTCCTGCCTGGTGTGCCAGTTCCAGGCCTGTTCTGAGAAGACAGAATAACCTGGAAAAGGCAGTTAGTGGGGGAAGGCATGTATTAATTTGCTCAAGCACCCACGGATCTTCTGCACTTTATGGCTTGGTGAGTTGCAAGTGCCCGGCGCATCCAGAGGACCTTGTTAAGGGCACTGGATTCCCCAAGTGACCCGCACAGGGAGTCTGTCTCCTGCGTTGGCTGGAGAGGGTGGCAAGGGTGGAGAGGGTCTCTCTGTCTTCCAAGTGCCCCTCCAGGGACTTGTTGATGTGACAGCAGGAAAGACTGGAATCACGGTTTATTGGAATGCCTAAAAGTTAATTTGTAAGCACCTGTCTTGAACAACAACAAAAGAGACTGTACATTCTCAGTGCGCTTTATTGATAAGTAGTTGTTTATTTTAAACATTTTTTTGTGATGTGCAGGGTTTTTTGCTGAAAGGAGGTGCTTACATCATTAGAGCGGTTAACAGTAACATATATCACAAGTGAAATATGAAGTAGTATTTGTTTCAAAAGACTACAGTTTTGTTACCTGGATACACTTTTTAATATGCTAAAGATTAATTAGACTGTTTGAAAATATGTGAAATTGCTTTTCAGTTTGGCATAATCTATATCAGTTTTATCACTTGATTGTTGCCCATTCTGAAAAGGTCTTCCAAAGAGGCATTTTTTAAAAAAGTAAAGCAAATGTGTCATTAACTTGTGGGTAACCACTTGGTAGCAACTCTCCTGTTTTTATTATAGATAATTCCTATCACGAGGGCAAGTCATCCATCAGCAAGGTGATTCCTCATTCCCTCGTTGAAAGGAGAAAGTGGTGCCTAACTCTGCCCACTGTGTTTCTGCCTAGAATTTTCTAGGCATAAAAACATCTTCCTGTTCTCTGCAGCCCATGCTCGCTGAGTCTCGGCCCTTCAAGAAATGCTGGGCTGACCGCACATGTCGTGAGCAGAAATGCTCAGGTGCACTTGGTGCCTGGGACTTGTGAACCTGCGCAGGTCGCTGGTGCGACTGGACCTTCCTGAAAAGTCAGTAGGAAGTGCAGACTTCCCAGGAGATCATTCACCAGACAAGAAATTTGCGAAGTGTGGGTTCAGTGGGGCTGACCCTACACAGGTGTGCTGGGCATGGTTGTGTTGTGATGTACAGATAGCTAGGCTGAAACATCAGATGAAGCTACCAAACTTTGAACTCTTTACGGACCAAATGGGATTCCAGATATAGTCCCTGCCTTATAACCCTTAGGTTGTGGGGTGAGCTCCATCAACACATCTCTTAATGGTGGAAATATTTACATATAGTGTGTCGAGGACCCAAAAGCTCCAAGAATGGCCATGGAGTTTTTGCAACTATAACCTGACTAATAGAAATAGCAGGAAAGAATAAAGTATATATAATTTAAAAAAATGCAAATCAGGAAGAAGACAAGGAGAATTTCTGATAAGTGCCTTTGCAATACATAAACATACACGAAGAATAATGTATACACCAGTTTCTGGTGTTCCAGGTGTCTTTCAGAGGAGTATAGGTAACCCTTAGTTCTGCTCAGTATTTTCTAGTGTCTTTTGTATCTGTTCACTACTGAATAGAATAATTTTAGGAGGTTCTGTAAACGGAACAGTATCACATGTCTGTAAACATTCTACCTGCTCCCATTTCCATAATGATGCAGATTAGTGAAAACAAAAGATGTGATGTATGCTGTGTATGAAACCATTTTAGATGTGCATTTGACAGCAGTGTCCCTGGTGGCTTTCCCTTGCTCCATTTGTGCGGACCTTCCACACTGTAATATGAAGACAGCAGTTGCGAATGTAAGCTTGCAAAACACGATGAGGGGCTGAAAAGATGCCTGTAGATGCAGAGTTTGTGATAATTCTTCCTCCCATGGGCAGAGTGCATGTTCAGATGTTCACCTGTTGTTCTAACAATTAAAATTGTTTTTGCCAAAACAGTACAATACAGAACTTCATAAAATAACTGTGTGTTTACCGTCTTTCTCAGAATGTGAAAAGCAGGACAATAACATTTTTTTCTACTTTGGAGAATTAGTCCAGTCTAATATTTTGGTACATTGAATAGGTAGTAGAGTGAGAATGGATTGAAACCCACAATTTGGAATTTTGTTAAAAAACAATTTTCTAGTGTTACAAAATGTAATGTTGATTAGAGATGATCACCAGTGTATTTTCTGTGCAGGCTTTTCATTATGCTTAGTTTCATTTATGCACAGATGTAGACAGAAGTTCTGCATCCTCTGGTTTTGAAGACCATATTGAGTTATGGGCCATTAACTACTCTCTTACATGCATCTTTTTTCTCTGATAAGAACTTAACATCATTAAGTTCAACACAATATTTTTATATATATACATACATATATATGTATATAAAATATACTTCTATCTAGTCTAGACTTTTCTGCAATTTCCCTTGGTATTATATGACAGTGTTAACAGGCACACAGTGTATATCAAATTAAGGTTTTAGTCTTAACTGTCCTTTCCTCATTTGTGAAGATGCTAATCTGAAAAGAACCGAATATTAACAGCACAGTTTTGCACATCTCTTAGCTTTACAGCACCTTGAAATCATTAATGAACTCTGTGTGTTTGACATCTGTGTGCAGAAGTCAACAAGCCAAGCAGTGAGCTTTTGTTCTGCTTTTGACATTAGTAATTAGTAGCAGAACACTGAAATTAGAAGATAGGAAAGTATGGACTTGCTTAAATTTTGTGCCAGTAGTAACAGGCTCTCACAATAACAATGTTAGAAGTCTGCCAGTATTTCCATGTTAAAAAGATCTTACCAAAACTGTACATAATTATCTTTGAAAATAACTGCATGTGGATTTTTTCAGAATTCTGTGATCGTTAAAAAGGAGGAAGATGACAGCTTATTCATACTACGTATCCCCTGTAAACCTGCAAGGTTCTCTAATAGTTTAGATTACTGTCTGAAAAATCAGATGTCATTAATCTTTAATGTGCTATCAAGAGATTACAGAACTGCTTCACATGAATTGTTTTTAGGAAACAGGAACTGTCCTGGGATTTTCATCTGGAACACTAAACACTTTTGAAGACAGTTGAAAAAGCTGTCTCCGTGCTTGCAACTGAAGATGAGGAATCTCAGCCCATTCTGTATTTCAAAGCTTCAGAAAAAAAAAAAGACCAGAGTCTTATGAAATCTTCAGACTAGAAATTATTAGAAATTTCATGAAATTGATTTAACAGGATGAGCAGTGTCATTTTCTTGATGAAAGAATTTGGAGCAGTTTAGTTTTAGATAGAGATTGCCACTCAGACATTTATCTAAATGTGAGGATCATTTGCTACTTGGGAGATTAAAACCTTTTCAGTTCTGTTTATATGCCTTGTCATCACCTTTGTATAAAAGAAAGCATAGCTTAGTGAAAGGATCTATAAGAATTAATGGTATCAAGTTCAGTTTCTTGCTGTTCTCCGTCACTGAATTCTGATTTCCTCAATCTGTACAGCTTGAACTTTCTCAATGAGACTTTTGCTAATTACTTCCAGATTCCACCTGGTATGCCTTGCATTTTCCAGCTTAAATTTGGAACAAGTGTTTCTCTTTGATAACATTTTCAAACTTTGACTGACATGTGCCACAGAATTGTAATTTGTTGATTTAATTATTTTCTCCTGTTCGTGTGATTTCTCATCTACTAAAAAGACTTATATGAGACATTGTGAATAATCTCAAAGAGCATTTTTTTTTTTTCTTGGAACTGTCAGCACTTTCCTTCCCAGCTCTCTACTCATTTTTCACAATAAATACTGCTGTTGATATTTACACAACCCCCTCTGTCTTGTTGGGTTGCAGATTTCTTAATGACACTGAAAATAGGAGTCTGATAAACCTTGGAGGATACCTAACATACTTAGGAGTTGCATGAGTAAGTGAGGACAGTGCACATTATGCTCAGAGAAGATTATTTACTGTTTGTTTCAGCTTTTCAAAAGCTTATTTATTCTAGTCCGAAATGGGAATTTCTTTCATCAAACTGCAGCAAGATATCAGGATGACAGCTGTGGGAGGAGGCGTCTCGGTCCCACTTCTACAAACTGGAGGGGCAATCAGCCTGTTTGTTCCTCTGTGAGCAGATGCAAATTAACAGAGAAGTCTTAAGCAGACTGCGTTTTGAGTTGTAAGCCTGTAGTTCGGAGAGGAGCTGGTCCTTGTACAGCACCAACTGAAGTCCTATTAGAAGGCAGGTTTTAAGTAGAATCCGGAATCCACACCCTCCTGTGGATTCCTGTTCACTAAACTTGTGAGACTGTCTTGACCTTTGGAGAACACGCCAAGGTATTTGGGGGCATTCAGTGACAGGTCACTGTCGCGCACTGCAATAGCTCAAACTGAGTTTTTGATGACTCAGTTGGTCTGAAAGAAGAGGACTGCTGCATGATTCTGCCCAGGCAGCTGGCAATATGCTTTGTTTTCTTAGGCAGTATCGTAACTGCTGAATGTAGGAGATGTTCTCTTCGTATCAGTGTCAAATATTTCTGCTTTAAAACCCTCCATCTTACACTGAAGTAGCTGTATTTAGGCACTATGAATTAAACTTTAGTATTCAAGTAACTTAGTATTTGTGAAATGGTGAGTAATTCAGTAGCATTTAATCCTTACTGGTCTAAAAAAATAGACACAGAAGTATCCCAACTTTTGGAGGTTGTGAAAGTGAGGCAGCTGGGAATTCTTGACTTACCAGAAATGTAAGAGAGTCCACAAATTTGGAATTGGAAAAGGAATTCCTGGCTCTCCCTCGTGTTCTCAGGCAAGTTGATTGCATCTCTCTGAGAAGCACGCGAAAGCTGATAACATTATAGTCCAAATGATAACTCTCTGGGGAGACCGAAAGCTCTGCCTTGACGTTCACCAGATGTTTGGAGGTTTACGTTGTATCTGAGCTATGAAGAACTGCATCCTTAATACAAACTTTCTGAATTATATAGAACTATGTCATAGACATTCATACACATGACATTTTAAAACTACTTAGTGGTGTTGCCATTTCCTGTTCAATTCGTGTAGTCTTCCAACAAGTTTGACCATCCCATCTAGGTCTTTAAACATTACTTTAGGTAAGAAGGTAATAGTTCCTTCCTTATCGTGTTTTTTTTTAGCTCATGGCATTGCATTTCTTTGATGAGTTGCTTCTGGTAAAATTTTCAAGCTTTTTGCTACTTCTTAAACCTGTAAATAAAGAAGAGAGGAATAGAATAGATCTGTTGTTGTAGCAGTAGCCTCTGCTGTTCTGGAAATGCTTTTATTAGAACCTTTTGTTAGAACTCTTTTTTCCTCCTGCTAATTGATATATTGAACATCTTATAATTTGAGAGTTAAATCTGTCCACAGGAAAAAGGAAAATTCCCATCATCTTCAAATGGATCAGAATTTGAGCCTGAAATGTTGCAGTCTTCAGAGCAAAATTCTCTATTTTGCCTTAACCTAGTAACTCAGCTTAAAATCTTCAAGGCGTTCATTCCTATCATTGATACATAGTCCTTTGCAGTTTCAGCTTAACTTACACCTCATAGCATCTTCAACAAAATACATAAATAAAGATGCCACTTCTTATTAAACCAGAATACTGAAAAGTTGTGAAAGTACACAAACCTTAATCAAATATTAAACTATTTTGTGCTTATATCTCTCTGTTACTTGTTGGTTAATTAATTTTACATGATAGAGGCTAAAGTAAAGAGACTTACGAAGTAAACAAATAAAAGTCATTAATATCTTAGACAAACAATGCTGTTATCTGCCTATGTTTGAAATAACTTACAGATGAGGGTAATTCAGTGTACTACATTTCAAAGAGGGCAGTTATCTTGTCACCAGTACAACACGGGATAAAATTAATCCCTTTTAAACTGCAGTGTGAATATTCAAATGACTCGAGTTTCATAAGCTAAATATCTTTGCAGAGGAATCATAGTAACGGCGTAGCCAGAGAGAGGCGAGAAAGAGACGGCCCCTTAGAGAGCAAGGCAGTGTGTTCATTATTAAACATTGGTTGCTGCTAAAATATGGTTTCCATATGGAGTAGACTACATGTAATTTATGTAAACCACATTGGTAATAGTTTTTATCAAGTGGTACTAAACACAAGCTAAATCCAGCATAACTGTTTATGTAGACTGCATGTAAGTAAATTGTGGGTATTACTTGGGCTAGTCAGATTTTTCAGGAAAATATTCCTGTTGCTGTCCCTATTACACAATAATGCAGCTCACATCTGCAGACATGCCAGCTTTGGTTAAGATGTTTTTGGAGCTTAGGCAGGAAGCAAAAGAAATTAATTTGTAATAAATCACCCGTGGCCCTCATCTAAGGACTTATAACCATATTAAATATCTCTCTTAAACATATACTTTTATGTGAACAGGTGGTCAAATGCTTTACTCCTTCTTGTGAAAAGGTAATTCCTAAACATGTGTTTATTTGATGAGTACTTTTTTTGTTTGAAGGGAAGACATGCTAGAAAATATTAAAACAGAATTATATTTAAGCATCTGATGATGATGACAAGGGCTGAAAGGCTTTTTGAACACAATGTACAATCCTAACATACTGAAAGGCAAAAAATATACATTAAAAATATATATATTTATATTTTATATATATGTATATAAAAATATAAACAGGCAACTGCAGAGGACATTTTTGTATACTTTTATTTTTAATTTCCTTAAGAATTTTCTTTGTTAATTTCTTTGAGAAAATACATAAAGATCTTTCATTGGCCTAAAACTGTGTAGAAGTTAAGCACAGAATTCAAGTAAAGCTTCCGTTCAGATGAAGTAGTACTTAGTTTTAGAACAGACGGTGTTTTCATTCAATACTGAGTTGAAAGGGGAACACACAGCAATGGGATAATTTGCTAAGTAGGTAAGACTAATTTGATGATGAGTATTATTTAAAAGACAACATAAAAACTAGTAGGATAACAAAATTTGATGGGCTGAACTGCAAGCTCCAGGCTGCTTATTCTGTCTGTGTCACTTCTTCTGGACAAATTAACATCTGTTTTTATTTTCTGTAATTATTTTCTGTCCTAGGCTTAATATGGTAGGTCAAGATCTTTTTTACTGCAGAAATTTTCAAATGAAAAAAAAGCAATTTCTAGAAAAGCATAAGTAGAACAAAAACCTATGAACCTGTTCTAAGTTAGCCTTACTTTAAACATGAGGTTGAACCAGATGACCTCAAAGGGTTCCTTGCAACCTGTATTAGTCTATGATCATTTAGAAAAAAAAAAAAAAAAGCCCTCAAAATTCCCAATTCTACCCATCTAGCAATTTTTGATGTTCCTTTGGGTGATGAAATATGTCTTGGTTTAAGTTCAGATTGTGTGAATTAAGACATTTCTTTATTTTTAGTGTTGCCAAACACCATATTTTCAAGCGATCATCACTTGTAAGGTGTGTACCCATCCTTTGTGATGCGTGTAGGGACCCTTACATCTTCACTTGAAAACTGGGAACCAACTGTCCCTAGTAGCATATATATTTTATAGTTTGGATGTTGAACAAAAGCACACATTTCTCAATGAAGAACTTTTAGTGTTAACACATTCATAACTGAGTGAAAAGTCTGCCTTTTTTTTTTTTTTTGCATATGGCAGGAAAAGGAAACAATGTATTTTGTAAGCTTGTGTCAACGAGTTAGGTTATAGGTTCACAGTTTTGTTGTAAGCAAAGTGTTGGTTCCTTCTTTGCCTCCTGAAGGTGCATTTACTAGGTACTTGTTACAGTGCGTGACTTGGCTGAATGCCTGGAGAACCCCATTTGAGGGCTGCTCAGGTGAGACTCTGAAGAAGAGCTGGCCTCAAAGCATTTTCTGCTGCCTCGGATGCTTCCTTTCTGTGGGAGAGCAAGCTAGCTTCTTCCCAAACAACTTGAGGTGTGCTGGAAGGTAGACGTGTTGTTCATTTCCGGCAAGACGGGAATAGCTTATTTTGAATTTGCCCCTCAGAGAAGCAAGGGATGTTTTCAGTTCAAGAAGTGGTGCTATTTCTGGGAACTGGTGGATGAACTTTGCAACTGGCGAAGTCACGTGGCGTTGCTTTTGAAACCTAATTGAATGGGATAAGACTTTTGAACTGCATTAGTTGAGAAATGAAAAGAAAGATAATTTCTCAGTTTAATTGATTTCAGCAATTCCTCCTTTTTTTTCTATATTTTTTTTAAATACTGAAATAAAAAGCCTGAACTAGTAGTAAAGGACAAGTAATTGAACAGGCCAAGCAGAAATTCTGTTTCTAGTTTAGGCAAGTATGCAGATGCTTTGCTCTATTAAGCAAAGTGTAGTGAGGAATATTAGCATATGGGACAGTGTGCTGTATACTGTAATTGTTGAAAAGTATTTTTTATTTAGTAATTTAATATATTTTGTTTCAAATATTTATTTTATATTGAATTTTACTTTCTATAAAATACTGTTCTTTTCAGAAAAACATATTAACTAAGAAGGTAGGTTAGGTATTTAGTTCTCATTTCAGTGAACTATTTTGAGTATAAAACTTCAGAATTATGTTTGTATTTGTTGTAACAGACAACATGCAAAAAATAATTCTCACATGTCAGTGCTAGAAATCACTATATCTGATTTACATCCAGTTCTGCTTAACATTTTGCTTGATACTCTTTTGTGAATATGGCAAGATAAACATATGTCATTCTTCACCCTCACAGAAAATTAAAACTTACCTTAGAAATTAATGTAAACTTGTTAAGTGATAGCAGTTTGGTGTTATTAAAAGAAATCTTTATTTGACTCTTCAGATGTCTGCTGAAGACCTTTTACATTATAGGAGGAAATATATTTTATTAGTTTGTAATTTGAGGTAAACCAGTAAATCATTAGAACAAAACCACCTTCTGCCCTACAGTTAAAAAATAAAGTGATTTTTAAGTATGTAAAGAGTCTAGAGTTTGTAATTTCCTTTTATGCTAACTAAAAGGCCATACAGTTGATGTGGCTGGTGTAGGGTTGATGTTAGTGTAATATGTAAGATACCTAAAAGACTCTCCTTCGATTCCTTTCATAAACTGCTCTACCTGCCCCAGCCAAAAAAAAAAAAAAAAAATTAAAATCACAAGCCATCAAATGCAGCTTTGCAGAGGGCAGTATCGGAGGTTACTTCAGACTTACTGTCATGAAAATAAAAGGATGAATTTCAGCTTCCTTTGTTCACCTTTCCTAATTTCCCAATCTTGGTGAGGGCCTCCATTGGAGTAGGTTACCTTTGCTACAGGAATTGGCATTACCCTTGGTACAAGAATGACAGTACTTCACCACAGAGACAGATTCAGTGACTATAGCAGAAAAAGATGGATACAGGAGGTCTTTAGAGATGGATACAGGAGGTCTTTATGCTTCCGAAGTGGAGTGAGTGGAGCAAGCCTAAGCTTCCTTGTTGACTACGTGATGAACCTAGTCAAGAAAACAGTTCTTTAGACAGTTGTGGTGCTGTTTGGTGTGGCAAAGCTGTCTTGGGAAGTTTCTTATTGTTTCTTGATATTGTTAGTCAGAATTTTTCTGTGTAAGAGGGCTTGTATTTGGGCTTGCAGTGCCCACGTTGCTCTCTGCATGTCCTCACCGGTGTCCTGGATAGGGGGAGATCACGCCATGTTGTGCAAGCCTGTGTCAAACCTTTCCTAAATGGTTTTCTTTCAAAGTGCCTGTGTGTGTCTGTACAAAATATGTGGTGGCATGGTACCAAAGTGCTGCTGGTACCATGTACCAGATGGTATCGAAGCGCTGCTGGCACTTGACAGGGAGTCTCCAAATAGCTGACTCAGGAGTCTTACTGCTCGGGGGTAACGTGATCACCCCAAGCGTGGGCGGAGAGCCCTAACGCTCCCAGAGATGATTGCAGTGCCTGTGTGCCCATTCCTACACCTTACACACACAGTCACTGTGTGGGGAGGGATTAGTGCCAGGGTGTTGACCCTGCTGTCGCTCCTGCCTACTCGTTATTTATTGAAGAGGGATATCTGTGACTGCGAGGAAGTCTTTTGACAAGCCTCTGATGTAACTATCACAGTATTTTTGAGAGTCCTCCATCTAAATTTATTCCTAAATCCTAAAAAGATCAGGCAGCTATCCCTAATAATTAAATCAATTCATATAAAAAAAATCCCTTTTTGTCTTTTCCTGTATAGGTACTTTCTACTAAATGCACACTTCTGTTAGCTCCAAAATGAGGACAGGTTCTTGGCTTGTGTAAAAATACTAGGGTTAGTATCTTGACTTTCTGCAGTTAGCAGCAAAAAGTTTTCTGGTGGAGCAGAAAGGGGCAAGGGGGACTTGCGCAGTGACATTCGGTACTTTTAGTCTTAAAAGGACCTGAAGCAGCAGATTTGAATGTCACAACATTTTTTTATGTACAGCAAAACTACTTCAGGTCACTCCTGGAAGTGTTTTTTTCTACCTTTTTCCGCACTCCATCTCTGTGCAGCATGATAGGCTTTTGGTAATTATGATACCTGACGCTAAGAGTTGAAAAATACATGAAGTTGTGCCCCTCCAGATTTTTAAAAGGCTCTGTGAAGCACTGCCAGAATAGTCTTTAGTAAAGCGTGTGGCATATACAGTGTAGAGCAGTGCAGTGGGGTTTAATCTTTTATTGGCTTTCCTGTTGGGATGATACACGTAATTGGAGATTAACCAAATCATTTCTGCATTTTGTGACCCTCTCAGATACAACCCGATAAAGCGCTGGTGCCTCACAACGGCAACCCCTGTCCCTCGATTCACGAGCTGGAGCTGTGCTTTTAGGTGCAGCACAGATCCACGGGCACGCGCCTGCCTTAGGTACACGTGTATCTTTTTTTCCGTGCTTTCAAGTCGCAAGGCAAACAGAGCAGACATGCAGATGCATACCCTGTCTCTTTAAATTTCCTGACTTGGACTCGCTTGACAAAGACCTCCTTATCATTTTCTTGAAACCCAGTTTCCTGAATCAGCGGATTTTTTCCCCCTTGAAACTTCTGAAACTCTGAACCCTGTCAAAACAAGATGGCTGGCAAGGTCCAGGGACAGAGCAGAGACACAGACAGAGACAAAGAAGCCCCTGAGAAGGCAGACGGACTTATATTGCTTGTGGTTTTTCAGTACAGCTGGTTTCAGATGTGTCGGCCTTGTTCTGCACTGGTTCCACTGCCAAAGCAAGACTGTCACAGCTGGTAGTACTTACTGCACTTGCGGGAAAGTATGTGATTCATTAGTTGGAACCGTATGTTTTTCACCAGTTCTGGTCATGTTTTTGTTAGGATGTGGTAAAAGCATAAGCAGGGGGTGAAGGGACAATGGAAATATGTGACTTGTTAAAGATTGGCCCCAACCAGTTATTAGCTAAATTGTACACTGTAAAAAAAAAAAAAAAAAAGAGAGAGAAAGAAACCTTGCTCGTAAGACAAATGATTTAATTCTTTATTCTTTAGCTAAGGAGGTTAGTCATAAGTAGTTCAAAAAAAAAAAAAGTCAACATCAAGTCCTTTTTCTCCTCTTTTCTCTAAGTGTTATGGTCTTTTTAAACCAAAATCTGTAATACAGGAAGAAGTCATGCAAGCAAAAGACATTAATTTGGTGAAAGATAGCCAAACTGGCTAAGAGAATTTTGAAAGGAGGGCAGCTGCCAGTACTGATAAAATATGACTGTGGCATGAAAGCTTATAACTAAAACTTTGTTACAATATTTGGTAGAAGCAGAGCTGTCAGTGGGTGTTCCTTTGCCCACACATACAGAAATTATAGGCAGAGATGTAGCAAGCCGTTTTGCTCAGAATTAGTATATTACTGTTTTTTTTTCTGAGGTAGCCTCTCCAACAATTTTATAGTGTTGGAGAAAGGGCAGGTTTTATACCAGTATTTTTTATAACCGTTTTCAGCCTAAATATGCCTGTTTAAAAGCAAAAACAAAACAAAACAAGCAAAAAAAAACCATGCAGTACAGTGAAATTTAATATTCCTGCGCTCTCAGAATTGCTCCTCATATGGTCCCCCCCGAATTCATAGCACTGATGAAATTGCACGAGGACTTCAAAGCCGTGTGTTTAAGGAAAAATGGAGCAACCCCCAGCCCCGCTCTGCCCCACAGCCCCGCTCTGCCCCACAGCCCCGCTCTGCCCCACAGCCCTGCTCTGCCCCACGGCCCCGCTCTGCCCCACGGCCCCGCTCTGCCCCACACGCACCCGCACGCGCGCGCCGGGCTGCGCCGGGCCAGGACCGGGCCTGTCGCTGGTAATTAGCTCAGCTGGCTGCAGCATAAATAAAGGAATGCACTTAGGGGCTGTAGCCTGTGACATGGCTTAACAGAGCATAAAAAGGTGCATCTGTTAACATGCCTGAATTCAGTCACCTTACTGTCACCCACGGAAAGACAGCAGCCCTGAAACGCGCCGATGATATTTTGCAAACAAGGGGCCAGTGCTGTATTAAATTAGCCAGGCTGTGAACGTGCAAAGTGCTACCTCTTAAAAAAAAAACGCACTATCTTGGCTTACACTGGTGTTGCAATGAGTCCCTCCAGTATCTATTAGGATGACCTGTGGCACTGAATACTTCAACACTCTTCTGGCTAGTATTGTTGACCTTTGTCAGCTTGATAAAAAAGCAGAGCCTAGAAATGTGCTTGTCATTTTTAGTGAACCAGGAGGCTGGGAAGCATGGGGAAGGGGGGCTGAGGGGTGCGGGGAAACACAGAGATGCCAACAGCTTGTTTTTGTTTAAATTAGGATGCTGAACTCAGGACAGAATTGCAGTCGGCTTCCCGTTCCCTCCCCAGCAACCCCATGTCTCTCACCCCTTTCTTCCCCTGACTGTTGCTACTTGATTTGAGGTCTGAAATAATGAGGAATGTCTGCGTGATCAAAGTTACTGTCTGCCTCCTGGTCTCCACAGAAGCCCTGCTGTATGTATTTGGTAGGCGACAAGCAGCTTGTTGTAATGTATTTGAAGGTAATACAATCACACTTTTGTTATGTTCTTTGAACATTTATTTGCCTTTTCATTCATTATTCTAATGGAAAGGAAAAAGAAAAAGACATATTAAAGCCTTTTGTTGTTGTTGTTGCTTTCATTTGGCTGTGTAACGATTTTTAAAATATTTACAGAAAAAGAAAGATTACTTCAGCAGGGGATATGCCTGTGCATACATCAGTGGATTGATAAGTTCTCAATTTTATAGAAGTGTAATTCCTTTGAATATGCTAATTGAGTTCTACCTAGCTCTGTCTGGAGACTTAACAAGGTAACAGGGTGTCTGTTTTCGGTGTAGACATCTGTGCTATACAAACCATTACTGCTACAGCATTATTATAATATATATATACACTTTTTATATTCTTCAGAGGGCCCAAGTGAGTGCCTTATCCATTAGAAGATGATGTAATGCCAATGGGAGCTAGTCCCGCACAGCTTGAACCAAAAATGATTCCAGTTGGCAGTAACTGAGTGTGGATGACCAGAAGGTGTGATGCATTCTCTACTGTATTTTGAAGTAGTTGTACTGGAAATATCCCACCCAGTTGTGCTTGGCCCTTTGGTCCTAACATTGGGCCACACCTGCATTCCTGATGTCCAGACCCATCTTTGTTTTTGCCAAATGTCTTTACCCAGAAATATCTTTGGAAAAAAAAAAAAAAAAGGAATAAAAAAAAAAAAAAAAAAAAAATGCAAAACCATTTACCTTATTGCTTGGAGAGAGAGGGACGGGGGAGGGAAAGAAGTTGCTATCAAGAGAGATGATAGTGCCTCAAAATCCCTTTATCTGACTGCTGTGAAGTTATAATAAGCCAGCTGTGAAACAGAAGAAAATAAAAAAAGCCACTGAGTCCTTTTCAGTTCTCTTGATTTTCTTCCCCCAGTTACAATTTTCCTCCTCCCTTTTGTGTTTTCTTTTATTTTTCTTTTTTTTTTTCTTTTTCTTTTTTCCCCTCTCCCAGGGGAATTTCTAGAGAAGCAAACCTGAAAAAAAAAAAAGCTGAGGTTTATGTTAGAAGAAATTAAGGTTAATGATCATTGGCTCATTTTCATATTCCGTGGGTGTGGATGGAGGAGTAATCAGTGCAGGTGGCCTTGCCAGTTGGGAGTTTCTCTTTGTCATCAAGAAAATAAGGAGAGTGCAGGGATTGAATTACCACAACTATTTCTGGGCTAAACATATTTTGTTTCCCCACTGGCTCTGGTCTAAGGACAGAAAGCTGACATTAATTTTATCCAAAAGAAAAACACAGTTAATTTGCTATATATTCTGAGTAGCTTGACTGAATGCATAAGAGTCAATGCTTGTCCATACATAACTCTAGTGTAATCTTACAAATAATTTTACAAATAACACACTGGAAAGCAAAGGTTTTTCTCAATTTGCCTTGACAATTTATTTCTCTGTGTCCAATTACCACTTGCTTTATTGAATGTTTAAGAGCTGCTTATTAAGATATGTGTTCTGACTGGACCAGTTGGCCTCGCAGATGCATGCTATTATGTGTAAGGGTGCTCCCTTCTAGCTTTCAGACGGTGTTCAGAATTGAAGCAGTTCTGTTTCGTTTGCAAAGGAAGTGGTGGATTTGGTTAAGGAAGCGTATGCTGGCCTTGAAAGGAGATCTAGTGTGCATTCACATCGCAGCCTTAGAAAGGCTGTTCTTTACAGAAAAAAATGCTCTTGAAAAAAGAATCCTGAAATGGCTCATAATTCAGGGAAACAAACCCTTGATATGTTCCACTTTGAAGCCTTCTGCAACTATTATGCTTTGTGTCTAATGGTGCTGCAACAGCTTATAGCAGAGAGATTTTGATTTAGAATACAGAGAAGTCAGAAATAAAAGTCAACAGGAGCCTGTGAAAGGTATTGGGTAGGAAGGGAGGCAGCAGCCACGGGTTTCCAATTGTGTGTGCGCTTACAAGCGTGCGTTTGTACATGCCTGCTGCAGACCTTTTGAGTGGAAGGAGAAGATTAATACCCAAACTGACACACTCAGTTTCAGAGCATGGTATAGCAAGCAGCAGTACCTATTATTTCAGCACTAAATCTGTGTGAATATTTCATGATAGGTCATTTATTTCTAGTTAAAGACTTAAGATTATTTTGTATACTCATTGCTGTAGTTTTTATAATGAAGTGGATAGCACGACCCCCACTCACGCTTATGCAGGTACAGGGCTTACTTAGGTTTGCAGCAGAGTCAGAGATTTAGGTACTATTATTCAAAATAAAATGTTGCAGCCTGAGAAGGTTTGACTTGTAGAATTGGGGGCTAGATTTTGGTTCCCTTGGTCCTTTGAGGTAGGAATCAACATGCGGCTGAATATTCATGAGACATTCATTAATATGAATAGTTGGTCTGCTGCTGCACCTTTCCATGGTTTATTAATAACTTATGGACAGACCACTCCCAAACATACAGAGGGCAAGAATACTGTAATGATTGCGGCATTTTCTCAGGTTAAAAAAAAAAAAAAAAGAAAAAAAGATGCTTTATTTCAGCAGTACCATTTGCAGCACTGTAGTTAGGTGTCGGTAGCACATTGTACGTAAGGTTGTTTCAGTAACACTTGAATGTAAATCCCTTTTTTTTCAGGGTTATAAGTTGTGTGTAAAACTTTGTTCCAGGCTGAAATATGACATAAAGAAATATCTGCCTTGGAGCAACTATTTTTTGGCTCAATCTTTTAACATATCCTTTTATCTTTTTTTTTTTTTTTAAGTCAATGAATAGAGACAAAATAAAATGAATGTTACCATTTCAAGGCTTTCTTCTTCCTTGCTGATGAAACTCAAAACTATCTTAAATTAAAAACAAAAATGTTGGCAGATTATCAATCCATAGCATAGTCTGAATGTTTCTGGCATTAAAAAGTAGTGTTTGCTACTCATGTAAAGAGAAGTTTTTAAAAACTCATCCTGTATCAAGAAATTAAATGTTGATAGACAGGTGATTATAGTTATATTCCACAGAAAAACTCACTAGGTAAGAGGAACTGCACAGAAAGGATACTGAATTTAGATTAAAATAAGATTTTTTAAAATATTTCTCTCCTCTGCTAAATTCTTGCTTACTCTTGGGCATATGTTCTATTTAAGTTCTTGAGATACTCAATAATTTAATTGAGGACATCCCAATAAGCTTATATAGTGCTATTTTGTAAATAGTATATGTAATAAAAAATATAACACATTCTCTTTCATCATTTCTTAATCAAATAACAGTTGAATACTATGTCAAGAAAAGAGTGTTATTTTTCCCTTATCCATAATAGTGCAACTCTAACCTTTCAAAGAAAGGTAGCCAATTTCACTTGGTACGTTATCCTTTCACTGAAAGTAACTTCAGTTGCTGAGGCTGTGTTGTGAGGCATCCATTAAGCTGAAGGTTGCTGATGTGCACTCTCATTATATTTTTAATAGACATAATTACATCCCAAGAATGGTCCTGTGAGCAGTTACACAGTCTTTCTTCCTTTCTTTCTTCCTTTTTCCCCCCCTGTATAAATATCTTGTAAAATTTTAATCCTGAAAGTCTACTAATAAAATGAAACACTGATTCATGAAATGGAATCGAAGAAATTTCACCCTTGATTGGCTGTCCAAAAAAACAGTGGAAAAATGTCCAGGGATTATAAAAATGTTGTTTTATTGTTATTGTCTTTACTTTTTAGCCTGGATAAAGTTAGCTTAAAAATACTATTAGTCGGTAGAAGAAACTGCATGTTCTTCTGCGAGTGTTTTTCTCCCCCCCACTATTTTTTAGCACTTTATTCTTCAGTACAGTTTCTCCTGGGACTGTAATTTTTCTTCTGTGATTAAAAGTACTGAAGTACCCCTGCTCAGGGGATTACTTAGTTAGATACAGAGTCTTTCTGCTTTAGGTCACCAGTTTGAATTTGGTCCAGGCCATCAGCAAACTGCTGTTAACATCTGAGGGCAGCATGGCATGCTCAGACCAATTCCCACTAGGCAATATTTTTTCTTTCTTTCTTTTTTTTTCTTTCTTTCTTTCTTTCTTTCTTTCTTTCTTTCTTTCTTTCTTTCTTTCTTTCTTTCTTTCTTTC
>JAUBNY010000185.1:1747281-1809365 GCA_032275445.1 Crypturellus soui
TTCTTTCTTTCTTTCTTTCTTTCTTTCTTTCTTTCTTTCTTTCTTCCTTCCTTCCTTGCTTCCTTCCTTCCTTCCTTCATTTCTTTCTTCATTTCTTTCTTCCTTTCTTTCCCCCCATTTCTTTCTCCCTCTGGTCTCTCTGTCACTCTCTGAGATCCCTGTGCTGGCCAGTGTGGCTGAACAAGTTCCACCACCCACACTGGTGTCTCCTCACCCAGGCAACATCCACCACCACTGCTCCAGCCCTGCTTGCCAGGGTGGGACAGCACCACACCACACTCCTCAGGACACATATATGCCCCAGAGAAGTGAAAAGGGAAAAAAAAAGGTCCTAAAACAAACAAACAGCCCCCCTGCACTCCCTGCCCCAAGCACAACTGTGTTGTGTAAGGTCTCATGGATTAAGCCCTTGGCAGAGGTGTGGGAGGACGCCAGCATCCAGCCTGTAGTGAGACAGCCTCATCCGTGGTGCTCACTTAATTCTGTGAGGCTGCCAGGGTCCAGGCTCCGAGTCAATCCCACCTCTCCAGTTTCCCTTCAAGGGAAGCACTAGCTCCATATGGAGGTATGAGAGGGTAGACTGGATTTATTTATTTATTTATTAATGTAGGGAGTAGGGATATGAAAGGAGTGGAGTCTGTTCAGACACTCTACAGTCATGGCAAACCATGAAGAAATTGCCTGTATCTTTGTGGAAAGAAGAGCATAAAGAAGTCTGGATGGTGTTTCTGCATGTGATCATGGACACGAACAGTACATATGCTTGGCAGTACAGCTGTATTCAGGTTCAGTAAATAAATAAATATATGCATTGGCTAAATGGCCAGTAACATCAGGAGAAAGCAGAAGGACAAAATGAGCCATGGAAGCCAGGATACTCTTCCACCTTGAAGGGTCGGGGCTGGGACATGCTGGGGACAGAGGTGTACGCAGGCTTCATTACTGATGCCACCTGTGGTGATGGAGAGAAGGGGATGCCCAGGGCTGCACAGTCACCTGCCTGGTGAGCACTGTACTTTCCCTTTTACATTGTCAAACTTCTGGGTTTTTTTGTTTTTTTTTTTTTTTAAGCGTTAATGTAATGCAGAGCACTTAAAACATCAACAGATTATTATTGGAAACATTTTGTATAGGGCTAGAAAATGTATAGTAGGAAGCTAGCCTGCTTTGGCAGGAGATAGTCGAGGTGATGTAATGGTCCTTTCCTTCTCTATCATTTATGATGCTAGATTTTATAACTGCTGAGAATGGTTTTCCAAAAAAGATGAAAACGTTACACCCTTTAGCATTAAAATAAATAATTTAGAGCAGGACAGACTCATGCTCTCAGATCTGCATGGCAGAAATCAGCTTGATTACTCTTCTCTCCCCATGTATATGTTAACATTGATCCCAAGGCAGAGGGAGCAGGCTGTGTCAGGAGGATCTGAGAGGTGCGTGTTGCCTTACATCTTATTGATGAGTTCAGAGTTCGCTCGCATCACCTATAAGCAAGACTGAAACAGCATATGGGATGGCTATAGGTCTGCAGTCACTGGAGTCTGTTTATGATTGGAGTCTCGGGTACCTGCTTATTTTCTAATACATATTTTAAAACATCCTAAATAAGTATGTATTCCACACACGGTTTTTTTTTTCCTAAGAGTATGGAAGACAGATACTGACCATAAAATGCTTGTCATGCAAGATGTGTATCTGACTGACTTCATAACCAAGTACATATAAAATAAACACATTATGCCAAGCCTCTTCCAGTTTTGAGAACTGGAAGTAGTCACACATTTTTCTGTAAAATTTGCTTTGTCAGGTGCCTAAGTGTTGCACAAATATTTTGTTACATACTCTCCATTCTCTGGTATGTAGTCACACTTTCAGAGGGCAGAAGTGGGAGGGTAACAATTTTACTTTAAATACCCAATTTCAAAATTGCAGTTGCATCACTGCAGTTAAAAAATTACATATTCAAATTGGTGTTTTTGTAATTAGGTAACTGCACACTTAGCGGTCCATATTTTTTTTAAGCAAATAGGGAAAGAGAAAAAGGGTGAGGAGGCTCAAGCCTCTTGCCCATCTCAAAAACTGCTGCCAGAAATGGTTTGGTTTGCTTAGTGAGTAAGATTTAGCTGGATTTGTTTGGAATACTTCAGAGACTGTAAACATACTACAAAACCATGTTAACACAAGATTATCTTATTAGACAAACCTCTTGAATTGCTTAGGAATGCTTAATTTACTAATACAAGCCAAAGCTGTGGTTTATTTATTTATTTTATTTTTATTTTTTTCTACCAATATTGTTGTGGCGGGAGAGGGGGAGAGGGAAAAAAATCGTTTTCCTTGAGAAAAGCCATCTTGTTCTATTACTTAACCACAGACATGTTACAGACAGTGCTTTGGGAGGAGATAATACCGCTCTCATGCTTTCCCTGTGAGGGCGAAGGCAATTGTGCCTGGTGTTGTCCGGCCTGTGGCTGTCCACCATCTGTGTAAGGAATTCACAGTCCCAGACAAAAGAAATTGGCAAAGTCTTCTTTCTGTCTGTTCTCCAGAGCCTCAAGATAGCCATAAAACACCTGGACAAAATCAGCAGGTGATGGCAAGGGAAAGAGAATGATCAGTCACAGGCATTGTTGAATCCTTTGAACATTACTTATAGCCTGGACACTGCTGTCACCAGACACAGTTTGATCTTGGGTGAGTTTGCTGGAAGTGTTTTTTTTTTTTCTTTTTCCCTGGCTATATGACAACAGGGGAAACCAGATAATGCTGCGCAGGCAAAGCAAAGTTTTCTGATCTTGTAATTTTTGTCTCACCTTCTAACTCTAGTTTTTGTTAGCTACGTTTGCACTTAAATAATCACACAGGAAAAGAAGGCAGCATATCATGGTCAGAAGGAAAAAAAAAGAGAGAAAAAAAAGGAAAAAAAAAAAGATAAAGTACATCATATCCTTTCACCCCTTCAACCCTCCTAAGCAGCAGGACTTAGCAAAGTTGAAAAGGCTGGTATCTGCCTCCCCAAATTAACAACTGACTTAAAAAAGGAGACCTGTCTTGTTCTTGTCCCCTTCCTGCTGTTTCACACAAAACTTGAAACAATGAGGATTTTAAAATCTAAGGAATGCAGGTCATTTTCCAATACCTTCCTGTGTTAACACATTCATAACAGAACTAACTTTCTTCCTTATTTATGATTTCTTAGAACTTGCTATTGTTCATGGGTTATGACTTTTTTTATGTAACAGACTAAAAACACAGTACACCTCAGAAACTCTCAGAAAATACTAGCGCTTAATTCATTTCATGTTTTCTTGTATTCCTTCCATACTTGGTATATGTTTTTTCAGCCTATAAGAACTTAAGCATAATAAAATAAAAAGTTTGAATTTAAAAAGACAGTGAAGAAGTTCTGGGACAGATTAGTATCTTTAAGAGAGCTTCTAGGTATATGAAACAGAAATGGAGCTTTTGACAAGAAGGGAAAAAAAAAATTCTGTTAGCCTCCTGGCAGTGGGAGCTTGAATTTGAAGTGCAGAGGCACTTAGTTTTGTGGCTGACAGTCTTGTCCGTGCCCAGGGGTTAAGTTTGTAGTTGTTGTTTTGTTGCATTCCCAAAGCCAAGTCTAAACCGTATCAAAAAAGCTCCTGGATCGCTTCACCCTTCAGCTGTCCCTTAAATCCTTCTCCTCCCTCCTGGAAGCATTTTTTTTTTCTGATTTTCTTCTCCCTTCCCGGTGGCCTCACACATGCAGCCCTTCTCCATGGAGCTGGTGCCCATCTCCAGAAGCACCACAAGCGTTAAGCGTGTTAATTCCACAGTGTGTTCCAGATGTGCACCCGCGGAGAGCTGTTCATGGTTAAGTCTTGTTTGTGGCTCTGAGCTGGGCTTGTTTGCTAACTCACTGCTTTACAGGAAGATTACTTGCTGTAATTGTCAGAGTGTCTCTGTAAGTCTATATTTGCTGCTCATAAGGATGAAGAGCCAAGATTTAAAAAAAAAAAAAAAGAGGATTGGAGTACTTTGCTGAGAGGTTATTCGTGGGTAATTAAGCCTTAGGAACCCTTGTTTTCACTCTCCTTTTTCAGGTGGAAAATATATGGCATGTTTAGAATGGGTTAGCAAAAGTGTTAATATCTTGGAACAGCAGTCATAATAATCCTTTTACTCTAGCTAATCATGTGCTAATCTGTGGGTAAGTCAAGAGTATTAGACCATTTGAAAGTCATTGTGTCAGCTCAGCCGGAGTAACTGGCATAGTGCTATAAACATTTCAGAGAAAAGTCCTTTGAACTAAAACAATGATGTCATAAAATAAAGAGTTTTGCTAGTTCTGCACAGCAAGTCTAAGGATGTCATTAGTTTTAGTCCCTGGACAAAACAATTTGAGTTTATACAAAAATGGAATAATATTACTGTTTTCTTGTGTGCTTCTTTCTGAGTTGGATCTTGGTGTTTACTACTTCTCACTAAGCAGCTAAGGAAAGTTCACTCTCTGAAATATTTTTCTATTTGCAACCTATTTTCTTCCTGTAAATGTGTGACAGATGTTTGCACACAGATACTTGTTGCTCAGTTTTCTTGGTGTCTGTAGCTGAAGAAGAAATATTGTATGTTTTCTTTATTTCATTTTTTTTAGTTCACCTTAGGTTTTGTAGCCAAAGGATTTTATCCATCATGATGCTATCCATCATACCTCTTTAAATTTTTATATGCACAGTTTATGCTTTTTGGAGTTTTGCGTTTTCCCTTCTGCCACTGTTTCTTTGAGCCAACTTTGCGTTATTCCCTGAAAGACCATATCAGAATCTAGCAGTCTTCAAAACTGGACTGTTTGGGTCAATACTCTAATTCAAATAGTAGCTGAACTTGATAAAAGGTATAGTTTGTCCTCCCTCTGTATCCTATATAAAACACTGGCACGTATGCAGCTGTACGTGGTTCTCTTTGATGAAAGATCCTCATGGTTGCCCACGTAGCAGCCAAAATTCCCTTTTCTCTATGCATCAGGAAAGTACCTACACAGACTTGTTTCCTCCAGGATAAAATATTTTGACTTGGAAAGAGCATTGTCAAAACAGAAGTTGTGTTTTGTATTACAAAATGTCAGTACATTATCTGAATATTGTAAATCTCAGTGAACTTGTCATGAGGAGAATTTGTTCCTACAGCTACGGCTTGAAAAAAGGGCCTTTAAAATATAAATTTGGAAATGCCAAGTTTTATTTTAGATGACAAAATTTAAAATGTGGCTTCTATTTTATTTTTTTTTCATATACCTACATTTCTTATGTCTCCCTGGAAATCCTTCTGTAACCTATGCCCAAATGACGTTTATGTGCTTTACTCCAAAGATTTACTCATGTTAAATTCAGAACGGCATATATAATTTAAAGAACTCCTTGGAAAATGCAGGCCTGAGAGTTAATCATTATTTTTGTCAGATGATCTGAGATGTAAATGTGCCTTTTAATTTTTTTAACCTGTTTACACTTATTTGAAGTTTCTGAAAAAATTATTTAAAATCCATCATTGTCTTCAATAATAACTTGCAGTCTTTTGTGACATTTGCAGTCATTTATGACATTTTGATTTGTTGTTACATTCCTTTCCTATAAGGAGTATTTGATTTTTTTCCCAGTAGTTCAGTACCAAATCTCATAGTCTGACTTTTTGTTTATGTTTCCTTCAGCAATCCACCTCAGCTATGGAATTGAGTTTTATTAGTGAAAGACTTGTTCTAAAACAGAGAATACTGCGGCTACACTTGTATTGTGGTGTTTGAGGGTTGACAGAAATATGATTGCAAAACAGAAATGCAGAGTGCGTGGAAAAAGTAGTTTCTCATCTGAAAAACAGAAGTACTTTGCCAATCTATCTCTGTTAAAATCATAGTGTATATCACTGCATGTTTCTCCCAAATGCCTTCACAGTCTGCCTTTCTCACTTGGGTGCTGTGTGTGTATTTTACAGTCTAGAAAAGCACTTTTTAGGATTGGCCTACAGACTCAGTTTCCTGACATTTATGAGTTGTGATCTTTTAATTTCTATCTTATGAGATTTCTGACCTGACCGAATGAAGCAACGTAGCCTGTTCTGTGCCTGAAAGCACCGCCGGTTAAAGCTGACTTCGAGCGTGGCGCTGCGGCTGTGAAACCCTCCCGTCCCCGCTGCTTAATCCTGCAGCCCTCTGTTCCGCGGTCAGGTTACGGGCGCAGGAATCCACGTGTTAGAGGTACTGCAGTCCTTGGCTTGTAATTAAATTATGTGATTGATGAATTTACTGTAGAGAGACAATAGCAATTGTTTCTGGTCACATGATGTGATCTCATTCAAAAAAGGTTAATATTATGGGTGGGAAAAAAAAAAAAAAAAACTTTCAGGATTCAGTTTTTGAATGCCAAAGAAAGAAAAGGTGACGAAATGATTCCTTGGATACACGAGGACATGGAGACATTCAACCTATTACTAATCCTAGTGCCTTGGTCTTCCCAGCTCCCTTGCAGCTGCTGGCTCACTGATTCCTCTGTGTAGCTCAGAGCTCCATGTGGCCCCAGCGGGTCCCCTACTAGGATGCTAATAGAGGGGGAGCGTTGTTTATTTTTCTTTCTTTTTTTTTTTAAGTCAGAAGGATTTTCTGCTTTTTTTTTTCTTTTAATCTGTACTTGTAGCATGTATTTTATTTGATTAATTCTTGTGAATTGTGAATCCATGCAGAAATGTACTCGGAGTACCCAGCTTTCACACCATGCTTTATCTCTGTCAGTTTCAGAGCGTTTTAAAAATGAAGCCATTTCCAGGTAGGAAACTGAGGCAAAGGAGGGGGCAAGTGACTTGCCTCACAGGCCTGTGGCATGTTAAACTAATGTATTTACTAAATCATTTTTATGCATTATAAGAACATCTTTGGTAATGGTGGACTGTGATAAGCATTACACTTTCTGAGGATAAAATAAATAGGCTAACACCCTTTGGTTTTCTGTGTGTGTGTGCTGTTTCCATACTGCTGGAAAACTCAGCTTGGAAATTCATCTGTGCAGGGGCACATTTGGAAGATCTTCTGAATCCATTTAAAAAAAAAAGTGATTTAGTTAAACCATGATAAAGCTGTGTGTGAATATTCTTGATCAAAATAAAATGGCCTTACTTACTTGCTGGTTTAGTTTCCATTGGTGGGCCAAGGTGTGTTCTCGCATCTCAGTGCTGCTCATTCACACGCCTGAACAGGAGCCCAAAGACACTCCCATTTTTCATATTTTCTCTATCAGCGTGCACACCTCTGCTAGCCCGGTTATATGGGAACTTGGTACAGGAACAGAGATCCCCTCTCAGCCTGTGCATATGATGTTGCCCAGAACTTCCATGAATTTTTAAATGTGGCATTTATTTAAGCGGTAGGGAATAGTGTATTTATATAAGACATGTGAGGTTGCACCTGTGTTTCATCTGAGACAGAAACAGAGCTTGCCCTGTTCTGGGTACTTAGGTGCCTTATCCGAATGTGGCCTTGATCTTCAACTTTTGTGTGTGTGATACAGGAAAACCAGCAGTGACTGAAGTTGCTCAGAATAGTGCTACGCCAGGAAGTGAGTGTTTGTAGTGTCGGCCCTCAAGTCTGTAGAGCACTAAATAAATGCACGACACTATATAAATATTTTTCTGTAGTGGTCATTATCAATTGACTCTTGTTGCTTTTCAAGTGTTGCTATAAACATCCTTGAATGTGGCGAGGGGCCTTACGGGACAAGCTTGAGGAACAAAGCTGAGTGAGCGAGGATGCGTCTCCCACTCCGGCTGCCCATGTTCGTGGCTCTCCCAGGATCCGCTGCCCCTGGAGCAGTGCTGGCAAAGGAGAACGAGGCTCATCTCTCAGCTGCTTCACTTCGTGTCCCAGAGAAAACCGGGGCACGTTTATCTTGGCTCGGCTGGTTACTGGAGCTGTAAATACCGAGAGCCGGAAGGTGTCCAAGCTCTGGATGGCGGTGATGGGAACTGCCATGGTGTTTGGCTGGGTGGCCGTGAGGAAGAGAACCATGTATTTCTGTTTACCGGATGAAAATGCATATTATTTAGCTATGTGTACAGCCTTAAGTGGAGCTGTAGGATGGGGAGATCTAAAAATTTGGAAATTAGAGGACCAGATGAAAAATTTCTTCAAGGAGGTTTCTTTGACTGGTGTGAGGCAGCATGTAGCAGCAAACCAGAGTGGAAAGAGCAGTTTCTAGTAGTGTCTCCTGGGCAGAAGCAGTAATCAAGATTTCTAACTATAGGTAAGTAGCTAGTATCCAGCAGACATGGAGATTTTCCATCTGATCACTGAAATAAACTATACCATTTAATTAGTTTAAATCAGACTTGTGCACAGTTGAGACTTTTTCTACTCTGTTGAGAGCGGAAGAAAGAACTCCCCACTAAAGTATGAAGTGATAAAAAGGCCTACAACAGCCTGTCATAATGTAAAACAGTTTTACCTCTCTATTTTGGAGATGTGATATACAAAAGAATAAACTCTGGATTTTTTTCCCATGATTATGTGTGTCCCATACAATCACTTTTAGTGATTCAGGTGGAATAGTTCTTTAACTGCCTGTCCTGTGTTTTGTGAAGCAGGTATATTTGTACTCATCAGGTGGGAAACATTCTTGCCTCAAATCCTGCTTCAAGAGTAAATTAAACACAAATAAATAAATCCCAAAAATACATTTATATTTGGAGTGGGAATGAGTAGCAGTACTGCTCTATGTGGGCACCGCATCGTGAAGAGCTACTTAATTTCAGGAAACAGTCTAATGAATACAACACTTTGGAAATTAGTTGCCCATTCCATTAATTGTTTATTTGCGAATGAAAAGAGCTAGTCAAGCAGAGACACTGTTTGGTTTCTGGAAATTGCTCCACCAAACTATCTCCAGATGTTGGGGGAGGTGGGGAAGGAAGAAACTTCATCCACATTTTAATATGTGGAACTTTTGTAGCATGTTCACGATTCATGGTCTGCCTTTGGATGCTGCTTTTGTTTTGTCTCCAGTGTACAAAATCTTTTTTTTTCCCCACTTTTTGTCCAAGAAACTCAATTTTGTAGTATAAGGAATCTTCAGCAGTATCTTCTGCTAAGAGGAAAAACTGTTTTAATATTTTCAGTTTAAATAATGCAAAATTTACATTTTTCTTCTTTAAGAAATAATCCCCAAATCCATTTACATCTTACTCTATAATTACTAAGTTGAAGGATAAATGATAAACATTTTATAAAAAAGGGACAGATTAAAGTTGTCAAAAGTATTGAATTTTAGTGAGTCTCTTTTAGTGAGTAAATGTGTTTCTGGAGTGCCAGCTTGCTTTGAGATGCTCTTTTTCCAACTTGTTATACAAAAGACTACATTCTAACAGGCAATAGATTTTGTCCTGAATCTGCATAGGATATCGAAGAAGTCTGTGTTTTGTTCTGAATGTTTTCTTTCTTATTTCTTTGCTTTTTCAAAGCTAAAGTTTTCTGGACTCTGTGCATAGATATTTGGCATTATTTGAATGCTCCTTTAGCTGAGCAATAGCTTACTTACTTCTTATACTCTTTACTCTTCCCAAAAGAAGGAATAAGGCCCCATCCTCTTTTTTTTTTCTTCTTCTTCTCCTAAAAAACTATTTGGGAAACTCATTTCTGAGTGATAACCGGCCAAAAACAACACTGGATTTGTGTTCAGGGTTGAATTGTACATGTCTGTTAAAAAAGGCAACTGTGCCACAGTTCACTTTACAGTTATTTTCCAGATTATTCAAAATACTTGAGCATTAGAAGAATCTGTCTAGTCCCACAGGAAAAACTGTCCAATAAGCCTCTCCCTTCATCTGAGGGTCATAGAGGAAACCCTGGCTAGACGTTTTGGTGACTAATCTAAAATATCTGGCAAGACGATTGATAGCACCCTTCCTTTGTGTTGTGACAAATATATTTCGACTGCAGTTTATTAACATAATCCAACACAACCACAGACATATTGTATGTATTATAGCATAGAATTAGAAACATTTTTTTTGCACATCACAGTCTTTACTCTCTCTCTTTTTTGACAAGGATCTGGATAATTGCCTCAACAAATGAACTGCTGTGTTCAGTCTGTTTCTATAATTTCATAAATTGTTTTCCATGCTAAAACTAAGCAAGCTTTTACTGAGTAAGTATAAAGAACCACAGTGTAATTACGGGAGCAGTATTATTAAAAAGTGTCACAGAAACGGCAGTTTAACTGACAGCTACTTTTTCTTTGCTTTATTACAACAAATTAAGTATCTCACTGAGTGCCAGTTAGCGAGCAACAGTGTCTTCTGCCTCTCTCTCCCGGTGTCTCCCGCGCTCCCATGAATGCACGTACGCTCGTACCTCGGAGCTGAGACTTATCATACAGGGCTAGCGCAGAGGCTGTATTGTAAATTACCGCCCGAGGTTCCTACTGGTCCTGGAAATGGCATTTCAGATTAAATAAACAAGTTCTTTTGCCTCACAATTTGATAAATTGAATATTTAGCTCTTGCATCTCTCTCGCTATCTGAACAGAGGGCTTCCCTTTATTGATGAGGGAATTAAACTTATTGCCATTGCATGAATGGAAAAAGGGTTGCACAGAAAGCCATTATCTTGCCCAAGACTCAGAACATAGTGAATGACCAGGCTAAGAATGAAACCCAAATTTGTTGTCTTAATCATTGAGCAACATTGCCTTCAATCAATATGGTCTTGATCCAGAGCCCACTGAAATCAATGGAGTGAAGGTTTTTGACAAGGGCCTGTAGGGCCTGGATGTAATATAAATTCCTGCTTTAGGAAGTTTTTTTTTCCCCTCCTAACTATGTGGTTGCTTAACCTTGTATTACTTAAGTGCAGTTTTTCCATGCACCACTTTTGCAGAGAATAACTGAAATCAGGCATTAACACTGATATAACTTGAAGGAGTGTTAGGGAATGACTTCCCTAGTGCTGTGGCTTCTGCCCCTTCCATTCGTTTTCAAATGAACCACCATATTATATAAGAAATGGCCACACATTCTGAGTCCAATCAGTGTCTTTAGAAAGGTATAGTATATTTTAAATATTTGGATTGTTTCTGTTTAGATTTTCCAAGGCTGCACAGTCAAACTTTGGCTTTTATTAATCCTAAACTAGCAAAAGTAGTCTCCAAATATCAAACTGTGATTCAAATTTAGTACTAGGTAGGGGATCATTATCTTTAATCATGTCCTCAGTCACTGTCTAGCCATCAGTTGTAAATATTGAAGCCTTGGCTAGTGTGGACAACAGTAAGGCTAGCATCCATCATTTAGTCCTGAGTTTCTAAAGTGTGTGCAGGTTGGAGTGTTATGAAGTTAACTTTACTAAAGAAGGAAAGAAATTGAAAGACTTTGTTGCTTCTACATTCTTTTAAATATTGAGCCATAAGGAAAATTTTAAAATTCTCTTTTTCAGATTTTTTCAGATTTTGGACATAGTCCACATTATGAAGATTGTTGTAAACGTTTGATTTCTTTTTTTTATTTGCTGTCTTAAATATATCTGTTTTTTAAGAGGCTAACTAATTTCCTACAAGGACTGAGGTTGTTATAAAACATAAGAGGCCATTCCATTTATGTTTTGTAGCTGTTAGGTGCATCAGAGAACCAAGGTAAATGAGATTAACTGTACTACTTAATGAACTGAACCACGGTGATTCTATGTAGTTACTCACTTAACAAAAATGACTGTATAAAAAATTACCATGATTTATGTTCTGACCAGTGGTGATGGTTAATGATCTAACTGCATCTAACAGCCTGGCATCTGATTACAGACCTGTGAAAACCTAAATCTTGGTTGTGGTACCTGGTATTGATTGGCTTAGAAGCATTGGTGAGTTTTGGCTACACTACCAGACAGAGGCTTTTACCACATGTTGCCACAAAGGAGTGTCCTGGGGAAGCATTTTTAAAAAAAATTGTTTTCGTGTGGGGGGGAGAATAAGTTTTAAAACTTACAAATATCTGCTATGCACGTCTATAAATCTCTCTCTAATGCAGTATGCCATTTCAAATCTGATTTTAGTGTGTCTGATCCTTCACTTAGATATGCCTTTTTTTCTGCACAATGCTCAGAAGCACCTAAGAACCCACGATCTTGAACATGTGCAGAACAGAACCTGTAAAACTGCATGTGTTCAGATAACTTATTTTAGCATTCTTCTTAGATTAAGTTCTGTGAGGTCTTAAAGCTCTGGTAGTTCTGAGCCCTTGGCATGTGTGTCGGCTTGGTGTAAATGGATTTTTCCAGAGTCCTAGAACAACCGAAAATTAACATTTGGAATACCTGTATCAGGTAGGTAGTTGAGCAAACAGCAGTATTAGGAAGGCCACATTTCCCTTAGATTTGTGCTTAGGGTTGAGGTTTCTTACAGAGCTCTTAGCTACCCCCACGGCTTGCCCACCAGTCTCTCCTGCTGCAGTCTGGTAGCTCAGGGCTCGCTGGGCTTGGCTGAGCGAGAGGTGCGCTGCCACGGGGCTGGAGCCGCGCGCTGACCTGCGGCTGCTGCTCCTTCCCTGTTAGGTAAGTGTAAAGGAATGCCCTGGCCGGTACGTACCGCACAGGCCGAAACAAAAGGTTTCTGGGGCCTCCTGCAGCTTCTGGGTCATGCTTTGTGCCACTGCGTTGTAAGAACTGAATGTCTTTGCAAGGTCTGCCTTTCTGTCAGAGGTGGTTGACATATATCCGTGGGTTCAAAAGTTGTGGGAGGGTTAGAGGTAGATACATAAACTCTGCACACAGACAATAGACACTGCACAATAAGTATTGTTTCCTTTGGAAACATAATCAAATATGTTGGCAAAATATATATTTTTCCTCCTCAAATCATTAATTAATGATTAATTAATCTATCTCATTAAGTTATTTCACCTAGTGGGACAAATTCTTTTTTTTTTATCAGTCCCTGGACACAGATGGGAATGACATTATGGCTTTCTCTTCCTTCCTTCTCTCCTTCCCTCTATCCCCCTTTCCTTCTTTCATTCCCTTCTTCCTACCCTATTTCTCTCCTTCCCACCTTCTTTTCTTCATGCTTCCTTCTTTACATCCTTCTTACCTTCCCTTACCTATCCATCCGTTGATTTCTACCTCTTCATTCTGTTTCTCTCTGCATACTTTTACTCCCTTCATGGGACTGGGATAGATTTGCAACTTCTTTGTACTGATTAGACACTTGTGAAGCCATCACTTTCAGTGACCTCCCAAAGCATCTCAAGTATTCAAAATTTAGGGGAAAAAAGTAACAGCCTTGCATATATCCAAAGTCTCATCTGAGTTAAAAGACCTTGCCTAACTGCAGAAATAATAAAAAAAAAGGCATCATAAAAATCACACAAGGGACAATTTTATTTTGGGAGGGTTTTGTAGATGGTCTACTCATCTGGTGAGGCGCCTTTAAACTGCGTTGAATTTGGATGCTGACATTAATAGATAATTTACAGAGCTACTAGAGTTATATGTTTCTTTTAGTAGCATTTAATAGTAATACTATCTAATAACTGTTAGACCTGTCCCACTCAGTAATTAGGTGAATAGGATGCTTTCTGAGTTGCTTGTTCTGCTAGTGTCCTGGGAAGCATCTGCTTTTCATCTTTGTAGTCCTTCAAGATTTTATTGGGATGGAGCTATTGTTTAAAATTAAAGGGGGAAGAATTTTTAAATATAAGAACAAAAATATTACCATATATGCTTAAAACTGAAAGGTGTATTTTAAACTACAATAGCAGCAGGCTTGAAAGATAAAATGAAAAGCTAACATGATGTGTAGGGATACTAATCTGTAGGGATACTAATCTGTAGGGATATTCTAATACATGATTCGTGAAGGCTTCAAATCATTGATTTTATAGGTGAAACATCTAAATCTTTTCTGCCATTTAGCACAAAATGGTTTGGATCTTCCTTCTTTCCTCCTCTTCCCCCCATGCATACTCTCCTGGACTCTGATGTTTCTCAGCTTCCTGAGTCCTAGCCCTCAAACACCCTTCCTTCAAAGCGTAGCAGGGGTTACCTGCAACCATGCATTGGTTTTTTTTTTTTTAACTAACCAAGTTCTAGCAATGTCATTTTCTCCAAATGTGAGAAAAAAAGAAAGTCCTGCCTATGGGAAGAGAGTCCACTGGGGAAGAGGAAACGTCCTTGGGTCGCCAGTGAGCATCCTCATACCTCCGCTGTCACTCATGTCCCAGTCCCTGCCCTAGGCACAGCTGAAATCTCAGACTTTTCCCAAGACTTGTTACAAAAGCAGAGTTGTGCTGGTATGGGGACACGGATAAAGAGTGGAGGAACAGCAGACAGAGAAAGAGGCTGGATGTCGCTAGGTTGGACTTCTTTCCTCCTTATGCACAGATGCCCTCCTGCCCTCTCCTCATTGTAAATTCAATTCTTGGGGTTTCCCTCTGGGCTATTCTTCTATTTTAAAATTGGAGAAATTGAGGATAGGAGATACTAAATCACTCAGAAAGTGAGAGGGACAGGACTAGAAACATCAGCTTCATCCAGTCGTGCAAGGATCTATAGTCTTTGCATCTGTTTCTGTTTTTCTAGTGACTGAAACTTGAAATTTTTCACCAAGGTGAACTGTGGTTGTCTGTAAGTAGTGGGGAAAAATCTCTTTTTCTCCATGAGAACAGTGATCACACAGCACACTTGTGGAGGGAGATACCTGCTCAGGTGCTAGAGCAATGTAGTCACATTGGTATGGGGCCCTATTGGGCTTGATCTGTCCTGAGAAGCGGAGGGATTTCTGCAGGCATTCCCCTGAGTGTGACGGGCATCCCTGGCCCCTTCCCCCGGGCCATGAAGCAGTGCTTTCATTTCTGAGCGGCGTGCAAACACCAGACCCACATCCACTGCCGTGGCTGGGACAGCAAAGACAGGATTGTGCCCTGTACTTGGCTTTCCCACACATTTAAAGATGATAACATGTGGTATACATGGATATATATTAAATGTATGTGGAAGATAAAAACTATCAATCAAATACCTCATCAAATACCTATCAAAATACCTTATAATATCTTCATAACTGAACAAATTAAGTTCTTTATTACAAAGAGAGAAGAAAGCAAAAGATCCATCTTGAGCTAAGAGTTTCTCTGTGACAATGTACTTGAGTAATACTAACTACTACCATAAAGTCCAGCAGAGAAAAAAAAATATATGTTTTTAAACCTAAAGCAGGCTAACACCGAGAAGTACCTCTTTCTTGCTGTCTTATAAGAGTTTCTTTTTTTTTCAAATTGAAAGGTATTTACATTTTTTTAAAGACATTTTTCTAAGTCTTGCTTTGAATACAAATCATGTCATACAGCTTTGCCAAAATAAACTTGGCAACTTACATTTTCTTTCCCTTTTTTTTTTAGTGTTGGCATGTAATGAATATTAATGGAGCATCACTTCCTGCTTTTTGGCATGATATTTTCTTCATGTAAATACTGCTTTTTGAAATACCAAAATCCAGCTTGAAGTTCAAAGACTTCAATTAAATTTAGATGAGTTGATAAAGAATCTCCATTTTCTGTTTTATAAAAAACTTAAGCATGTTTGTGCCCTGATGGTAATTGTTGGTATCTTTTAGAAAAGTAAGAGAAAGTATTTCTATGAGTTTAGCTCCCTTCTCAGCTACTTGGTACATCTTATTCCTCTCTGCCTGCATTTAAGCTCTTCAAGTTAAAGAGCTTTTTAAACTCAGGTTTTGAGGATTTTTTTGCAGCAAGCATGTTGTCAGCAATCAAATCGTAATGGGAGAAGTGAATCAGTCTGGATAAAGTGGGACTGACCTGAATTTGATCCTCAAACTCAAACCAACCACAAGTATTCTGGCGCTTTACATTTTTTTGGTTTTAGAAATTATTATCGCACACCTCTGCAGCATCTGGCTTTTCCAAGGAGTGGAAACAGACTTATCAACATACTGTAACAGAGTCTCATTTTGTGGTGTGTCTGGCATAGTTGTTACCAGAAGATTCTGGAAAACTCACCAGAAAGGCTGTTTTTATGCCATTTCCAGACTGGTTTTCACACCGAAGAGGATTAGGTGGTGAGCGGAGTGGAGAAAGGATCTGTGCTTGTGGTTGCATTTTGGTTCTACCAATCACTAATTTGTGTTGGGCTAAATGTTGCTTTTAATTATGACCCCGTGGCGCGCCCCCCCCCCAAAAAAAAAAAAAAAAAAAAAAGAGGCCAGAAAAAAAGGCTCCCATTTGTCTCATTGTGACTTGAACTTTTCATCGTGGAAATCTACTGGCTGTAATGAGGTGACACATGAGTTTCTTGGAGCTGATTCTCGCCCTCTCTGTATGTGCTTGCTTGTTTTACGCTTGTGTCGTCCATCACGTAGACCCCGAGGTCTAGACTGAGGAACCCACCCCATCTGGCCCGGGCCTTCGTCCCGCCGGAGGGAAGAGCTGCAGCAGGGCTGCGTGTGCAGGTTTAACTCTTCCCGTGCACAGGCAGGCATTTTCTGCCACGGATGACGTGTGCCTGTGCGGATTTGGGCGAGAGGGGCCACTTCCAAGAACGGGAGCTGTGATGCTGGTGGTGGCAGCTCAGGGCTCCTGCTGATCCTGGTCAAGGAGGAGGGAGCAGGTCTAGGAGAGACGAGCGAATGAAGAGTACCCCCCGTTCTCTGATATACGTATGTGAAATAACACAGGTTCAAGCATCCTGTGCAGCACCTCTGCCACGCTAGGGGTGACATTCAAACCAGCAGCAGAGCTCTGCTGCTTGTATGTCTCAACCTCTTCTCACTGGTGGCCACCAACAGAACTAGAGGAAATGGCCACAAACTGAGGCATCAAAAGTTCCACAGGAACTTAAGGAAAAAAATCCTGACGGTGAGGGTGACGAAGCCCTGGCACAGGCTGCCCAGAGAGGCTGTGGAGTCTCCTTCTCTGGAGATCTTCAAGACCCGCCTGGATGCCACCCTGTGCCACGTGCTCTAGGAGACCCTGCGTGTGCAGGGGGGTTGGACTCGGTGCTCTCTGGAGGTCCCTTCCAACCTCAACCACTCTGTGAGTCTGTGAATCTAGAAGCTCGATCCCGTCCAGTTGCCTGTGGAGCAGATAGCTTTGTGCTTTATTCTCTTCGGCTGATCTATTTTACCTATGCTAGAAAGCAGGTACAAATTGCATCCCAGTATAATAGTCCTCTCAGTTTTATAATTTCTGGGGAGAGTGATTGTTGCTGACAGTGTTCAGATTGCTACATTATCTATTTTTTCAAAAAGTTGCTCATGACCGGCTGGTTCTTCGGTCAGTGAAGCTGGACAACACTGTCATTGATGGCAATGGTAAGAAGCTCTTGGCCACTGTCAATTTTGCACATATTGAGCCATTCACTTTCCGTCAGTCCAGTCTGCTTTCCCACAAGTGTGCACATTATATGTTTCTTTTAAAATGCTGTAAAACATTTACATATTAAACTTATCCAAAGCAAGTTCTGTCCTTTAACTTAACTGCTGGGTGCTATGGCAGGAATAAATACAGGGCTTAGCACTAGCACAGCATGTGGACATAAGTACACATGCTGGATTAGAGCCTGCAGGCTGGTCTTTGCCTAGAGAGTGAGAGCATTCCTGTTTGCAGAGCCTGTGCTTAGCACTTTATGTACTGAGCAGCAGTAGGATTACAGCAGCTGATGCTGGACTTAGTGCGATCTAACACAAATTCGGCAAAAGGCAAAATGAAAGAAATTTTAAACATGCACTCACTGTTGTATGCTTCAAGATAAAGTTGGGGAAGACCTTGTAAAAGAAGCTTGGAATGCACTAAGTGCACGTAGTTAACTAGCTCTGAAAATGTGCCTCACTTGATTTTCAGAAGTACCGAGCACCAGCAGCTCAAAATGTGCAATGAAGATCAGGTAAATTAAAGGTACAGATAGGCTATGTGTTTTTTTCCTATTATTAGGATAAGTTAGAAGAAAACTAGGTTCAAATGCAGTAGAAGTCACTATTAATTATAAGCAGCAAAATAGTATACCTTCTTGTACTGGGACATGCTAATGATTACTGGGACATCTGCTTTAGCTTCTGTCATCCTCTGCTGGTATGTATGTGTCTAAGTGGATGAATTTTATGTAGTAGAGCAGCTTGTTTTCTTAAAAAGTTGTATTAGAAATCATTCCTTATTACTTGGCAGGCTTTGCCTGCAGTTTCCGTAGAAGTGTGAAAGTTGAAGGGCCCCAAAGTATGCAAGGGGATAGGTAAGGACTGACTAGCCCTGAGATAAAAAAACAGGTTGTTTAAGGGAGGCCCTAACTGCCATTGCCCTATATATCTTTGATTTCTGGATAAGCAAGAAAGACTTTGGAGTCCAGAACTAATTTTTACTATGAATTTCAAGGTATAAATTCACATGCTAGTGTGAGCAAAGAGGACAGTATTGAAGTCAGACCTGTGACAGCTAAATGAAACCAAAAGCAATGGAAAATAGAAACAAAACCAAATCGTGTTGTTAGACTTCTGGTTTTCTCTCAGGCATATTCTGGCATTCTAAGTTCTCCTTGACTGATTCTAAATAAATGTTTGTGAAACTAAGCTATTATAAAAGATTAGGAGAAAAATAATTTGGTATTTAAACACTAATGTTCCTGTTTGTCTATATGAAAATGCTTTCCCAGTGAGTCACCTGTTGTCTTTTTCCCCCCTTAAATGCAAAACCAGAAGAGGGCATATTGGTCTTTCGAAAGCAATTTGGCAGTCATTTGGCCTAATTCAGCTACAATTACAGTGAACTATGCAAAAGACCACTTTTAAATTTAGAGGGTCAGGGCTGAGGGATGTAACGGCTCTTGAATCCCCAGCTAAAGATGCTGCTTGGAGAGAAATGACTACAACAAAAGCTGTGTTAATTGGCTGGCTACAAATGTCTAAACAACTAGTTTTAATCCCGGGATATTGTACGAATGAATGCACACTGTATTCACCTATAGAAATGATTGCTGCGCTAGGAGCTTTCTCTCCTAACATAGCAATCAGTAATTATGCAAGTCTAACCTGAGAGGCAATCGTATTTTAAGGACTGTAACGCATGTAAAAATCAGTGCTGCCGTGCAGCAAGCTTCACACGTCTTGTTGGTCCTCTCCCCAGTGCTGTGCTTGAAATGCCTTGCTCCACGGGGACTGCGTCTTATATTCTAACTAGATAAAGAGTGTTCAGACAGCCGTCAGTTAGCAAATAAACAGCAAGGAAAGAAATGGTCTCTGAAGGATTGTTTTGCATTTGCCTTCCAGTACTGCCCCCTCTCTGCCTCCCTCCCCTGCCTGTATAGCTCACCACAGAGCAGGGGTTGGTGTCTCGAGGGGTGACAGTCTCGCCCCACAGGCACCCCTAGATGCCACCGCTGCCAAGGTGCTCCTTGGTCCCTCAGCTCAGGGGTATCCAATATCCCTTGAAGCAGAAATGGCTTCGTAAGTCAGCCTCCCAAGGAGGGTTTGACACTTAGGATTTGTGCCATTAGATTCCTTTAGTTTGGGGTTTTGTGTTAGCATTTTTTTTTTAACAGTAATGAAAATCCAGCAAAACCACTCTAGTATCACTGTCAATGCTTTGCATTGGCTATGGAGAACTCATAACATCTTGAAGAACATGTCCTCAAATTCCAGGCATCTGCGATCTGATTTTCTTCCTTTGCTTTCTGTCCATGCATCACCAAATATTGCACATAACACTGTGAGTGTAAGGAGTAGCAAAGAGGAAGAAAGTTACTCGATACCAGGTTCCAAAGCAACTCATGCATATAGCAAAGTCATGTACGCAGAGTGCTGTTAGCATTCATTACGAGGAATCTTTCCCACAAGAAGTCCTGAATGAAAATGAGCACAAAAAGCTTGTAAGAGTTCAATAAACAGAAAATGAGGACCATCGTGGGTGATCTGGAATGCTTTTGTTGCATAAAACAGTTAAACCCAATTGCTTTACATATATTTGTTTCATATCCATTTAGTATAACTGACTGGAGTACCTTAATTTTTGGTTAAAACTTGTAAAAACAAATAAGCATTATTTGCTTTTTACATGTGCCACTATACAAACTGGAGCAGTAGCTTTTCTGGAGCAGGTTAGAATTTTTCTGAATCCTTGGGAATTAAAAGAAAGAGGTAATTGTGGAGGAATATAGCAGCTCCATTGCTGTAAATTCATTGCAGTTATTGTTTTTGTCATTCAGAATGTGACTAGGTCTGATGCCATGTAGCCAGGAAGAGCATTAGTCTTGGATACATTTTCTCTTCTTTTTTTTTCCCTATACTGTTTCTGAAGCCTGGAAAATCAGTAAGTTGTAGGAGGCATACGCATTGGGAAAAGCAGGCCCAGCTTCTGCCCACCCCGAGACAGACAAAAACCACTGTGACAAGGTTGTTGCCTTAATTAGGATGCAAAGTAATGAAGGTAATTTCAGAGGATGGGCTTGTGTTACCTCCCATATGCTTTCAATAGAGACTTGCTGACTAAGCACATACTTATTGCATCAGCCAGAGCCATAAGTGATACAGCATTTATCTTCTATTCTGTGGAAGTGTATTTTTTACAGTGAGGAATGTTTATGCTTTTAGAGCTGCTGGCGCATATATTTCTCACCCTCTCCTCCTCTAGCATTTTGTAGAATTAATCTTCTCATAAGAATGAGTAAAATACTTAAAACACACATGTACATCAAGTACAGTGCCCTTTGTTAGCGACACTGATGTAGCCCCGTTCCTCGGTGCCATTTTCCTCTTGTACCAAAAGCCCTGATTTGAATGGGAAGCAGTCTTTTCAAGTTTAGTCAAAAACAGCTTTTTTTTTTCTCCTCCAATGAGAAAAATTGTGAAGAAATTACTTCAGTCACACTGAAATTATTAGCAACTCATATATAAAAGACTAACTTCATTGCTAAGAGGCAACCATCTCCAGAGAAGATGATGACATCTGTGAGCAAGCTAGTGCCCAGGAATGAGGGAAATAAAGATTTTAAACTTATGTAAAATTTCAAGAGTTGTAATAATGTCCCCATAGAAAGCGTCTTTCAAGGTCTCGTAGGAAAGGCCTTGCCATCACTGTTCCTTGTTACACAGTTTTTATCATGCCATTGACTGCCCAGTGGTGACTCTCTGGTAGGAATCAATGAGACTAATTTCCACTGTTTCTGTGATTGAAGCCCATAAACCTAGTGATTTTGCTTGCGACTCCTTTGACTTGTAAGCATGAAATCCTGCAGTAAAACTGGCAAAGCTTTTGCATCACTGTCTAATCAGCAGGAGACTGGCTTACCAGAGATGGACAGTGTGAATCTCTGTGAAGCTAGGGGTGCAAGTAGGTGAATATGCAGCATTTGGCAAGGTGATATACTAGGTAAATATAAACTGTATTGACAAATCAGTTTTAAAATTAACTGCTAAATATGTAACTAGCTCTTTTGGCAATCTTGCTGATGTGCATATTAGTAGATCTACTAGAATACAAAAACCTTTCAGAAACAAGAAGTATTGAAACTTTGTATTAATTTTCTGTGTTGCACCTAGAGAATATAGTGATTTAATTATATGTTGAATTGTGTGAGAATTTTTTCCATCTTTACCAAGAAGAGCATCTATGTTAGTTTATGTAAACAATGAGGTTACAAGTACTTGCAAAATCAAGTGGTATGGTGATAAGCATTCTAAAAAACCTGGAGTAGAGCATAAAAGGCTTGAAAATATTTTTTACAGGCCCTCACTTGTCTAGTACTTTGTTCTTTCTCCCCTCCGTTCCCCTTTTTTTTTAAATTAACATATACCTCTGCCTTGTAGTTATTATATTAAGAACAAATATTGTCCCTACATGTGACACCGACAGTAGATTACACTTTGATTGCACTCCCTCTCAGATTAAATTAAATACATTTTCAGGTACACTTCAAACATGCTCTGCCAGACGCTGCATGTCCTATCTATCTGAACTGAGTTGGACATTGTATGTTATAAATCTGTGTGACTGAAATAGTGCTGCTATGTGTAATAATGATTTAATGAGACATAAATTTGAAGATCAAAACTATTTAAATTTGAAGGTTGTGCAGAGGAAGAGGTCTGGGAGAAAAAAAAATCTGAGCTCATACATGATATTGTGGGATGTAAACTCCATCTATGTACCAGTAGGGGCAGATTTATTCTGTACATTGAAAAAAAAAAAAAAGAATAAAATGAACAGGCTGATAAAGCCTGTGCTTTAGTTTATAAAAGCAAATAAATATATGTTATTATATTATTGTCTATTTGAGTTCTTGAGTACAGCTAAAGGACAACTTCCCATGAAATAAGGCATTCCTTTAGAATTGCTGTAGATTTTCATATTTTTTTAAAAACATTTCTATTGTAACCTACATCAAAAGGGCAGCTATGGTTCTTGTGTCTGACTATACATATGCATTATAAAAAAGTGAGTCTACTGTAATTACCAGTTTGCAGAGCGAATTCCTGCAGGGTTTGTACTCTCCCCATTAGTAAAAGAGATAAGTTGAAATGTATTAAAATTTCACTGTACAACTGGGAGTTTTTGTTCACAGTAAATGTGTTAATGTTTCTTCATTGCTTGACTGTTTGTGTTTAAATTTAGGCAGTGTGCCCAACAGGGACAAAATTATAGGATAAAGCTATGTATAAAAGAAAATCCTTCTGAGAAAACCAATAACATTTTTTTTCTTTTTCTTTTTTTCTTTCTTTCTCCTTTCTCCGTTTCTCTTTTTTAATAAGTGACTATATATAATCATTCTCCTTTCTGGTGATGGAAGAAAGTTTTATCAATTTCATACTTAACTGGAATTAAGTGTATACAATTGCAGAACATTTTGCAAAAATCTCATTGTTTTATTTTCTGAAAATGTTGAAGAAGGAATTTTTTAGATAGTTACATAAATAAAAGAGAAATCCCATAAATAGAAGAACAAATGCAATTCTGCAAATGTGGTATGGAAAGAAAAATATTCACCTGTTAATCAAGTAATTTGGAAGAAATAACAAGGGACCACTTGGTCCCTGGTTCATATTTGCTTAGAATATAAGTTTGTGATAAATAGAGCATTGGCTTGGAGGAACACTGAGAATTGAGCCTCTGGTTAATTTAAGAAACAAGTTACTGTTTTATGTTATAATTTTAAAATATGGTATATGATACAGTGTTGATCAGGTGGGATAGAAAAAAAGATGTACATAGCTATACACATAAATATATTCAAACTGTATATCTATTGCACTTATTTTCAAAACAATAGAACATTTCATAATAACTTTTTCATATAACTTCTGAAAACCTGTTATTTATCTTCACGGCCTGGAATGCAGTACAATGCAGTCTAAATCCACATCTTTTTCTGTCCAAATCGAAAGCCCATCATTTAGAATCCAGAAAGCAGAAACATCTGAGATGATACTAAAAAAAAGCCTGAAAAGCAAAGTCTGCCTAGAAGAGCAGAATAGGCAATAACCAGCATGTTTGTGATATTTCTTAAAGGAAATGTCTGTCCAAATAAATAGAACAGAACTGCTGTTCAAGGAATCGGGATACATTTTACACTGTTACAATTAAATTTTGCTTATTCTTTTAGAACTTATACCAAAAAAAGTCAGAAAAAAACTGTTGATTTTGCTAAGATCATTTTTTGTTGACATTTGTGGTTTTTTTAAGGTTTTCTATGCGTTTGTTTAAGGTAATATTTTTGCATATTTGCATGTTTTCAATTGTATTTTTTTTAACTGGACAAACTTCCAACTCTTATGAACCATTTATGGACTACTGAATAAAATCTTTTTTTTTTTCCCATGAATTATTGACCTAGTCCATATAATGTGGAAAAAAACCTTCTGATCCATTCCTTTCACATCAATGCTATATCCACAAGCTCACTGCATCTTTTTTTTTAATTGCAGGACCTCCCCATCTCCCCCACCCCTCTGTTTTTGGATGCTTTACTTCGTTTTAATTTTTCCATCGGCAGCTTGTTGGTTCCCCTATCTTCTTCTAACAGGGGCTGTGAGGGAGTGGGAGTTGGTGGTGAAGAGCAAGGCTAATGTCACAATTTGTGATTTCAGTATACTGCATACAGTTGCCGTCAAAAAACTTGGTTATACTTCTAATAGCAGCGTCTAACTGGAGTTTTTCATTTTGGGAATCATTTTAATTTTTCCTGTGAAAACAATAAATTTGCGTGCATGGATAGCCTAGAAATATCGAACCGTTTAGTCGTTCATTTCAGGCAGTGCAACAGTAGCGGTTGACGATTACTTTGAGGAGGGCCAGATCGCAAAACCGGGGCAAGGAGGTTTCCCCGTGAGCACTTGCAGAGCGGATAATGTCCCTTGGGCTTCCTTGGGGTGAGCACCCTCGCCTTGAGCGCAGAGTGCCGGTCCCTCAGGAAGAGCCGTGGACGGAGGAGGGTGCCCAGGACTCCTTGTGGCCAAGTCCCCCCTCGAGGCAAGCGCGAGCCCCATGGGTCACGCTGGCTGGCCGTGCCCTCGCCCATGCGTGGCTGAGAGCGCTGGTTTCGTGAGACGATCTGCTTTTCATCTCTCAGAACAAACGACTGCATTTGATAGCATTCTCGCGGGCACACGGAGCCTCGTCCTAAAACCAACCGTATGTTTTTCTTCAAATTTTAAGCAAAGAAGCACTTGTCTGTCTTAATTTTTTCAGAGCAAAGATGTCTTTGATGTCTGGCAACCTTAGGCTGGTTTCACGTACTACAGAAACATAAGGTGATATTTGTTCCTGCAGCCTTTGTAGACTATCCCATTGGCAGTACTGAGAGGTGAGCACGGAGAGTCAGGGTAGAAAAGGGCCTACAGGATGTTTCTGGAAAAAAATAAAAGAAAAAAAAAAGAGCTATTCTGTGATATGTTTGTTTTCTCTAGAAAAGGCTGTGCAAAGTTCCTTCATACAGGTTTCCACTCCTAGAAATACCTAAACTAGAACTGAAGAGAGATTCCCAGTTTACATGCAACTTAGATTCTAAAGGACTTCTTTTTTCCTTCTTTTTTTTTTCTCATTCTCCATTTCATTTACCATCTGTCTCTCAAGAGCAGTTGAAAATGTTTTTTTTTCTCAAATACTTAGAGGCTACATCATTGTCCTTATTCCAGGAAAGAAAAGCTGTTTTATCCTATTAGCAGCTTTCTCTCTTATTAGCATCCTTCCCTTCATATTGTATTAGTAACTGTTTTCATGAATGCCACAGAGAAATATAACAATATTAGCACCTTTCAAATTGTGTTAGTGAAAATAAATACAAGTAAGAATGCTAATGCTAATATAGCATGATGTAAAATTACTAATAAAGCACTGCAGTGCAGTGATCAACGTAGAAGAAATTTGGGTAGCTGAAAGATGAGAAACCCTACAATGTTGCACAAATTTTAGGACCACTGGAATGCAAAGTCTATTCCCATTCACTTTTTTTTTTTATTATTATTTGTTTTAAGCAATGCATTCTTGGGATTAATCTTCTTTTTGTTAAAAATGGCCATCTATTGATCAAGGCCATTTTATCCAGGGCCTACAAGGAGATCCCATCATTTAAAATTATTCCTTTAACCAGGGGCAAAACTTTCTTAAATTGTATAACTAAAAAAAAAAAAGTATTTAAATTTTCATGCTAACACAAGAAGTAGTAGTTCTTCTGCCTTACCTGCTGTCCCCACACCTCGCTGTGTACAAGCAGCTGATTAATGTTGCCTCCGAGAACAGCACCCAGAATCATTGCCCTGTTGTTGCAGGCTGGGCAGGTTGGCAGGGAGCGGCTGCGTTGCTCAGGGCCAGGCTGCGGGTCTGGGGGAGCGGCACAATTCTGCTGTTCTGCCTTTCTCCGACCAGTGTTTTCCACGCACAGTTATCCATATAAAACCTGTAAGTGACTTGAAAACTGTTACTAGCACCGAATTATGCAGTGGAGATGTTACATCTCTCTGCAGAGGGAGAAATCCCTCTGCATGTATAACCTTCATTCTTTAGAACTCATGGCAAGACTTTCCATCTGATTCTCCTTCTTTCTGTCCTTCAGACAGAGGTGAACATATAGCTCAAAGATTAACTTAGGCACGGTGTACCAATTCCTAGCTCTGCGGTCTTTTAATTTTATAGGAACTTTCTTCTTAAGGTATCCTTGGGAAGGAATATATTCTCTTGAAATTGCGTTCATAATCCAATATGATGTGATTTTCTTGCCTTTAGAGCAATAAAGATTTAGAATACTAAATATTCCGGGGTTCTTCAAAGCACAGAGAGAGGCAAGCATAAATGCAACCTTCCTGTTCTTGAAAAACAGTATTTCCACTTTTTTATGTCCACAGTCTTAAATGATTAGTCAAATGTAGCCATGGCCTGGCTTTTAGCATTTCCTTCCTAACATTGTAGCTACAACTGTCTACCAACAATGAATTATGAATGTATTTGGTGGCCCACAACATCTGTAGTTATTTTCATGTTGTCAAATGTGCCAGCAATTTGAGTAGGACACAAGTTTGTGGTCTGAGACATAAAAATCAGTCCTAAGGTCTAGCTCTAAATCCAATCTCTGCATGTTTTTATTGCCCAGTGTCCCAGCTGCAGTGTGATCTTCCCACTTAGGTACTGTGGCCAGCCATAAATTACAAGAATTCACGTATTTCCAAGCTTACTATATGCAGGTCATCTTGTGCACTTTCAAAATGAGAGTAGGCACATTTTACTACTTTTTGTGTTAATTTAAAACAAACTGTTTTAAAACAAACTGCTCCTGATTTTCCAGCTGTTAAAAATGGCATGATTTCATTGGGATTCTCATCATTTACATAGCAGAACTTGTGCTGTGGTCTTTGAAGGAAATACTTAATTGACAAAAGAAGAGAGAAAAATCTTTATTAGGTTCTCTGAAGTAATAAAGAAGGGGAAGCAAGTGATAGATATTTGAAAGGGTATGCACAGGGCATATAATATAAGCTCTGAAAAAGTGTATAAGAATTATATTCTTTTACACTTCCCACGGTATTTAAGAATTTGAGACTTCAGTAAGTCTCAAATTGAGTAAGATACTTTTTAGCTTCACAGCATTGTAGGAACATCATTACTAGTTAAAATAAGAACTTTTGTCAGTCCCACCATTGAAATTATTGCGGAACCTTTCTCCCTTCCTAACATGTTGTGACATTTTGAAGTGCCTCCATTTTTTGTGGTCACCTGTAGGACTTCCAGAGAGAGGAAAAAGGAGGAGCAGATCTTTTATTTATGTGTTCTCTTCCTTCTCCCCTGCTGTATTCCTCTTCACTCTGGCTTATGGCTTCCTATCTCTTGGAAGCTCCACACAATAGCTGGATAGACTGATTACACATTACTGCTATGGCCTGTTCTTATTAATATGTGAATAATATGTACTTTTAATATAACTAAATGCCCCAAAGTATGTTAAATGGGCTGGATGCCGCCCGCAGAAGTAAGACCTAACATCTCTTAGTGTTAAATGTACAAACTTAGGACACATGCTTCCATATCAGCACGTACATGGGACACCACTCTCACTGTTCCTTTCACCATGTAAGACGTTTGGTTTCTTTTTCCTGTCTGTTTTCCATCTTTCTTGCAGGGGTTTCTAAAGAAAACCAGGAAAACTTTCTGTAGCTCTCTCTAAAAATAGTGTACTATACATAGTGTCTGGTTTTGTAAACCTTTAAAAAACTACACTGGGAAGGTAGAATTACATTGGATACTTTCTGGAATGCCTGGCAGTACTCTCTCAAAAGCATTTTCTAGCAAAAGTTTAGCGTTGTTCCGCCCTTGCATTTTTATGCCTACTTTTTAACGAACTCGAACAATGGTTGCAATGTTCAGCAGCTGCAGACTCACTCCAGGATCTTTTTATTATCCACTCCCCATCCTTTTAAGATTAAGGAGTAACAGATGTCCAACCACAATTGCGCCAACCCACTCTACTACCTACAAGTGCACCAACCACTCTACTCTCATCCTCTGTCTACCTTGAAATCCCTTCACTGGGGAATGGAGGGACCAGGTTAAAGCTTTGCATGCACAGATGAATCTATGCCAGATTCATCTTCTGCTGCTGGTCAGGGTCATTCCTGAGCCTGACTGTCACTGATTCATATACCTAAATTAAATGCTATTAGAAAACTGTAGACAGGTGTTGTTAATAATTCAGATACATATTTTCACTGTATGATGTCGGTTGCGTTGTGAAGGTCTTTCATGTTAATGTAGGAATACACTGTTTCTGTTTTTATTGAAGCATCGCCTTGATGAGTTATCCTGTTTTTTTTTTTTTTGTTGGATGCTGTAGTGATGAGAAATAAATGGCAATGCAAGCTACAATTGATTCTGGATTAATTGGGTAAAATAAATAAATATATGTATATATTTGAAATAAGGACTGCATTCTAGTCCTGAAATTTTGCATAGTCTCCATCAATAAATTGTGTCTCACAATTTATGTTGCATTTACCCTGAGAGCATCACTTCATTACCTTCACATCTAGTTTTCATTTAGGGAATGCAGGTATCCAGCTTACCAACTGATTTGCCTTGGGTCATGCAAAAGCATAAAAAAAGCCTATGGTTTTCTCCAGTCCCAAATGAGCATCTTTCAGAGTGAACCCTCATCCTCATTCTGCAGATTTAGATACCTGCTTCTCAGGGAAGGAGTGGGAAGCTCCTGAAGCCAAACTACAACATCAACTTTTTGGTTTTTTTTTTGGCCAAAAAAAGATTCGGTTAAGGTCAGGTTGAATCTTTGGGCCATACTACTTATTTTTGGAACCTCTTGCACCAATCCATAGTTATTTTTTAAAAATATATAACCATTTTTTAGGACTTTACAAATTGAGTTATTTGAAGAAAAAACAGACATTTTTATGTTTCTGAAAAGTTTATGTGAATTTGGGAAAGGGCTATATTTAAAAATTGGAACACTTGTTAATTATTTAATGCCCTTCAACACTCTATACCTTCAAGACTCTTTAACTCATAGGAGGGGAAAAGAAACATTAAAACCCTAAACTTTTTTCCCATGCTCATAATTTAAAATGGCTAAATGGATCATTTTTGAGTATGTGTAATAAAACTCACTCTTAGGCTGAAACACTGTATTTCAGGTTCACACTGAATTCAATTTTTACAGGCAACCTGCTAACCTCTTGGAAAAAATAGGTAGATTTATAATGGAAATGCTGATCAGCCTTAATAAAGTAACTCCACCAAATGACACAGTTTCATCTAGTATGTGTACATGCATTACTACCGTATTACCCCCATAATATATACTGTGAATGATATGAGAACAAGACACCATAACATAAAATGCAACAAATATGTGTAACAGTGGTGCAAAGAATTAAAATACAAAACAAGGTGGTGAATGTGAGCAAACCTTTTACAGTATAATAGGAATACCATTTTGTAAGTCCTTCTTTCTTTTTGCAATACAATTAATTACTGAGTTCATTAATTAATGAACATATTAGAGAAAGACACCATTACTGACCGGTGGAGACCTGACATATTACTGAGTCAATAAACTATTGAACATGAAACAGGACCTTTCAGGAGAATTTTTTCCTCATAACCCACAAACACATATATTATTCTTGCACAGTCAGCACTTCTTTGGTGCCCTTATATTTCATATTACTAATTCTTTTAATCATGCATACATACTGCAGTGTTTTATAACCTAGCTAATGAGTAATCGGACAGGTGACATTGGGACTGGGACCCTGAAGTGTCAGGCGTAATACATTAGCTCTTTTTTGGCCCTCTGCAAGGTTTTTGAGAGTAAGAGGTAGTAGAAGAGCAGATGAGATAGTAGGGAGAAAGGAAGGACTTCTGAGTCTGAAATTTATCAGAGAAATACAGATTTTAAGTGAATAGCTGAAATACAAGTGGCTTTAGATTGTTACCTGATGCTAATAAATAAAAAAAAAACCCTAACATTATTGAAAGTAGCCATGAACTCCTTTAACTTAGAACAAACGAAGAATTTAGCTTAGCCAAACTGATGCTGGATGTAATTTTCTTTAAGTTAATATAGTTAATGTAATTCCTTTCACATGCAGACACAGTGCTGGGGGACAGGGAGCTGGTGTTTGCCCTTGGCAGTGGCAGGGGCGTTCATAAAGCTTCAGCATCTCGGTGGCTATAGGTACCAGGCACCCTTCCCCCACCTTCGCCCCCAAGTAATCATTGATTGCATCTAAATCTATAGAGATATCTTTTTCCTGGCAGCTCTGGTAGTTACAGTAGATTGTTAATCTGTGAATGATCAGAATAAGCCTCTCTTGTCTCAGAAATCTCCATGCAAATTACATCTAAATGCACGCCATAAATTTGTAAGTAGCAGTTTGAAGTGCACAGGTCATCTTCTACACTATTTAAAAACATACATCTGTTGCACTTGAAAAAAAAAAAGAAGCCTTGCTTGATTTAAATTTACTTTTATGTGGGTCTGACTGTCCCTTCTTAAAGTAAACCGGTGTACTTTCAAAATCATTTTGAAGAGAGGTGAGGTGTTAATAAGATATATTATTGAGGCAAAATTTTAATCTCAGTATGGAGCTGTAGTTTAAGCATCATTACTTTGAAATCACTTCTTTCTTTTGCTGTGAAATAGGGAAAATACATGAGTTTGACAAATGTAATGTGCTAGCAGGCAAAGGGTTATGGCCAGGTACTGGGGAAAGTGATAGATGCAGAAGTAAGTTACAGTGTGTTTCATGAGGCAGTCCTGCTCTTGTACCTCTGTCATTTCATGCTGTTCTGGGAACATGTCAAACCATGACTCCTTTCTGATTTAACCGAGTTACATCTTGGGTGGATGTCCACAGGGAAACTTGAGAATAAACTTTGGGTCTTGTGCAGGGAGGGAAGAGGGACTTGTACTCCTCCTTCTTATGTATTTTTGCCTCCTTGCTTCACTCCTGTTTTTCAGCAAGCCAATGCGCTGCTATGGGAAGACATCCCTAGTAACATTGTCCTTCAGGCATTTGATTCTAAATCCGGAAATTTGCTGAACACCTACATAATCCTCCTTTTTCTCTCATAAAGGAAATAGAGCAGTTCTTTCAAAGAATTTAGGAATGTGTTCATCTTCATGGAACAACTGAATATGTTATTATTGACTATGCATTTTTGTTGTCATTGCCCAGGCATACTGTTTTGTCTTTTTGAAAGAATAGAAGAATGAAGGAGGCTGCAAATGCCAGAATGTTTTTTTGCTATACAGTTAGTTCCTTTCTATCCCATATGACAAACCTGAACGGGGAGGGGAGAAAAAAATAATATGTGTTCTCTTTTTCTCTCTCCAGGCCATCCGCTGTACACTGGTAAATTGCACGTGTGAATGTTTTCAACCAGGGAAGATTAACCTGAGAACCTGCGATCAGTGTAAACATGGCTGGGTGGCACATGGTAAGAAACCTCTGTTCTGGTCTTGCTGTCGCGGTTCTGTTTGGCTTTCTAAAAACCTTTAACTACAAAGAGCTGGAGAAACAGTGGTCCTGTCTATCTGTATTTGCATGTGTGTGCAGTCTGCATGTGTGTGCACATGCATGTACATGCTTTTTTGCTATAACAGTTTCTAGGATGGAAAAGCACAGGTCTATTTCCCCGGCGATGGCTACAAGTGCCGGTGGAGTTTAACAGCATGTGCACAGCTCAAGGAGCGTATTCTGCCTCCAGGAAATAATGCTGTGCTAACAGGGCTCAGCAGAAAGGCAAAAAGTTTATAGGATGTTGCACAGCAGAGTTCATGTTGCAGATCAGCATCCGCCAGCAGGTTGCTGAGCCCGATGGAAATTCAGACACCCTCACGTCAGCCTTTCGTAGCTGGGGTGTCAGAATGAAGCCAGAGTATCCTACTTGGCTCACCAAAAGGGTGCACGTATGATCTGCAAGGTGAACCTCTCTTCCCCCTGTGTAAGTAGATGAAGAAAGCGGAGACAGATCAAAGTATCTCTAGCTCTGACCTGAAGACAGAAATATACACTAATTGCTTAGAGCTCACTTTTTATTTATCTTTTGCTATATTGTGTGTTTGGCTTTTTTTTTTTTTCTGAAACGTCACTGAGAGCTGAGAGAGAGAGCAATCATGTTCAGCATAGCCTCCATAGACGCAATTAGAAGACAAATAAGGAAGACACCTACGTTCTAAAATGATTAAATGAGAAAGAGAGGAAAAAGAGAGGAAAAAGGACTGCTGTGTTTGGTGAAGAAATTAGTGCCTGAGGTTTATTCTCACAGTCCAGGCTATTGGCACCTAAGCAAGCATACTATTCATTCCCCACCTCTGCCAAGCATTCAGTGGGTTGTGCTTTATAAATTCTGTTTTACTGTGATGAGCTCTGGGGTGGGGGTTCGGTTCCTCCCCGCTAACACGCTCGTGATTTCTGTCGGCTCAGCGCACGTCTGCGTGCGTTTGTGCCCGCGCGTGCCGGCAAGTGCGAGGCTCGAGCAGATCGGACGACGGGGAGCGGGACAGGAGCTTCTAAAACACTCACGTACCTGGCGAGGAAGGCACGAGGCGCACAGCAGCCCTGTGTCCCTCCACAGTAATGTACGCAGCCTGCCCAGCCGTCCCCCCGCAGCAGCAAGCTGGCACTTGGTTGCAAGTTTATAATCCACTAGAATCTCTAGGGACGCGGATTGTTTTTGTTCCACTTAATTCTCCGCAATGTATCTTCGGAGATGGCGTGGCCACACTTGCTCCTCGCGGAGTTTCAGGGGCTGGGGCTCGATGCAGGCGTTGCGCAGGGCCAGCGTCCGCAGGGGCCGCTCGGCTGATCCGCAGAGCACCGGCTTGTCCGGCCATCTTCCAGGGTGACTCTTCCCACTGAGCGGCAGCAATCCTCAGTCTGGACATTTGGAATCTGGCACACAAGCTTCCCGCTTTTTGTTTGCAGCCGTTACTCCTTAGAAGTAATGTGTGGTCAGACTTCTCTGGTAAATTCTTCCTGCGAGGCGCTTGGATTCAAAATCGGAATATGTGAAAGTAATCTGAGATCACTGCAGAGAGCTTGACAGAAATGGCCCTGCCTCATAACAAATCCCAAAAGCTGGAATGAGAATGTAATAATTGGGGTGCACCATCTGCGCCCAAACCTTAGCACTTCACATTCACAGTAGGAAAACTAAGTACTGCTGCATATTAATGTGAAGTGTGCTTACTACAGCACCCAAAAGAGATGCTCTAGGTTTGTTTTTTGGATTGGGATTTTTTTTAGTGTTCTGCTTACTTTTAACTCCCCCTTTTTTCTTTTTTTATATCTTTTTAATTCTTGGTGTAATTTCATATAGTTCGTTTACATTTTATGGCCGAGCAAGGCCAGTCAGATATGCATTTCATACACATAAAGAAATTCCAGGCTTATGAATTAGTTCCTAAAGATTGTGATGCATCCGTTTCAGTTGCTGCCCTCAGCCTGTTTTCCAGAATTTTGAGGGCCACGTTCAGGAGACTGATTAATTCACTGTAGCATAGCACCTGGATTTGAAAATCACAGGATTGAGCTGCTGTTCAGAAGCGATTTCCTTTAAACCATTAACAGTGTACTTCTAGAAGTTGTTCCTTGAATGCAAATAGTATTTCCTGCTGCTTTAATTGAAGGATTTTCTTCTGATTTTTATTAATGAATTTCAGCTCAGATCCTTGACACATGAGGTAGTGCTTTGTTGAATGTAATTATCAAAGAATAGGTGTTTCCAAAAGGAAGTACCATGCTTATTCAGTTTTGATAACCTAGAATCATAATTAGCTGAATAGTTCAAAAATAGCTTAGAACTGCAGTCTTCTTATGCTTTGCTTGACTGATCTGTGTAGAGTTAGTGCATGTTAATAGCTGCCCGTTTAAAATGTTGGAGTTCTTGAGCGAGGAGGAAAGGGCATGCAGCCACCGTGGTATTATTAAACTTAGCAACTACTGGCCTATTTTCTTTTTTTCTTGTTTCCATTGTCTTTCTCATGTTTTCCTTCCTTCACCTAAAATGAGCTGCACACATCTTGAAAGGGATGCTTTCCTACAAGTTCAGTTTTTTTTTTTCTGTTTTGAGGTGCCAAAAGTAGGATGTCAATATATGAACAGATTCATCAAAGGAGTTCTTTTGTGGCAAGATAAATGTTTCTGTTGGCAAAAGCTCAGTTTATTGAGTTTTGACCCTGTACCTTATGCTATAGTGGTAATCCTACCATCAGGGTTTTTAAGGCAGAAGCCAAAAGCTGTACAGAACATAGTAGCTTTCTCTAGTACTGCTGTGCTTAGAGAGGAATTGGGTATTTCTAGTGTGAATATCTGGATTTCTTAAGGGATTTGGAGAATTGGAATATTAATTCTATTTTTTCCAGCTGAAATATAGTTTTCATATTGTCAGTTTGGATGAAGATTTATTTACTAAAACAATCTTTTTTTTTTTTAATTGGATAAGCCATTTTCTAAACCTCAAGCAGACATACAGAGAATAGTTAACCATTTTTCTTTCCTTTTTTATGGTTAAGATACTTTTTATAGGCCATATTATGAAAAATAAATTTAGTAAAACCTTAACAGTGGAATTGTGTGGGAAAATACGGGAAACTGCTATTTTGTGTTTTTTTAAAGAATCTAAGAGCAAGATGAGTGAAAAAAAAACAACCAAACAAAAAGCCCCCAAAACCCAAGACTTTCTTGGTTTCCTTACCTGATACTATTCTATTACAAGTAACAGACTTTAAGGAGATAGTCACAACTTTTTACTAGCTTTGGCACAGAAATTCACTTACTCAAAGATTATAGGAAATAATGAAAAAAAAAAACAACTGTCATCCACTTCCCCTAGCCAAAATATCTTAGCCTACAAGAAATTATGAAATTCGTCAGGAAAGCAGACAGTTCATTTCATTGGCTTTTAATTCTACCTTTTATGCTTGTCATTGATGCAAGAATAAGGATTACCGTGCTACTAGCAGAAATACTTTTATTGTAAATGGTTCAACAGATCAATAAACCCAATGCAGTATCAATAAGAGATACAGTCTGCCCTCTTTTATAACCATTTAGCCCTAAAAAAAGTGTATTAAGATGAAATACAGCATAGTGTGGTATAATTGTTTGATTCTCACTTTATTTTAGTAATCTGAGTTGCAGTTATTTCAGTCTTTATAATTATTAAAAGACCACAGTATAATAACTTCATTATTTTTTCCAAAAACATTGTTGCATTGTATCAAAGGGAGTCAGAATAGTAAAAGCATTAGTTCCTTATCTTAGCCTCAGAGTGGTCACTGATAAAGCTTGATTAGACATCAAAGTGTAGAACCTTATTTTAGATATTTGTGGTATATTGCGCATTCTCAAATCAGCTGAATTCCGCACACTTCAGTCTGCTCGGTGAAATAAGGTAGCCTGTGAATATTTTGCTGTCTTCCTTACGCCTCTTTTTTTTTTATCCTTGTCAGAGCAGGCCGATCACCATTCCAGTCAGGGCACCTCTGAGCTGGCCTCTCCACACTAGTGTCTCTGTCAGGTGCATCTCCGTGTACGGCCTCTTCTCTGGCTGAGGGTTGGCCAGGGTTTTTCCCTAGTAACTTTAGATTACTTGGCCTTTAAGTTTCAATACGATAAGCACTGACTATTAGGTTGCAGCTCATATTGCAAATCCATTAGTCCTTTTGGTTGGGAGGTTGCCCTCCAGTGAGCACTCATGCTCAGGGACTCACTATGTCACTTTACGCTTCTGTCCTGGAAGAAGGTTTTCTCTTGTTGGTGTTTGCACAGCATTGGCAGGCATTGGCTTGTTGAGGACGAGACCAACATTCACAGCAGTGGCCGTGCCATGCCGCGGAGAAGGCGCCATCACAAACCCACATGCATGACGTGACGGCTGCTCCTTGTTCATTCCAAGCGAATAGGCACCTGTTTCTATATGGTAATTTGTAGCGTTGTCAGCTGAGACAGTGGTGAAGAGAGAGCAAAATAAAGGAAAGACACTAAATAAATAGGTAGAGCCAAAAGAAGTGCTGTGGAAAATTCAGAAATGACATCTTTCTTTACCCTGAAGTTGCTTGGAGGACTTGGTGTAGGAAGGAGATTTAGGCTTTAAATGTGAGCTGCATGGCGCTGAGGAGAAGCATGAGAAGTGCTATGTTGAATTAACAGTCAACAGCAACTAAATTTGTCTCAGTCCAAAGCTATTAAGTGAACAAGATCCAGATTTGCAAAGTCAAAGGTCAACTCCAATTTAAAAGAAAAAAAAAAAAAGCCTTCCTTTGTTATATGTCTTAGAGTCTCTTTAAAAACAGGCAGCACTGCCATGTTGTTCTTTCCTGGGAAATGAAGATAATATAGGAAAAATATTAACAGGGAAAGGGGAAATGTAATCCTATTATTACAATTTTGTGGTAGAATAAATAGGCCATATTATATATATTATATTGTTCCATAGGATTTAGTAGCAAATCACGGCCTTAGCATGCCAGTGTACTTGTTTCCTTTTATGCCATTTAGAATTAGTTCTTTAAAATACTTTAAAATCACTTCAGAACATCATAGATCTCATATTTTCTAGTCACACAGAGATTTTCAGCAAAGAAATCTCTGCAATTTATTGATAACAAAAGTTAGCTTTTCTTGACTCCTAGCATAAAATTATTTTTCATTTAGTGTGGCTTCTCCTGTACTGTACTGACAAAATCATTTTAATCCATCAGTTATAACTTCCTTATGACCCTGAAGATTGAGGCATATTTTTCAATACTCAGTTGCTTCCAGGAACCTTACCTGATTAATGTTTATTACTGGTAAAACTTTCCTTCATCGAAGTCCCCTGTCTGCTCCCCTTTCTCCTTCCTTTCACCAGTAGCTCCCAAAGTGGCCAGCACAGCACAGAGAAGGTGCATGCTGTTATCTTGCAGGTACATCCTAGATAAGTAACATTGCTACACAGGTTTATAAGAAGCAAGTGATAGGAAATAAAACAGTACTTGATTGTCCCAAGACCAAGTTTAAAGGACTTCCCTCTCCATCGTTGTATTCAGTCAAGAGTGTAACACTCACGCGGGCTGGCATCCTTAGGTCACCTCCTGTAAGAAAGAGACTTGCAGGCCGCCATACCTCCTGTCTTTCCTGGATTTCCTTGGGGGTTTCCTTCAATCCATTCAGATTCAATTTTTTTCTCTCTTCTTGCCTGTTACCACCAGGGCATCTTCATGCTTAGCTCAGTTGGGAAGAAAAGGTTAGACCTTCCTCCCATGACACTGTTATCTCATAGTCCTAGTTTGAAGGAGCTCCAGTACCTTGGGCATGGTCAGGTGAGATTATCCTTGACCAGAGAGTAAATAAACTCAGCTAAACATCGCTCCAGTGATGGCTGAGCCTACAACAGTTCATTACCTGTGGTGAAATAAAATGTCCTTTCCTGCTGGTTTGCACTATGCTTACATCCCAAAGTAAAGTCTTTTCTCATTGGGAGCACTTCAGCATACAAAAAACTTAGCACAAGTGACATGGAGTAATACCACGAGCCCATTATCAACTCTCATTTGGAAACAGGCATCCTGGCAGTCAGGTGACTCCTCTCTACCCTGCCTTGGAAGAATACACTGTCATTTATTTATACTTGCAGAAAGGCTCTTTGTACAAAAGCAGAATTCTTTCTCCTGCTGTGAATCCCAATGCCTGTCTGCATGACTGGAGGGCATCATGTCCTCTTGCTGCGTATACCTGTGTTCACTACCTTGCTGCTGATGTACGCTACAAGAAAGTGGCTATAAAAATAAGCAGTACTATTAAAAAAGATTTGCCACTATTTCTACTTTAGTCCCCTGTTTTTTGAGCAATTTTAATAATGTTTATATGTTAAATTATGTGTATGTGTTAGGCTGATCTTCTAGATAAAAAATTAGGGGCAGCTTGCTTCCAGCAATGGAACCTTATTTTGTGAACAAAGCATAAATTTAATGACTACAGGAAAAAAATAACTGCCTTTGCTCATTCAATTCCTGGTTATATAAACTGATACAGTACCATGGTCCAAAGCTTAATTGTACATCTCTGTTGCTAACTTACTTTTTGTGATAATATTTCTGAATACCTTGATTTTCCAGTGATATAATAGTAACTTTTGTAGGTATGGCCTACCTTGTCTATATATAAAATGTCCAGAAAGGCTCAGACTGAGGATATTACAGAAGCGCAAGGTATTGTTATGTGGTATCCAGCATGGTTTAAATTCCATGTTACAAAGAAGACTTCCTCCCATTTAGCATACCCAGTAATATGAGGTGAAGTTCTGGGATAACCAATCCTCTCTTTTTAAGGAGAGCACCCATTATGGGAAAGAATTGCTTTACTATGTACAAAGTGGAGCAAAGGAAAAAAAAAAGGCACAGAGGGGAATTATGCTTATATTAGAATTACCTGTTTTGGGCAGAAGGAGGTTCCATTTTGGAATGGCAGACAGTGAATTCCTTTAACTTGTCCCCTTACATGTGCTGTTAGAAAGTTTATTACATGGCAAGCTTGAGCACCGGAACTGCAGAGTGTCTGGAGGTTCCTGCTAGATTCCTAAATCAATAGAGTAAATTCTATGGGGCCTGCAAACACAAATGACTAGCAGATTTTCGTGGCAGCAATTGCGGGCTTATCTAACGTGCACTCATAGCTCCTCAGGATGACTAGGTGGTGGTACCTGCTTACTTTGTCTCCTTTTAGCACCTATGCTGCTGCACATGAATTGCTGTGATGTGCTAACCACTTTATCATTTTATTACACTTTATTACATCATAAATTTTTATATCTTCTTAACGATCCTACAAGAAGCTTAATTGTTTATAGGAACATCTTAATTAAGTAGAGTTCACTAGGTTAAGCAGGACACAAATTGAAAGAGTTATATATGAAGCAAGCCCTACTACTCCATTCAGTATAGCTTCAGAAGGTTAAAATGGGATTTGATTGCAAGAATAAAAATTCCATATTGCTATCAGATGTTACAGAGCAACGATAATACCATGGATAACTTGACTTCTCCTTTCTATTTTGCAAATGTGAAACCCTCTGGATGGGAAAACCATAACTTTTTTTTTTTTTTTTTTTACATATTAGGAAGAACTTTGACTTGAGTTGTAGCATTATGAGGAAACTTTCCCCAGGTTAATTTAGCAGACAACAGTAGTACTTTATTATCCCATTTCCATCTGGATTTTAGAAATAGAAAAGATAATACAAGAAACATATAACATGAGTCTCAAAGACTTCTCTAATTATATTATAATTGATTACAGTCAAATTTGCTGAAGTATATTTAACAGGAGCTGTGTGAAATGGTCACAGTACATGAACTTTATGGCAATCTTTCATAAGCGTCTTGTTTAGCTGCTGAGGGGTGGGAAAGATTGATGTGGTGAAGGGTAGATCTAGCTGTTTGTCCCAGTATTCCAATGGTCTGAACTTCTTCAGCACTGTTAGGGCAGAAAGCTTTCCTGGGAAAACTGAGATGGTTTAGCACACGTGGAAAAGCATTTCATAGGCTTGCGCGAGAGCTACGCAGAGACTTAACACACCATCATGGTATCAGCTTGCCCTTGTGAAATGGCCTCCACAAAGCAGCATTTTTCTTCTTCATTCAAACAGAGCAATCTCATTAGGTGGGCAACCCCTGTTTCATTTTCATTACAAATTTCAAGGCTACCTAAAAGATAGTACCTTGAAAAGTGGTAGAAACTTCTCCGCTAAAAATATTTCAGACTCATGTTAACAGGGCCCCAGATTACCTAATCTAAGGCTCTGCTCTGAACAGAAGGCTTGACAAGATGATCTGCACTGGCCCTGCCAACCTCAACTTTTCTATGAGTCTGTGAGAAATGCTTAACTAAATTTGAGTACATGAGGATTAAGATGGAGGTCATCCAACTCCAGACCACCAGTCCAGGACTCACGAATGTGCTTCTGCTTTGCTTTTTGTAGTATGTCAACCAGATGGTATTAATCGCATTACAATTCATATGGGCTCCAATTTCACCCCTAAAAAGGGGAGAGAACAGCTTTAGGAATTGGTCAGTGGCTGATAGAGAGGGGGCTGTAGACTTTGAAAACAAGGAGATAGGAAAGATGGAGGGTGGGTGACTAATAGGGTGTGTTATATTAATATAGGGTCTTCCATTATAAATGGTAGGTTTCAACAGTGACAGTGTCGTTCCACGAGCCACAGAGTAGCAGGATCGAGGCTGCTCCCTGAGGGGAACTGAGCCAGGAGACGGGTGGCCCCAGCACACTGACAGGCCAAAGTCCTCAAAGGACAGAACAAGGTGGCAGAGATGGGGGCTTGTGACAGCATGCATCAGCCACTCCAGATACAGCAAGGAGTGGATGAAGTGCAGGGTGCACTAAGGGGCTCCAGCTAGGAACAAAAAGAGACATCTCCAGAGGCAGGAGCAGAGACGAGATCACAGTGTGGGTCTGAGGGACATGCAGGAGACATGACCAGAGACGGGCACTCAAACAGGGAGTGAAGGCCCAGGTCTAAGCTTTAGCAGGAGACCCGGATCCATAGTTTGAGGACATCAGGTGGTCACTTCCTGGACCTGTGGCCTGAGGGCACAAGGTGGTCTCTCCAGCGAAGTGGCCGGGACAGTTAAGGTCTGTTGGTGCACCCAGACAGGAGACCATGGGCTGCTCAGCAATTGCTGTCTCTATCACAGGTGACAAGTGATATTAAAACACAGCTGTACCTGGGCCTCTTGCTTCATTCAACTGCATGTGCTTCTCCATCAGGGTAACCACCACAGCTGAGGTCTTCCTTTAGGCAGCCACAAGTCCATACACTGCGAGGTGATAGGGGTGAAATCCTGCAGCAGACCAGAGACTCCCTCTCTTCACTGTCACAGTCCCTAAAGTAAGGGGACTCCTCCTTTTTATCTAAGCACTGGGCCCGAGCACGAAGTGTCTACCCGAGATGTTTTTCTGAGACCTCAGGATAAGGGTCCCTCACTGCGTGTTCCTTTGAACACATTAGAAATCAACAAAAAAGAGAGGGGGAAAATACTTCATTTATTTATTTATTTAAAGTGCAATTAGGTGTTTTAAACAGATTGCATAGTCAAAGTTAGTTCTGAGCTTCATTTTGTAGGCAATAAATTAGGGAACCTCCTCCCCCCCTCGGCCTTTATTCACATTTTCCACTATTGAGAAAAGTTTTGTATATTAAAAAGAAAGAAAAGAAGCAAAACATAAAAGAAAACACCTGTTTGGCTTGCAGGAATTGGCCGGAGAGACTGCCTTTCCTGACAGGCCAAAAGCGACCAGCACAGGGCCCCTTTAAAAAAAAGAGTCAGGATTTTTTTTTCCCCCTATTTCATGTGAGCATTGGCAGAAACTCTGACAAGCAGTTCTTCATATTTTATTATGTTCTTGTCTGGCAGAATCTCTGTCAGGCAAAAACCTTGTCAGCGGAAAACCTGTCGTAGGATCAGAGGAGACAAAAACAGGTGTCACAGAGGCAGTCAAAACTGAAGGAAAAAAAAGATTAGGCTAAAGAGAGAAAGGCAGACAATTACATTAATGCCATTGCTTTTATCTTATAGATGTGTGTTATTATCTCGGGGTGCTGAGTGCGCAATTGCCTCAAAGAAAAGTAGACAGGAGACAAGGGGAAACTTGATAGTTATTAACTGAAGAGGCAGTGTGTCAAAGCTGGATGGGGTTCAAAGTTTTGCAAAGGGATAAAAAAAAATTGCAGACAGCAAGCAACGTCTGTGAACAAACTGTGGTTCTGCTTTCGGCTACATAAACCTAGTAGCAATCTAAACGTTTCGACTTGGAATCAGATCATAGAGAGAAAAATTAATGAAAGATTTAATTCAGACATTTTTTAATAACATTTATTTTGTGTACATGCAACTGAAGTGCTTTTTTTTTTGATCTGTTATAAAAATGTTGTTAGAGCATGAGGCATGGTGAGGCATGAAGACATTTATCAGTTTGTGTGTTGTTTGGGTTTGAAACACCTATTATCAACACACTTTTAATTTTAAAATGTTATTAAGAAACCTTTTACTAAGTGTGAACATGTGTATATGCAAGCTGTAAATTAGGAGATCACATATGTGTCCCTCTGTCAGGCACTAAATGCATTTGGCAAATGCTTTCCATTATTAGCTTTTAAATACTGTAAAAGTCGTATGGAAAAGTTGTTTTTATCTGTGAATCAGAATACACTTCCTCTCCTTCCATGACCTTTTAAAATCTACATGGGCTTAGTGAACATTTCTCTTCAATCTAGATTAAATTGTGACAAGTAGGAAGACAGGAGTGAAATGGAGATAGCCAAAGGATGCCATATTATAGGTGGTATTTATGCCCAGGCTCATTCAGGATGTTCACCCACGCATACAAATGTTGAAGTCTTTCCCTCTCTGTGCCTGAGCAAGGGGTGACTGGGATAATTTCCCAGATCATTAAAATATTCAAGCCATTCCACAGACAGTGGCAAGCTTTCTTGTCCACGGTCACCTATAAAGCATGGTGTTTTTCAAGAGTAATTCTTTTTCACCTATAAAGTGCACCACATTACACCATGTGGCAGGTGGTATTAAAAATGCATCCCAAGAGAGGCTGGCTCAGACCACCTCTTACAACTGCAGTAGTTTGCCTATCCCTCCAGCAAATTAGTCATCTGTAGGCTACCTTCTGTTCTTGAAAGGGTTTGTTAGTTCTTTTTCTGTGGTTGAAGTAGAAAAACTAGAAGAAAAAGCGTGAGCACTGAAAAATATGAAGCTATTCTTGTTCACCGTTAATGAACAGTGAGCTACGGTGCCCCACATTGCCATTAATAATACTGTATCTGTTTTACCGTGCTGTGCCTGCTGTCATTGCAACGGTATTATAGAATCTTTTATGTTCTTTTTGTATATTTAATCTTTCTCTTAATCTGTTCTCTTGCTTCTGACGGTGTCCCATTTATTTACATAAAGGATATCTGAAAATTTTCTGAATTACTGTTACATTTCATTTCTGGTTACAGAATACTGAAAAATTATTTTTTGTTTTCAAATTGTTCCCTATCAAATCTGGTAATCTGTAAAGAGGACGATATTTTCACAATTATGTTTTGGCATTTGCGTATGTGTATGCACTCAGGCTATGTGCTTCTCTGCTAGAAAATAGGTTAGAGAGCCTGCAAGAAAATCAGAATGTAGGAAGGCTGAGATTTAGAAATGAAATGGAAGCAGATCCCTGATAATCAGTAATCTGACATTGCAACCTACTCTCTTCTGTGCTGTTCTCACATATGCAGCCAAGCAGATCAACTGAGAATAATGATTTTCACTAGACCTGTTTTTTTCTGTCCCTGGAACACTAAATATTATAAAAGATCAGGAAATTAATAACTAATGTGTTTAATTACAACTCTGGTTGCACTAAAAGTAACATATGTAAGACGCTTTTATATGTAATATAGGCAAAAAAATGCCTATTTAAATAAACAATCAATGCTTTAAAATATAAAACTAATTACTGATATTTCTGACAGTTAGTATATATATACATCTGTTAACAAACAGAAATATTAAAAGCAAACTCCACTCCCAAAACAAAGCTTTTGATTTGGCTGATATTGGCCACTGCACATTAGAAGGGAAGGGGTTTCAGGAAGTTTGCATAGATAGCTGAGCATGTGAACTGGGCACACTATGCATAAAAAGAATTTTTCTCCCTTTTTTTTTAAAGAAACTGAACAAATAATTCAGACTCATTTTAATGGACCTCTTTTACTTAATTTCCTTTAAAATGCATGAGATCCAAAACTGAGTAAAATGTAAACAGCGTCAATTTCCCCCCTCTCTGTTTTATTACACTTCAAAAACTTAACAAATGGAATATTAAATTTCTTTATTTCATATATTATAAATAAATCCAAGCCTCTGCCTAGAATTTTGCATACTGCTACAGGTATAATATGAAGACAGATATTATAATGTGAAGATAGATAACAATTTTATATGGGCCCCTTTACAATTCAAATTATAGTGAGCAAAGTCTCAATAAAATCTGAAGGACTTTGATTACCATTCATGTTGATAAAATATGTCAAACAGTAGTAAGTTGTTTAACTAGTCTTCATTTCAGATACATGGCTTGTAGAACTTTTTATGAAGTCTTTTTCTTCACCTGTATATATGTTCACCCAATTGACAAGAAAACATATTTAGCCAACTGTTGGGGTTTTTCTTCTTTTTTCCTTTTTTTTCCCCTTTAATTAGATAGCTGTCTCTCTAATTACATTCTTAAAACGTAATTCTTGAGAAAGTGTAAGTGTTGATAGCAATGTGCCAAGATCAATATATAAACAACTGCTGTCCAGTTCTTTAACTTAAAGAACAGAGAGAAAGCCTTTATATTGTGTGTACAGGCATAAAATACTCACATGTGATTCTGAAAAGGAGTTAACCGAAAGAAAACTCATGTCATTGTGGGTTTTTTTGTGTCTCTCTGTAGTCATCTGCAACACCAAAACAACAGGAGTTGATTATTTCAGTGCAGAAAGAAGAGCTTCCATCGTGAAATTACAAAAGGCTTAACATAGTTTCAATGAAATCTCAAAAAAATAGGTGTTTGATGAAATCTGTGGTTAATACAGATCATATAAAAATTATGGGGTGTGCTTGATATCTCAATGTTATGGGAGAAAACAAGGATAAAGAGTTCCTAATCCTATTTGTCCACCTCCATATTTCCAGGTGCTGAAGACAAATTTCTGTAACTCCTCTTCTTTCTTTCCTTCTTCTTCTTCATTTTGTTATTTCCCTCCAGCTCCTTCTTTATTGTTAAAATTCCTGAAGCAAAGATTTAGGAATTGAAATTTAGGATTCACTATGGAAATATGTTGCTATAGCAAAATTTAAGGGTCTGTCCATTTATATTTTGAATACCATGCTGTGTAAGGGATATGATTCATGAGACCTTTTGTCTGCTCTCAGCTTTCAACTCAGATTGAGGGAAAGAGTACCAGACTGTGGGAGCAGTGCTAAGAATTGATTTGAGGTGTTGGGAGAAAGCTTTCTAGGCACCTACCTGAACCCAACACAGATACTTCTCTGAAAAGACTGTGCAGGTTATAACCAAAAAGTCATACATATGTTAAGACTTCTGTGGGTAAAGTTTTGAGCCCTCTGAAAGTGTAAGGCTTATGAGCTGTACGCCTCATGCTGCACTAGGAATGGACTTAAAAGTAGTGAATAATGATCAGTCAGTGATATCTTCTTAATAAGGACACATCTGCTTATGTCATTTTTCTGGTATGATAAAGCTATTCTTATATATAGCACGTTTCATCTTGAAGTCTCCAGCGCACTTACGAAATCATAAACTACCGCAGATAATGTGAAACATACCTGTGAAATACACCAATGTTCATTAGAATACAGAAATTGAAGCAGCAGTAAGGGCAGGAAATAGTGAATAATGCCAAGTCCACATTAAATTATGTAGGCAAATCAAGGCAACAGAATATAATTGTTGACTTCAGGGTTTGCTCTTTCCCTTACAGAAAGACCAGTGAGACTAAGGTCCTTTCAGTGTCTCTTATCTGAAGAAGGATATGTCTAACTCCAGAACAGTGAGTTAGACCAATAGGCATTACTTCATTGTGGCGGGAGTCAGGAGCACTACAAAAACAACTTTTCTCCATTGGCTATTTTATTAGCAATTTTTTAAAATAAATGAGATCGTATTTTATAAACTCTGAAATGTTGTGAAAAATTCAGTTCTCCTGGAAAGTGCAAGTGGTCTAAATAATCAATGATCCTTGAGAATTTAGCATACCACCATTCCTCATATTGGCATAGATGCATCTCCTTCCTCTTCATGTACCTTTCATTTTTGCCTATAGCATGAGGCCTGTCTTTATTTTGCAAACTTTGCACAAGCCCATGCAAAAATGCATGCTTTGTTGTATTGAAAATTACATATTCCAGGGCATATCCTGACTTGTACTTTAACAGAATAAAATTTGTTTGTGTATTATTTAATCTGCAGATTAATGCCCCAACTGGAGATAATTTCACTGGCACTGTTAATGCAACAAATGACTCTTTCTCCATCGTTCTTGTGTTCTGAGAAACCCATGAATAATATTGCCTGAAAACAAATGCGTTAAATCAATAAGATATGTACAAGAGTACCTTGTAAAATATTTTGTCTACTGTTCAACCAGTATGCTTAGTCATTCAGAAGGACCTTTTTAATTTTTTCTTCTTTTCTATTCCATTTTGGCCTTTCAAAAGCTATTATTCTCAGAGTGGTCACATTAGTGGATAATTGTCCACATGAAGTGGATAATTGTCCACAGAGTTTTGTAATCTTATTCCATCTATTAGTTTCATGACCTGCCCAATAGTCTTTTGATACCAGCATCTTTCAGTCACTTTGACTCAGGCAAAATCGGAATCAACGTTATCTTTCTTAGCTTAAAGATCTTGCTTCTTCATAATGTGGGAGTAGGATTTTCTGTTAAGTGAAGAGTAACAAATATTAAATATATTAAAAATATGATGCAGTGTTTAGACAGCAAGATGCAGTTATGAGAAACATACATTCAGGTCTTTACTGTGGTTTGGATTTGTGTAATCTCTGCCAAGGTAGTTAACCTGTTTTGGCCATAGTTCTGTTCTGTAAAGTGGAGAAGTGGAAAGCTAGAAGTGATCTAGGCCTCCCTGCAGAAGGTATTATAAAATTAGAATCATTGCTTAATTTGAGAGGCTTGAGTAGAAGATGCTACAGCTATTAACATTGATATTATTAGCAGCGTTTTCTCTGTTGGAAATAGTAGTAGTATAAGTACTAATATTTTATTCTTTCCAAACGGTTGCTCCCCTCTCATGTATCTATATGTACACACACATATACACTGATATAAACACACGCACATATAAAATCATATAATCTCAGGACACATGCAGCAAAACCTACAGTTACAGAATCAATTTTCTGTGTTTTTCTAGCCTATCAGTTTAATGACAGATCTGCTACAGTAGTGGGAAAATAACCATGCAACAAACAATGTCATGCAAAAAAAAATGGGGGGGAGGGGAGAGGAAAAGCTGTAGGGAAGTATTTGAACTATGTAGGCTGCAATCAAATCCCATTCATTAAATCTTGTAAATAAATCAGTCCCACATCATAAAGCCTGTGCAGTTGAAATGCTTTGGAAGAGCTTTTGGAAGAAAAATCCCACCCTTCACATTCTTCAGTATAAATGTCTTGTGGAGAGACACAGGACTGCAGTCCCCAGGCTTGCCAATCCCTTATCTTTTGTGAATGTTAAATTAATATTTAAAGCTATTTATTCAAAGTTGACTTAACCACTAGAATAGGAAAGATCAGACAAATCAGTTGCAAGAAATGAAGTATGAGGAAACCAGAACTCTTTGACAAAGTATTCCTTGGAGTAAAAGTGTTGAATGAAGCCAGCGAGTAAATGATAAGGGCCTTTGCGCTCTGGATGTAAGAAAGCAATTTATCAAGAGTACATGAACTCTCCAGTGACCATAAGCCAAGAAGAAACCAAGCAGAGGAGGAGAAGTCCCTATAAGATTATTTTAAGTACCCAGAAAGTTCTGTTTAAAAAAAAAAAAAGGCAGAAGCGTAGGTACTGCAGCATGCTCCGTAAAATGGAAAGGAAATTAAATGTAAACATTGATATTCATAAAGTGAGTGATACCATATATAATTTCATCATATTTAACTTCACAGGGGGATAAGAATTACCAGCATTCAGTGAACCTTCCCTCCCTTCATCTCTTTAGGTTATTTATGTCATGGTGAATAATGTAAAATTCACACAGAAGTGTAAACTGAACCAAAGTGTATTACTTACCAAGCAGTTCAAGTAGCAGTATGATTGGTTTTATGGTAACTTACAGAACTAATTTTTAGGATGTTTCAAAAGTTGGGTTTTGGGATGTTTTTTGGGTTGTTTGTTTTCTCCCTTAGAGGTTAACTCTCAAACTTTTAACAATTCCAGTTAATTTTGCACAACTGCAATTATGATCATGAAGAATTCGTTCATAAATTTTCAGAATTTGAGTTATGAATGTCATAGTTTTTCGTATTAGAGTGGGTGCCATTATACTATAGGGGTTGAAGTTAATCATGACCTTTGCAAACTAGGCCTGTGCTGGAGTGCCTGTGTGATAAAGAATCGGATGGGTGTACAGTTACTTCTACAGAAAACATAGTGTCTCCCAAACTGGATGTGCTTGGATAATTCTTTACTCTTTTCTTGCCTTTCCTTTAGCTCTTATCTTACCCTTCTCTTTTCAGCCTTGGACAAGCTTAGTACTCAGCACCTCTACCACCCAACCCAAGTGGAGATCGTGCAGTCCAATGTCGTGTTTGACATCAGCAGCCTGATGCTCTACGGGACCCAGGCGGTGCCTGTGAGGCTGAAGATACTACTTGACCGACTTTTCAGCGTCCTGAAGCAGGAAGAGGTGCTGCATATTCTACACGGCTTAGGCTGGACTCTGCGGGACTACGTCCGGGGCTACATCCTTCAGGTAGGAAGTACAGCGAAGCATGTTGCCAAGCCCATAACTGACATGTTTTTCTTTTTTCCTGCACAACTAGTTACTGTGCCCCCACACAGATAGAAGGCTGTGAGGTAAATTGAGTGTGTCGCATGGAAGGCCAGCGATGGTGTTGGCAGAGTAAAATATGCCATTTTTACCTAAGCCAAAAAACGCAGGTTCCTCAGCACCATAGTGTTCCTTTGTACTTGCTTACACTTATTGTAGGAAATACCACAAATACTGCAAATACTGAGGTTAGCTAGCTGCAAGCCTACCTTAGTCATGAAGGCAGCTGGCGTATTTTCAGTGACTACTCTCTGACTTCATAAACTAGGATTTGAGTCAGCAGCTCCTTCAGCTTTCTTTCCTTCTTTAACTAGGTACCTAACACGGGAGAGCTATAAGAAAGTAGTGGTAGAAGTTGTATTTGGAAGCATCCTGATAATGTAAAATATCAAAAATCCTCTTAAAAGGTCATTTTAAAAAGGTTGCTATAAATAAAGCTTAACGTGTGGCCTAGTTAAAATAAAGTAAGCTAACTAAACCTAAAATAATTAATCAGAGAAAACAAATAGGTTTGCTTTAATCATTAATATTGCCATGCATATTTATAGCTGCTTATCTGCAAAAAAAATACATCATCTGTTAGGGTCTGAAGTTACTTACTCCATTTCATGTTCACTAGGCTGCTTCTGATTGAGAATCTAATACTACATGATTGTGAATATTGTAAATTGCCACTTTGTGGGAGCTCAACACCTTTCAGAAGTCATCCAGTTATTCAGGTGGACACGGAAGGAAGTGCAATTTCAAAATTTAAGAGAAAGTCTTTCAGATTTATTTTGTTACTTTCTAAGGCAAAGACAACTTAGCATTGCACAGAAAATATAGGAGTATTTATTCCTGACCTGAGGAATTCTGAATTTTATTCTTGAATTACTCTTCAATTCTCTATCCTTAACATGAAAGCAGTAGATTAGTTTTACATATGTAACTTTACATTCCATGTTTTTAAAAATTTATGAATATTCTGGATATACAGGTCTTCACAGAAGAGTTCTGAATTGTCAAACACTCCTAGAGGAAGGGTAATAAGCAAGTTATTACTCTTATGATCAGACCGTTATTCTTGTGTTCAAATGATGGGTGCAAATGTAATGCTTAGATTGTTTTACAATTCTTTCTAAAAGAAGGAATTGGCATCTGTTTTGTAAAAGGAAAATGATATACATGTTCACATATAAAAGAAACAATCTTTTCTATTACCAACCTACAACTTGTAGATATATATGGGTATTTATATATGATACCTGTTCATTTATAAATATAGCTATCCAAAGATATCTACATGCACAGATATATATGAATGGATGTATATCTGTAGATGATAGATATGATATATAAAACATATGGATATTTAAGAGATACATATTTTTAATGGCAGTGAGTACTTATTGCATGATATTTTAGATTCCTGGATTCTAAATGCCACTGACTGACAGGGCTGGAAAAATATGATTTGTGAAAGACTCCATGTAAAATGCATCTTTTCCAAGATAAAATGACACTTGTTAAATGCCATGAATAATTAGAGATAACTATTACATGCCTAGAATGTAATTCAGTATTCCTTATGGAAAAGTAGAGTGACTGAAATCAGTAGTTTCCTTGTACACAGATTGTCAAATCAGGCCCATATTGATTTTGTTTTAATTATCTCATGGAATTATATTAAGATATGCAAGAATGCTTTGTCATATAATTACATAGAGGTTTGTAGAGAGTCAGATTTTGACCTATGCATCTGAATGGTGTAAAGCCCTGTACTACACCATGAGGCTAGAGTCAGTTTATCTGAGTAAACTCAATCACAGTGTAGCCCTCAAGGCATGATTTTTACTATTATTGCATTCAACAACAATATATTGAATATTATGTCAGTTAAAGGAAAATAATTATCAAGGAAAGTTAAGGGCAGCTGTTAAAGTCTTACCACATATTGACTTGGTTAGCACTTGGCTGTGGATTGTGTTAGTGGGTAAATGAAGACATCTAACATAGGCAAACCTGTCTGTTAGTTTAGCTCTATGATTTTGTTTGCATTAAAACTGGGAAACTTGGCATATTGAAAAATTGGAAAACTATAAATAAGGCATATATTTGGAGAAATCTTATACTACAAACCATTTAAAAACAAGGAATAACTATGGCAACTATCTAATAAAATGAAACAACATGAAGTTTTTAATGAAATAGGTAGTATTATAGACCCTAATACATTAAGAGTGCACACTACTGAAAACTATAGCTACTGTAACCTTCAAGCACAAGCTCTTGCATGAAACTGATCCTTATGAAACTGGTCCACTTCACAGATTTATTTGAGATTTTTAGATTCATCTTGTCCCACACATAAAGGTTCAGGGCAAATGGTATTATCTTGCTGTAAAAGAATCAAATATGTGAAGTATCAAAAGATATCCAAAATATCACTAGACTATTGCTCTCATATAGTATGCTGTCATATAGTAAATTCAGGGATATGTCACTCTCAAATCTGGCAGTAGAGTTACTTTTCCTTATCTGTGCAAATCTGTGTAAGTTATAGTCTAGTTTATTCAAAGTGCTGCTAAATTTACCATGCATTCATACATACTAATTGTTACCAAACACACAAATATGCTGTAATGTTGTCATTAGGTATATGCCAGTAAACTAGCTTGTTTATCTCTAACATAATAAAATCAATGTGCTAAACTGATAATGGAAGATAGGCGGGCTATCATTGTTTGGTCGGAAAATACAGGAAAGGTAGTGGTTTTCAGAACATGTGCTCAGGAATACTGATTATAAACTCTTTCTACATCCTAAATTCCTTCTGCAATGACTACAAGTAGTAACAGAAAAATGTTTGGGAATGGTCATCACAGATTTCCAGAATATTTACTTCTGCTTACAGATCCACTGTTCAATAGTTATCCATAGCATGAAAGATTTACAAAACTGATAAAAAACAGAATTTCATTAAAAAAAGGAAACTGCGACAGATTAATCAGTGCTCAATTTGCTCTGAATCATGTTCAATATTTTAAAATATTTTACCATTTTCCTTGAATGGAATAATTTGGGGAAAAAAAATCTTAGGGTAGATATATTCATTCAAAAACTTTTATTTTGCAATATTTCTACTTTTTTTTTTTAAAGAGCCATAATAAGACCTTTCTTCTTTCTTTTGAGAAGGACCTCCCAGTTTTCTCTCCTTTAGAATAATTCAAGGAGAAATGAGACAGGGCCAAGACCTTTTTAGTTGGGTGCTAGTCTACAAGATGGCTCTGATTATTTGTAACACTCTTGTTTTCACCAACGTTTCTGAAAAGCAAACTGAAAAGCAACTTGGACAGAGGAAAACACAGTATCAAGGTCATTTTTCAGTGGGTGCATTAATGGAGAACGGGAAGCAAAGGAACCCATAAGCCCACGGAGTGGCTGAGGGCAGGGTAAGGTGATACACTGACTTTCACAGTGGGGCAGCCAGAGCCTGGCCAGTAACGGCCAAAAGATACTAATTCCTGGCAAGTGGCCTGCGTGCCATAAGTCAGTATTGTGGTGAACAGATACCTGCCTCTGAAGTGCCAGTGAGTGACGTTTGCTCAGCAGTCGCATCAGAGAGCTTATGGGCTGAGTGTTTTAGAGGGGGACACGTTCCCTCCTTTGTGAGTGGAATCCCAAATAAACTTCCTGCAAAGGGAAACCTTCCAGACTGTGTCTCCTCTGTGTCCTAGGCTTGCTTATCTGGTACCTATCATGAGGACCCAATTTGTATATTTAGTGCAGAACTGTTGATGAAACCATAGGCTGTTCTTTTTGGGAGGACCCAAGGGCAACTTTCTTTACACAGCAGGGAGTTATTTTGTCAACATCAGTGAGCTGGTTTGGGTCGGGCTCCACACCTGCTCCTCAGAAAGAAACGTGCTTTGCGTGATTTGTGATTCCTATAATTTTGATGTGGTTTCTTTTGCCTCCATGTGATGAAGCCTCCAGCTCTGTTTGGGTTCCAGCAGGGCTGAGCAAGGGGGTGACTTTGCCAGACCTTCCCCTCCATTCCCCACTGCAGAATACTTTACCCTGCTTCACCAGCATAGCTGTGAGTTTAATTACTCCCTAGCCAGGTGCTTTTTAAACAAGCCAGGTTAGGAAAATGCTCCCATTAGGCGTGTGCGAGTTAGGGCTGGAGAGCAGTTAAGCCGCTGGTGGCAAGCAGCGGAGGCATTCAGCGTTCACACTGGTCCAGCTGCACACCGAGCATACGATCACAACTGGGAAGCCAGAGACTGACTCTTTGCACATAATGATTTAATGTGCTATTTTAGGTAACAACTCAACACTTTCCCAAGTGTTCCACGATCAAATAGTTGTATTCCCACAGTGTAAAAGAGTAAAATAAATATTATCTTTGTGGTGCAAAGAGGGAAGCAGAGGTACAGAAGGTCTAAGTGACCATTTGGTATCAGAATTAGGAAAAGAGGCTAGACCTCAGATTCCCATTCTTCCTGACAGCCCTATGAAAAAAAGCAGACTCTACTCAGTAGCTTACAGGTGAAATTTTGGCTGTCAGGCTCTCTGGTGCTGCTGTGAGAAATTAAAAAAAAAAAAATCCCATTTGGAAAAGTACTGTATGATATTGGCCATAAAAGATGTATTGCTTACTACAGTCCATGCACTGGACAGTGCATGGGGGACCTCTAATTCTAGATGAAAATCTTCTCAGTGGTAATGTCAATGCTGACAACTGAGGAAATTCCAAGTGATTACATGTTGTTCTTTACTTCAAAAAAGCTGGCAGTTGGACTAGAATGGACTGCTTATCTCTGCGGCTTCATTGTCAAAACTGCTCATTTTAAAACTAAAAGGAAAAATTTACAATTAATGACTTTTTCTGTCACTGCTGATTTATGCTTGCGTATTTCCTTGCATACAGACCATCAGGTCAGTTCCAGAGCTTAGTTAACTCTTCAGGTGGTAACAAAACACTCAGGGTGGACTCTAGTTCATTCTGCCATTGCTCTGATGGTTCTACAGGGCTCAAACAGCTTTTAGTTGCCGAAGTCAGCTGATAGAGTAAGGAGTATCTTAGGGGGGAAAAAAATAGGTGTTGTTCAAAAAGAAACGTCTTATCAACTAAAATGAGTTTATGCAAACTGTAAAATAAGTAGTATAGCTTAAATTATCCAGTTCTGAGATTTGTAAATAAAAATGCATTCACAACCAAATTAAATACTCCACATATTAGTGTTGCATTCGAATGGCATTTTCCCAGAAAGCTACAGGAAATTGACAGTTCATGCATCCCAGTCTTACTTCCAGATTAGATCAAGAGATTTAGGGAGAGATCATAGGACTGACTTCAATATTTTATAATGATACTATTCTTTATTTATTTTCTGTTCCTTTTCTGAGTAATCTGTTAGCACTTTATCTCCCCTTAGCATGGGTACATATGGAAATTATTTAAAATTTTAAATAATCAAAAACTGAATATTGCCCACCACTGGCTTGTCCATGGAGGATGTCAGAAAGTCATGGGAGCTGTTGCTATGTGGCCTGTCTTAGAGACCTTGATGAAGCCTTTCTCTGTGTACTCCTTCGCCTCCTCTTAAGATCTTTCAACTTTTGCTACTGAGTCCAAGTGCAAGGGCTTGGGTTTAATTAAACAGCTTGTCAAACAGCCTGCATTGCTTAAACATACATAGCATTAGAAGGAAAACAAACAAACAGAAGGGGATCTGAGGGTATCAGCTTATTCAGGGCAGACAGCTAGTAGTGGAGTCTGTGGTAGTAGTGATACCATTCTGTAAATGTTATCTACGATCTATAATCACAGGTCATGTGAAGTTTCTGTCAGGTTGTTTTCCCAGGACAAGCACTCTGTCATAACCAGAAGCCCTACCAATGATAGTATGCCTTGTTATTTGAGATAATGAATATTGCAAAGTTAAAAGAAATTGACAATCAAATTATGATATGATGAAAGATAAATAAAAAAGAATATTCTGGTTACAATCCAGAGAAAGTTCTGATGACAATTACACACCGTTAATACAACTAAAATGACTTCTGTACGTGAAGGCTCTGTGTTCAATTAATTGATATCTCTTCTCATTCCTCATTTGCCTCTTTGTCAATCTATGTTAATTAATACTTTGCACTTATTTAGCTGTGACCACTGGAGGATTTCCAAGCATTTTAAGGAGCATTCACTTACTTAGTCTTTCTGTGTCTCTATGATGATTACCTTGTATTTTTGGATAGTAAAATTGATGAAAAGAAAGATTAAAATGTTGATCTGGAAAAGCCTATGCCAAAGGACAAAGCAGAACTGAAGTCTTTCACAAGCTAGTTCATGTTTCCCATAATAAATGCCACCTACATTTAATTACTTGACAATGAAGGGATGGCTGCTCTTGTTTTACAGTTTTACTGCTTGGCTTTTTCCAGACATGTTTTTATGTGTTCTTTGCTCCTTGAAATTATTGTCAATGCTCAGATACGTCCCTTTCTTCCAGCATTATTTTCCAGTGGATGCCTTCTTTGGTAACCAGGACTCAAGGCTGAATAACATAGATCCAGAATTTTAGTCTCACAGTGCAAATGTGATTTAAATCTGGCCCTCTTTACTGTGCATCCTACTTAATTCTTTCAGGGATCTGCAAGAAGTATAGGGATCTGTTTTAAAATAAAGCAAGCAAAAGGTCACAAAGCTGTTGATCAAAGAGAAAGAGGGGAGAGTTCTTCCAAGAATCCAAGAAATTGCCATTGTCCCTCTCTCCCCTCCTCCTCCTCTTTCCACTCCAGCTTTCTGCTTCTGTTGTCTTCGCCTCCCATTCACCTTCTTCCTGCTTATCCTGCCTCCATCAGCCTCACTTCTGTTTTGCTGACCCTCCTTCTCTGCTTTGCCTCTATCACAAAGAGATGAAAAGGATCTGTTACATGATGTGTCCATCTCCCCAGTTTTCCGTCCCTCCCACGGCACCAATGTTTGCTGATATTTGCGGCTGTGATCATCTGGAAGGGTTTCTTCTCTCCCACGTGAGTCACTTTACCATGACTCCGCTCTGCTCTGTGAAACAGAGATCCTCTGCTGTGCCCCTTGCTCCTTTGTACTCATTTCAGCCGCACTAAGCCAGGAGTCACTACCCCATCTCTACTCTAAACCGAAGGAAAAGAAAAAAGGAGAAAAAAAAAGAAAAAAAAAAGTAGAGATAAACTTTTAAGGGCTGGAGAGGGAAGTAGGAAGCAACGAGACTCAGCGCTGAGGCAGGGGACACAAAGCAGTGCGACCTTACTGCAGTGTGAAGGGCTTTCAGGTTTTCTTCTTGTCTGCACAGTTTTCTTGCCCAACATCTCCCAGATGCTCTTGATGTCTTCTTCCCTAATACCTCCCTAATCTTCCTATTCCAGTTCCTCCCTAGCACTACCAACCATACCAATGCTACATGACTTTTTATTTATCGTGCCTGTTAGTGCTTCAACTGGGAAAGAAAAATAAAGGCCAAGGAGTTCAAAGGCACTTCCAAATGCCACCAGGACAAGTTACATGACAACAGATGTCTTGGTAACATTCAAAGATCATTTGGATTTTCAGGATATGTATGGCTGGAGAGCAGTGCTATTGCTGCTCTGTGGCTTGCGTCTTGCAAGGGTAATGAAGCAGAGGGTTGTATAACCCCTGGTGATCAGCAGCGCCATACACAATGCTAGTTCATAAATGCTGCTAAGAAACATTCAGTCTTCATAACCTGTTCTTCATATAATGCAGGAATGCAGAGGTGGCCTTACTCATGGTAGTCATTCTGGCTGTCAAAGACCAAAACTACAGCAACAACAAAACCCCAAACCAGAGGCACACTTTTGTGAGTCTGTGTTTCCCTCACATGGAGGGCTTACTGTTCACAGTGCTGGGTGGAACAGGAGCAGCGGTCCCGCTGACCGAGGTAGTGCCATGCAGCTGGGCACAGCCACTGGGTTGCAGCGCGAGGACATGGTCTGTCAGGCACAGGCCAGGACCATGCTTGCTTGCTTTTCAGAATGCAGCTGAAAAGCTCTTCACCTGCCAAAGCCCGAGTTTGTGTTTGGGTGTCTCTACTGTGATACCGATGAAATCACAAGAACCTAAAGCAGAGTGCCACCACTAAGAGGGTGAGAGGAATTGTTAACTGTTCAGGTTGCTTTAGGTGAGTGATGCCAGCAAGTATTGCAGGAGAAACAGGACCCAGAACTTGGGACCTGGCAGGTAAGCCAAGGATGAAACTATTCCCAGCTATCTTACTTTGGAATGCATTTGAATTTACATTAACCATATACGATCACAAAACTTTCAATTCAGTATGTGCATATGTATATTATACATGCTTTATATCATATATTGTTATATGTTATATGCTTGTAGATATTACACGTGTGTATTTTTATTATGATATAGCATAATTATTACATGGATTTATTTATATTACCGATGTGTTATGTATGTGCTCATGTGTGTATGACAAAGGTCTCCGTTCTTCACATTCGTCCTCTGTGGATAAGGGAAAGGGGTGGATGGGCTTTCCTCCTAGCTGGAGAGTCACTTTGCTGCCCGTGCCCTGTTGAATCCTTCACCCGAAGGTATCCTGCGCGGTGCCAAGGAAGTGACTGCTGAGCTGAGGATAGGAATTTAGGGTTAGCATCTCAAGTTACTTGTAATAAGCACAGGGATCAGTTATAAAATAAAGCAAGCAAAGGGTCACAAAGCTTTTGATCAAAGGGAAAGGGGGGAGAGTTGTTCCAAGAATCCAAGAAATTAACATTGTTCTTTTCACAGAACACAGGACAAAGGTTAGTACTTCTGCTTTTTATAGACTGTCATGTCTACCAAGGACCTCAGGCTGAATTCAAATCATGATCCAGGAGGTGGTAAGGTCATGGTATTACCCATTCAGCCACACATCAATGGAGATTAACTCAATTAGATAGTACACAGTACTGGTTCCTTCCAGCCCATGACACTTGAATAGATTTAAGACTTTTCCAAATTTAGACACTTCTTGCTTTTATATCTTGAGTTTAGGGGTGGTTTTGATTGTCTGTGTGTCAGAACTGGCTGCAGGCACTCATGAAATTTAGGCCTGCAGACACTTAGGTATCAGGAAGGGCCCCAGAGAATCAAACTTGTCATCTGTCCAGCATCAGTTGATTTACTGCTTTTCTTGAACTCTAAGGGATCTCAAGGGGACTTTTTCCCTTGCAGCACTGATCTTTCAATGAGGTGCTAGTGCCTGTCCTGAGCAATAACAAGGAATAACAGTGAAGTGTGAATGACTCTTATTAGAAGGGGTAAATGTCATTAGCACTTATTGTTGCCTTCTAGGCAGTAAGAGCACAGTGCTGAATGTAGGCAGACAACCCTCTTCTTTTACTTACCAGTGTACATTTTGAATTTAGTGAGTTGAGCTTTTATATTTTAATTAAGAAATTTACTTTCCTTATGTGCTTTGGTTGTCATTTGGTACCATGTCCTAGAATTCTGAATGCTTAACCTGGAGCCAGGAAATGTGTAATATTTTATTGCCTATAATATATTAACTTGCTGCACAAGTCCTTTGTGCTTCAGCTTGATTTCCCTCCTCCCTCCTCCCCCATGGCTCTTGCAAAATGATCTAATCATCCCAATTAATACTGGGATGTTGTTAATTAATGTTTATGAAGTGCTTTGAGATCCTCTAATGAAATAGAATGTGAAATTAGTATTGTTCTTTGGTTAAATTCTGAAACATCACCACTAGAATCATAGTTTCAGTAACTGCTTTATTTTTAAAACATTTTTTTAGCAAATATAAGCGTAAGAAATTGTTTTGTATTTTAATTTAGTCACTCCCTTGGATAACTTTTGCCATTTATAGTAGAGAGAAAGTAAGTCTGCAAGTATCCTGTCTGTGTTGAAATCCACAATGAATCTTGCATGGTCTTTAGAAGGGCCAAAATTGCACCCCCGTAGTCTTAGACTTATTCTGTGGAAAAGGGTGTGGGGATTTGTTTTATTCCAACAGTCCTCCTGCAGAGCAGTGAATCTCTTGTAGGACAAGCAGATTTTACTGCTGGCTTTGTATATTTCAGCTTGCTTTTATATATATCTATATGTGTGTGTGTGTGTGTGCATGTATATAGGTATAGCTTGTCTGGTATTATGGGTATGGCAAAAGAGTTGACACCATTCCATTTTTGCCCAGGCAGTGTGGATATTGGATGTCTTTAACTTGGGTCTGAACTGGCATATGCTGCTACTGTCAGGAATGAAGGGAATGAACTTGGCCATCAGGTTGCTTGCAACTGGCTTGTGTTGCTTGTGGCCTCCAATTATATCAGAATAATTCCCAGAATATTTGGGAGGAGCTAGGACAATGCCTGGGCAATTACTGTGTTCAGCTAGCTCAATAATAGCAGTGTGAATGCTTGGGGAATGGCTTAAGAAAAGGACAGTCACTCTATAAGGTCAGCATGTTTTTAATAGGACGCAGTCTGGTATTACTATAGTAATTACTGTAGTATTACAGTTTGAGGTACAGTATTAACCTCAAACATTTTAAGGTCAGAAATTCAAGTTCTAAATACTGGGGAATTGATCTAAAAGTATTAGGTATTTTTTTCTACTTTACATTTTATACCAGAAAATCTCACATTTTTATTTTAAAGCTGCTTCTTTACAGCTTTGAAACCTGGCTTAAAAATAATTCAAAATGAAAATTCCTTTTGGGGGAAAAAAAAAGAAGAGAGACAGAAATCAATCCAAGAACTCCAAGAAGCAGGGGCAGTGAGAAAAATACCTACTAATATCACAAGATACTTGATAAAATTGCCAAAATTGGCTATTCTGCAGTTATATGAAAAATGAATTAAAAATGCCAAGTACCCTGTATGTTCTGATCCTCACAAATGCCACATCTTTTAGAGAAAGAATTCTCTTAAAAAAATAGTAGTAAAAAACAGAATTTAACTAGTATTAATTCAATGACTTTCCACCTGGGCCTGATTTTCTCTCGTTACAAGTATTTCCAACTAACCTACAGAATGGAAAATATTGTAGACACGAAGAGTTGTGAGGACGTGGATGTAAAACCCATGCCATCCATTTTATGCCACAGCTAAAAGTGGAGATTTATTTCTATGGCAAAGGGTGCAGGGTAGAAAAGAAAAAAAAAAAAAAAAGGGAGAACAGGGGAGGAAATGTTGGTAGCAGATTGCTGGCATGACTGTGCCTGGGTGATGCTGCGCTGCACCTGGATGTTGGAGCTCTTCTGAGACTACTGGCCAGCAGAGCTGGGGTGGCCAAGAGGGGGGATGACTGACATTTATGATGTGCGTATCTTTTCCTGCCTGCAGACCAGGCATCTTGCAGACAGTGGAAAAACAGCTTTCCGTGAGTCACTTCCAGCCTTCTTTAGTGGGCTTGAGGAGCCTATGTCCCACAAATCAAACACAGCTAGCAACTTTATTTCATTTTATGATGGGCTCAGAATGCCTCTTGAAAGAGTAAATTTCTCGTAATGTCTACTTGTATATATTTTTGGAGCCCAGTACTTGATATGTTTGGAGCAGAACAGCCTTGTAGCCTCAAATGTATTTCAATTTGCTAATTTTACTGCTGTGTTATAGTACACTATCATTGTATATGGTATTATTACTGTCTTATAGCAATATTTAAATGGGGGGAGTTGTTTATTTTGGTAGTTTGAAAAGTTCAGCTGGACTGAAGAGTTAGCACAAACTTGGGGTCAATACAGCCATTTTTCTTAGGCTTGGAAACAGTGTGACATAAATAACCTGGGCTTTACACTTTTACTAGAGTCACAGAAATAATAAAACACGCATATATTTTTAAAAGCTATTGCTTTTTTGTTTTTTTTTTTAAGTGAGTAGTAATCTGCAGGATCAAATAGATCAATAAAAATTTAGCACATTAGCATGGAACTGCTCACTATATCAATGTAAAGATTTGTTTGGAGCGGGATGAAAATGTCAACGCAATAGAAAGTTTTATGGGCTTTGAAGTGCTTTTGAGAATTTAAATGTCAAACCAGTTTGAGGTGCTTCAGAAGTGCTTCAGATTGAAAAATCTGAAATGAATGTATATACATACTCCCATGCCTGAATAATAGCTTCACTAACATAGCATGAATTGCTGAGCTCTTTTCTGTGTGACAGTATTAGTCACACCAGGCATCGGATGTGCGCCGGTAAGGGCGCCCCGCTATTGCTAGCCTGCTTTACGCTGCGGTACTCAGTGACTATAAATCCCTCGCTGATGTGCTCACTTTCACTCCAGCACGGTGCTTACCCTAAGTGCATGCGGGAGAACTGTAGTGCAACCTCAGCAGCCACCGCACTGCGCATGAGGCCTCATTCCTCTAGCTGCTTTCCCAGGGGAACGGGACTTGTGTGATGGAGCTTTGTGCAGCACCTCATACACACAAACACACACATATATCTCGGGAAATATATGCGTGTGCGCGTGTATGAGTCTGGTGGAGCTTATATGTGTGTGTGTGTTTGTACGTACAGATAGATACGTATGAATGTACTGAGTCTATGTGTGCCCCTTCTAATAACCCTAGCTGTAGCTGGCCACCTTCAGCTGGTTTCAAGGCTCAGGAAGGCAGGAGCTGGAAGCTGGGTGGTGGGGAGGGACACCGGTCGCCTCCACTGCAGAAGAGGCAGCTCTCGCCATGTGGCACCGAAGGAGCCGCAGTGGGGAGGAGGGGGAGAGAGGTCACGGAAATGCAGACCAAAGGAAAAGCCTCAGCTGGAGCTCTGCGCTGACCGGACACCAGAGACGTAGCGCCGTAGGAAACCAGGCTTCGTTAGATGCCTTGCTCAAAGAGCTGCTTGTCGTGGCACAAAGCAAAGTGTCTAAGCATCTACCCAACTTTAAACATTTAGTTCCTTTGACTTCGCTGGGATCTGCTCACATGTTAGTGTTGAGCAAGTACTAGTGTTTTTTTTCTGAACTGGAGCTCGATGAATGTATGTTAGCTTAGTCAGCTGAAGTAACTAAACAGTTCCTTTCCTATAAGCATTGCCATTTACTTGAAAAGCAATGAATGGTAGATTGTGGGAACTGTACGAGAAAGTTTGTTTCCACTAAAAATTGTATGTTCCTGGACATTTTTTTTTCCTCTTAATTGTTTTCACTGGGGTAGACTCCGTCTCTCAGTGTACTGACATTCATTCCATCTTGCAAAGCCAGGCAACCAGCCAGGGATCATTTGTGGCAGGTTTTGCACTTTGGGACTCTCAAATGAAGCAAATCCTTTCTCAGCCTTAGTCACGAGGTCCCTGAGCCAGTTTTGCTGTGTGTGTGAAGACCAGAGACTCACTAAAGGAAGTTCATACCTTCTTTGTGCCAGGTTGCTGCTCTATTTTATTTTATTTTATTTTATTTTATTTTATTTTATTTTATTTTATTTTATTTTATTTTATTTT